>ML777325.1:959386-988203 GCA_009831015.1 Picea engelmannii
TCAATAATATTCAATCTATCATTTACATTCATTGACCTCTTCCTGCAGGTCCATTTACATCACATATTCATACTTATGAGTTTTTCCATAGTCCTTGTCCAGTTCAGTTATATTTACAATCTGGGGGAAACAGGGTGTTACAGTCACAGTCACATCACTTCATACAGGGAGTTCATAGAGAGACTCATGGACCAGTTTGACAGGAGGGATCCAAATATCCATTTCAGGGATCTAGCCCAGTTGATACAAATTGGCACAACAAAGGCATTCATCACGTAGTTTCAATGGATAGCAGTGGAAGTGACATATATATTAGAGCCTAGATTGATTATGTTGTTCACCGAGGGGTTCAAAGAACCCTTGAGAGGTTGGGTGAAGGCATATAAGCCTCACACCTTGTAGGAAGCTATCTTACACACTCGAGATTTGGCATAATCAACTCCAAATACTAAACCATTTTCCAAACCCTTTGTACCATAGAGAGACCGAGACATGAATCCATTACAGAGAGAGTGCAAGGGAAAGGAGAAGCTGGATGATGAGACGAGGCGAGAGCTTATGATGAAGACACTCTGCTTCACTTGGAAGGACCCTTGGGTCCCAGGCCACAGGTGCATGGGAAAGGGAGAGATCCATTTTATTGAGGTGGCAACAGATAATGTGGATAATGAGGAGGAGGAGAATTATATTGGATCCACTATCTTAGAGGAGGATCCATCATAGGCAGAGGAGCAACCTCCCCGGTGACCATCAACACTGAAAGGGACCCACCCACCGGTAGTACCACAACCTCCTAAGCAGGATAACAGATGGAAACTGGCAAAGGGAGGAGTCATAGTGACCCTTTCCAGTGCTCTGAGGTATGACACCTTTAGGATCATAGGGACTATTCATGGACAATGGGAAATTACCCTTATAGATGGTGGGGCCACCCACAACTTCATTGGTATCGAGGTGTGAACTTCAGATAGAGGCGTTTGATGTTGCAGTAGCAGATGGCCACAGAATGGAGTGTCTAGACGGAGTTTTAGACTTGGAGATAAATCTAGATAAATACACCATGAGAGACACATTTTATGTAGTTGACCTATCTGACACAGACGTGGTGTTGGGAGTTCAATGGTAGATCACCTTGGGAAAAATCACCACCAACTACCAAACCTTGGATATGGGGCTTAGAGACAGTGACGGGAAGAGGATTGTACCGAGGGGCGTGTCGATAGGGGCACCCAATATAGTTTCGTTCAAGAGGATGGAGAGGATATTCATGCATGGGGAGGTAGCATATGCCAGCGAGTGATTGATCACTACACATAGGGATTCAAAGGGTCGACAATAGTATCAAACATAGATCAAGAACTTGTTGGGACGGCATCAACAGGTTTTTGTTTTGATTCCACCAAGGAGACCACCTGATAGGGAATTTGAGCACACCATTGAGTTGGAGGAGGGAGCCAAACATGTGATCACACCACCCTATTTTCATCCTAGAAGATTCAAGGATGAGATAGAGAAAGCAATTAAGGAATTTCTAGGGATATGACATATCAGACCTAGCAACATCCCATTCACTTTTTCAATTGTCTTAGTTATGAAGAAGGATGGTACCATGAGGATGTGCATCGACTACCGGGCCTTGAACAAGAAAACCATCAAGAACTGGTATCCTATCCCTTGCATCGATGAGTTGATGGGTGAACTGCATGGGGATTTTTTTCTCTCTCAAATATTGATCTATGCTCTGGGTATCATCAGATCAACATCCGAGAGCAGGATATAGAGAAGACAAAATTTCGATGCCACTTCAGTCATTTTGAGTTCCTGGTTATGCCATTTGGAATAACCAATGCACTGACTTCATTTTAGTCTTGCATGGACCACATATTCAAGGATCAGTTGAGGAAACGAGTCTTGGTATTCTTCGACGACATCTTGGTTTACAACAAGACAAAGTAGAAACATCTAAGGAACTTGGATTAGGTGCTCAACATAATGGAGGAACAATCACTATACTCCAAAGAGTCCACGTGTGAATTTGGTATGACATACCTACATTAATTGGGCCACATTATCAATACACAGGTGGTTCAGGTGCACCAGGAGAAGATCAGGGCCATTCTGGATTGGCCAACACCCAAGAATGTGACAGATTCAAGGAACTTCTTTGGGCTATGGATCTATTACAGGAGGTTTGTCAAGGTTTTTTCTCATCTTGTAGCACCACTTATAGATCTCACCAGATAGGGCGCCTTCATTTGGACCGATGATTCACATAAAGCCTTTGATCAAATAAAGGAAGTCATGGGCACATGTCCAGTGTTATCATTACCAAACTTCACTTTACCGTTTGTATTAGAGTGTGATGCATCCAACGAAGGCATCAGGGCAGTTTTGATGCAGGGAGGACACCCCATTGTGTTCGAGAGTAGGAATATTAGTTATCCCGAGAGGATCTACTCTATTTATGACAAGGAAATGTTGGAAATCATGCATGCCTTGACCAAATTCAGATAATATTTGGTGGGAAACAAATTCATGGTCAAAACAGATCATAAAAGCTTAAAGTATTTCCTTGAGCAGAAGGATCTCAATGAGTGCCAATGGAAATGGGTGACAAAGGTGTAGGCCTTCAATTTCAACATCGAGTATGTCAAGGGGAAGAAGAACATGGTAATCGATGCATTGTCTAGGAGACCTGTGACATGTTCTTTGATGGAGGTTTCGACAGATTGGAAATCCCACTTGTTTGTGGAATATTCCAAGAACAATTTCGCTTGTGAGGTTTTGGATGGACAGGTTCAGGATGATAGGTACAGGGTCATTGATGATGTCATGTTCTATAAGGACATAGTCTACTTAATACCAGGCTCAAGGCTCAAGAAGAATATCTTAGCAACAATTCATGATTCGCCACTCGCAGGCCATCAAGGGTTTTTCAAAACCTACAGTCAGATCAGAGAGAGGTTCTCTTGGAAGGGCCTTAAGCAAGATGTTATGAGGTACATTAGTGAGTGTGTGACTTTTCAGCAGAACAAGTCAGAGCATACACTTCCCACAATACTTCTTCAACCACTTCTCATTCCAGAGCAGAAATGGGAGAGCATAACGATTGACTTCATCACAGGACTACCCAAGGTTCAAGGTAAGGACTGCATCTATGTGGTGGTCAACAGATTGACCAAATTTTCTCACTTCTATGCCATATCGATAGATTACAATGTAATTCAGGTGGTCGAGTTGTTCTTCATGGAGGTCTTTAGGCTCCATGGGTTTCCGAGGAACATCGTCAGTGACAGGGATAGTCGGTTTATTGGTACATTTGGATGGATTTGTTCAGGTTGGTAGGGACAGAGTTGACGCCCAACACCATATATCACCCTCAAACAGATAGGGAGATTCTCAAATTACTAAAAGAGAACCTACATACAATGCATAATTGACAGAATATGAGTGCGGAAAAGCACATGATAGAGCGTAGCTTTGAGGTTTGGGACTTGGTTTTCTTGAGACTCCAACCCTATAGATAGTCATCTATGAAGAAGATTGGGGCTGAGAAGCTCAAGCCTAGATTTTATGGACCTTACAGGATCATGTGTCGGGTAGGCGAGGTTTCTTATGAGCTATAGGTTCTAGAAGGGATCCAAATTCATAGTGTGTTCCACATATCTTGCCTCAAGAAGGTCCTGGGAAAATTCATCATCACATCAGAGGAGCTTCCCCCATTGGATGAGGAGGGATAGTTGGAGTTGGTTCCATAGGAGGTACTGGAGTTTCGAGAGAGGAAACTAAGGAGCAGAGTCATCAAAGAGCATCTGATCAGATGGAGAGGGCTTCCAATAGGGGATGCTACTTGGGAGAGCGAGTAAGTGTTACAACACCTTGGGTTGGTATTTCTTGAGGAAAAGTAATCTCGGGAAGGGAAAACTGTAATGTCCCTTTCCGAATAGGAGCTCCAGAGAGGAGGCTTAATAGTTTAAACAACCTCATTAGACTATATCCAGGGCCATATAGGGGTAAACAAGGTTACTAGAGGTCACTTCAGCTGAGGGTGTTATAATTCGAAAGTGACATTGAGATAAAAGTGACTAAAAACACTATTATGTCAAAGTGAGCTAAAAATATAATAGATGAGATAAAAATAGAGTCAACAACGAATTAGGATTTCAGGAAGCTATAAGAGAAGGTAAAGCAACCTAATTCATTATTATGAAGAATTCGAATTGTCAGTTGAGGAGAGAGGCACATCAATATAGGAGAGAGATTGTGGATTCTAGGAGGAAGACACGTAGAGGTTGATTTCTGTGTTGAGAGACACACCCTAGTCACTGGGAAGATCACCCAGATCTTCCATCGTACTTCATCAGTAGTTATCCAATTGCAGCAGTGAGGGCGCACTTGTCCACAGAGAGGGCACAACTTCTGAGCATCAGTTGAGTCGACTTGTACCAACTAGGGATAATCTGGGGATTCCCCTCCAACCGAATTGAGAGGAGGGCATGACGCTTTTATTTCCTGATTTCTCGTTGGATTCCGACGGAGAAATAATCTTGGGTGCATTTCTCAACCATTGAGGGTGCCACAGTGGGAGGACACATTTGGGATTCCCGAGGGATCATCATATCAGATCCAAGGAAATCCTTCTGACCCATTTCAGAGGATCCTAGGGCGCTCAGATTCAGACCCTTATCAACCGATTCTGACGGGGGTGTCTTTAGGGCACAATTTTCAGCAGTAGAGGGGGCACATTTCCCTAAGGGATCCATCCGGGGTCTTGACATATTAGCAGAGGGTCGATTGGCATTCTTTCAGTCACCAAGACTGAGTGAGAGAGAGCAGGGTGCACTATTTGAGACAGTTTTCAGGAAGATATGAAGAGTTTAGCCACTGGGGCGAACTTTCTAGTCTTGTAGCAGTTGCCGTATGAGTGTTCGTAGCTTGCAATGGATCCTATAAATCATCCATTGATCCATCAACATTCTTTTGTTACTAGGTACTATTGTTTTAGTTTTCTTATTGTATTTTGGATAAGATCATTTTGTCACTGATCTAGCCGAGATATTTAATTTACTTAGCCGCATACGACATTGTAAACTGCAAAAATATCATAATATATGATTTGCAGTATTTTGTGTCATTTACTATATGTATGCTTACTCATATGCTATCAACACTTATTTATCTACACACACATGTGAAAAACACCAAGCATGTTAAAACCTGTAGCTTAAACGCATCGAGAAACCCCCAATGTATAAGATCAGACAACATACACAACAAATTAGCAACATTTCCTAGACTAGCCGGATCTGGGATATTACAAGAACATGGGATTTATAATGTAATTGGGAATATGAAAGGTTTTGTAATGTATGAAAAGTGAAAACCAATGATAATTAAGGACGGTACATGTTCTTAGCCAAACATATCAGTTATCAAACTTCAACTATTATCTAAATATAATATCAAATGCTAGTCAATAATCCTTCACACTTTCTATGTTAAGTACCATTTACATTGACTGCTAGTATATCCATTATACATGCTTCAAAAAGAAATTGTTGAATTTTCTTATGTATCAAGGGAAAAAGAATATGAACTTAAAATGAAACATGTTTTTGGGAATTTGGGGTTAATTTATGTAAAGTGAAAATATGAAGGGATTGGTCCTGAATCAATAAGCAATCAATCATTTCCAAAACTTATGACCATCTTTCAATGCTCATTATCTTTTGTCATTGTAGATTTGTTCTTTGATGTTTAGTTAAATTATGTAGTCATAGCTCATAATGAAAGAACAATCATTCAATAATGTATCATTTTCAATTATGCTCTTAAGCATAAATACAACAATGAAATTATGTATTCTTCCTGTCAAACTGCTATCAACACTCTTCTTCAATAGAAAGTCACTTTTATTTATACAACAAGGGGGAGAGGAGATGATAATTAAATGATATATGGTTTTTAGGAATTAAGGAATGACATATGGAAAATGAAAACATGAGGGATTTGGTCCTGTGTAAAAAATAAAATCTCTTTAATTCCTTTATGAATTAGTGATATTTAAATCCATATTTAAAATCAACATGCCTAGAAACAAAAAACCAGACCATTTCAAAGTTCCAATCACTTAATCCAAACAATTTTTGTAAATAATAACACACGCAGGTCAAACACGGTACTTATTTCAACCAAACCTATATAACATGTGTATAAAACCTTATGCATAGGTTTTACAATTTCTGTGTAATATTTTGAATCTGGTACATCAAAATTTCCAAACAAATGACCCCCAAAAAATCCATCATAATCACCAAGATTCAAAGCTGAGCAATGACATCATCCATACAACCCTGGTGACATATAACCATCGACAATTGTAGATCTATGGTATTGGGTCTCTACTTCATACTCGACCTTTTATGTACGATAGCCACAATGAAATGGGCCAAACAAATTCACATTTATAAGGATTTAAAAATATCAGGTTGGTCTTGTAACAATGTGTACATGACATTCAATATAGAGTTAGGCAACACAAAAACCAAAACCATAACCAACATTCATATAATGGGTCGAACCAAAGATAAGGTTTATCCTGAAAATAACATGAGTTTTCTCGAAAAGCCATTGCTCGAGTCATGCACGGTCGACTATGGGCACAGCATGATATTTATTATTTTAAAGGATATGGGTTCGAAACCCGTAAAATAAAACCAATAAATAAGACAACCTTAAACTTTTCCCACTTTCACTTAGCTACAACAAAATGAACATATGTTTCTTTTAGAATGCAACAATACTATATGAGAGCCAACTAGAAACAAAATACACAAAGCTCATAGAGTTAGACTGAGAGTATTTTAAATTCAAAACAAGGGTTTTATAACAGAATGATTTTAATCAACAGAATGCCATGATTTAAATATAATGCTTTCAAAAGTTTCCCAACCAAATTGAAAAGAAGACAAGAGAAATCACACTCGATTAACTAGTCAAGCATAGCCATTCCAAAAATTTTCACTAGAAAAGAATATGCGTCTAATGGAGACAAGCTAGAGTACCTTAACTTTTCTTAGCACTTCAAATACCTTCGAAAACCCAATGTCACAGTTACCAAAACCACCACAGTCAAGCTTTGGAAAAGGAGTGTCACTCTAGAAACTTCTAACAACTCAAAGCCAAAAATCAAATTCCAAAACCCTAGTGCAAAGGTGGTATACCTCAACAAGTAATGACTGTGTCCTATGCATTGAATGCATGTCAGAATCACATTTTTCAATATTAACACCACATTAAATCTTTAATCCATCTTGGATTCTAACTTCCACCATCTACAAATCGCATATCAAAGGGGTTTACAAATACACAATAAATCACGCGCCATATAACCACGTTGTTGTTGCATTAACTGTCATCCCAAGTGAGGGCCCAAGGTTTCACATTGAGCATCATTATTCCAACCTCAATTAAAACAACATTCAAAACAAATCAATAATACAAACCATGCATATGTCCAAACTCTGAGTGTCAAAGTATAGATTCAAGGTAGTCGACAGTATGAACTCAATGTTCATATATTGTACCATATGCAATGTGAGTAATGAACTTCAAAACTTAATGTTACAGCATGCCACCTTTCCTTTATAAGCCCAACACCTTCTCATATACCTATGTTTGTAATGTGAATGTGATGACATTTGAAGTTGTATCAAAAATCTTTTTGACATGGTAAGCCATATCACCCTACAATATATGCATAAAAATGAGCTTTCTATTCCTTTTTGAACTATATCATGTAATTAATAACCCAATCATTGTGGTCTGTTCTTATTAAGACATTGTATGCCTTGATTATATATAACCATACTTTTAAGACTTATAATCCTTACAACATAAGTTTAAAAAACACATCTTATGAGTGAAATGTATGGAGCATAGAGGATTTTTTAAAGCTTAATGAGTAGAACCTTTCTTTTCTATTGCAACGAAATCTGAAGTGGAACTCATAATCAAATTGAAAGAAGAAAACATTATCATCGTATAATTTAAATGAAACTATTTCAGAAGACTGATAATGTTCAATCTTTGGGGAATATTTGAAAATAAACATCCTTTCTTTTTACCTAGGGTGTCCCACCTATAGTTATATATTTAATATTATAGATAATAATAAAAAATTCCCTTGCAACTATTTGCAAGCTATGATATTGTTGACGATTTTATGAATCAACATCTGGCAACTCCAGAGGGTAGTTAATTTTCAATTGGTTAGAAAATTGAATCTTTGGTTTTGATGGAATTGTACTTTGTTGATATGAATTGTCATTTTTTTTCTAATATATTCTTGCAAGAAAAACAACATGGAGGGAAGAAAAGGAAAGCATAAAAAGGGGACAACTTTGATCATCAAGCTTCAACAAAGAGTCTGTTGGTATAAGCAACTACTACATAAGTAGTGATGCAGACTCAAAAGTAAATCATTTATTTATGTTGTTCCTTCTAATTTCAAAATATATGAGTAAAATTTTGCATGCAACATGACCATATAAGTGGCTTGAATGATCCAACTAATTCAAAAATCAAGAAAAATGAAAGAGAAAACAAACTGAAATAAAATGAAATTGTACAAACAAAAAAAGAATAACTAAAAATTAAATATATATAGAAAGAATTAGAAAATTAATTCATTAATCACCTTGTTCAACATAATGCTTCAAATTTGAACCATTCATAGTATATGAAAATAATATGCCATCCATGTCTTTTAATAAGTAGGAATTATTACCAATCATAGAGGCAATTTTATAGGGACCTAGCGAAATCCTTTGGAACTTACAATGTTTTCCTTTATTAGCTTGTGAAGAATCTTAGAGTACCATTTTCTCATCAGCTTCAAAGACAATTGATTTTTCCTTTTTATTGAAATATTTCTTGACAAATCGTTGCCTTTTACGAATATTTTTTAGAGTACGATTTATTTTTTCTTCCAAGGCTTGAAAGGCATTTATTCTCTGAGAAATATCCATCAAATTCAATTATTCAACCTGTAAAGCTAATCAAAGAGAGGTAATTTTGAGTTCTACAGGCATAATAGCTTCCCGACCATATAAAAGTTGAAATGGAGTATGACCAGTACTAGATTTAGTGGTAGTCCGATTTGCCCAAAGTGCATACATGAGTAGTGTGTGCCATTGATGGGGTTTATCATCTATTATCTTCCTCAAAATATTTATCAATTTTTTATTAGTGGATTCATCCTCCTCATTTCCTTGTGAATAATAGGAAGAAGAAGTAAAATGCTTCACTCCATATTTACTAAGAAATTGAATGAATTTTGCAGAAATAAAAGTTGGTCCATTATCTGAAATAATTTCAATAGGAACACCGAAACAAGAAAATATGTTGGATTCCTAAAAAGAAATAACCTGTTCATCTTGGGCACACTTAAGTGATACAAATTTAGTCCACTTAGTGAAGTAATTTGTCGATGTAAGCATGAATATATGCCCTACAGAGGATGGGGGATTGATAGGACCAATGAAATCTAAACCCCATTTTGAAAATGGAAAATTAGGAAGAACAAGTTGTAAGGGAACGGCAAAGTATTTCTCTTTTCCAACAAATTTTTGGCATTTATCACATGCCCTTGTAAATTTAAAGGAATCCTTGAAAATGAAAGGCTAGTAATATTGTGTTCTCTGAATTTTGAAAGCATTGGATTTTGATGTGAAATGAACACCGATATGGATATTCGAATCCATTGATCCATGAATTTATTTTTAAAAAAAATGGGTTGTTGTTTCATCAATACAACGTAACAACATTCCATCAACAGATCTACGAAATAAAGAATTTCTTAAGATTAGATATTTAGAGGCGTCAAGGTGGAGCCTCCTGCATTGATTAAATTCAAGGTAATCAAGACACTTTTGAAATTGAAAATAATAAATAATGTCCCTATACCAAGGATGTTTAGATAGTTCAAGATTATGATTTACATAAAAAACAATGTTGACAAAGCATTTTCATCGTTTTTAGAAGAATCACTTGGTTCGGGATGTTGGGCCAAGTGAAGTGGTAAGTCTCGTCCCTTGATAGGTTTTGAAGTTGTGATCGTTAAATCATGCTCTTGGATTTTTGTAAGCCAATGTGCAAGTTTTCCTGAAAGGTTATTTTGTGAAAGTAAAAACTTGATAGCAGGTAAATGGACGTTTACCTATGTGTGTTAACCAAGAATAAAGTGGCAAAATTTATCTATAGCCTTAACAAGAGAAAAAATATGTTTTTCAATAAGAGAATATTTGATTTCATTGTCAGAAAGGCTTTGGCTCATGTAAGTTATAGGTTGTTCATTGTTTTGACCATATTTTTGCATAAGAATAACAAAGATTGCTTCTTCTATTGAATTTGGATAGGTAATGAATTCTTTATCAAAATCCGGTTTCACTGGAACCGGTGCAGAACTTATTTCTTTTTTCTTTCCTACAAATTTTTTTTCGACATCCTCATTCCAAGAGAAAGTTTGATCGTGTTTCATAATATTATGAATAGGCTTAACCATTACAGTGAAATTAGGAACAATTATTATAACAAAATTGGTCCCGCCCATAAAATATTGAATTTCCATTTTAGAGGTAGGGGCTTGAAGATTTAGAATAGATGTAACCCTCCTAGGATCAATATTGATTCCTGAATCAAACAAATGTGATTGAGAATCTTACCTTGAGTGACACCGAAAATAGATTTTGAAGGATTTAAAGACATACCAAATTTTCGGTAATGCAAAAAGACTTCTTTAAGATGATCAAAATGATCTAATAGATTTTTAGAATAAATTATTCAGAGATCAAGCTAAATATGAATTATCTTACTGATACGATTGTCGAAAGCTATCTGCACAGCTCTCTGGAAAGTGGCACCCACATTAGTTAAACTAAAAGGAATTCATTCATACGCAAAAGTTCCCCATCGAGTTGTAAAATTGGTTTTGTATTTATTCGTCCTCTTGACCCTAATTTGATTATAGCTTGAAAAGTCATCACGAAGGGACATCATCTCAGATCCTGCTACTTGCAGCAAAATCATTGCCATATTATGAAGGGGAAAGTTATCTTCAATGCTTGCTTTACTATATGAATGGAAATCAACATATAAACGAATGTCACCATTATTTTTCCGCACTAGAACCAGATTAGATACCCACTCGGAGTATTTAACTAGAAATATTATATGAGCATTTATTAATTTCTGGGGTGGTAGGAGCTAGAGGGGTCATAATATGCCCAAGAGGAATTCAAGTGCTCTCTTTTCATTGGAATCTGGGTATCACAACAAATAACCAAGCCAAAGCCTACACTTTGTACCAAGGCCTCCATATCGCCCAAAGCCTGAACATTCACTCCATTTCGGTGATTGGAGACTCCAATATAATCATAGGCCATGTCTGGAAAGGGTTCCACCCCCCAAATATCCACTTAAACACCATACTACAAAGAATCTCGACAACACTTAACCTCTTCCACAATTGCACTCTCTTTCATATTCTTCGTCAAAATAACCAATTGGCAGACTTCCAAGAAAACCTGGCAATTGACCTGGAGCAAGGCTCGTTAGTGGTTAATGGACACACTCTTTACAAGCCCATTCCATGACGTTTAATCCCCGGAAGCCAGCCCCTCTGCCCACCCAGCGAGACGTGGTGTTTTGGGCCTCGGTCTGGACCGCATACCCTCATTCATCGACTCCTAGTCACCCTTTCAGACCCCAACAATTGCCCCACCTCACATCTCGACACCTAGGCAACCTCCCCCTCATCCCAACGCGTGTCTTATGTCATCTTATCTCCTTCCCCCTCGACTTGGGAAGTATTTTCGATGCTCCTTTAGCAGCCCCTGCGCGTGGAAGTGAAGATTGGAGTGAGCCAAGACTACACAACATGACGTCTAGAGTGTACTGGGCATTGAATTCAGGCAATCCTAAGGGTACTATCATTAGCTACAAGCATGGCTGCAACTCATGGAGAAATATGGGAAATTAGTTAAGTTCACTACATCAAACAAAGGAGATGGCGCATATCATAGCAGGAGCAGTGCAATTCGTTGGCATTCTCATCCCTAAGCAGACCAGAGCAGGAGTGGAGCCACTTACTGGTATCCTCAGAGATAAGATGAACAGAGCAACATCCATTCGTTCCTCAAGCACTGACCCCTGCGCAATTCAAACTGATAGCGCAAGGACTATTGGCAAGATGAATAGGCAAAATCAAAGAACGGTCTCTGCAGAAGAGCACGATGAACTGGTAAATGAGGTGCAGACTCTCCAATTATAGCTCAGGGCTCTCTCAACGCAATTTTTTTCCATCACTGAGATCACCATATAGCACAGGGGCGAGCAGGAAAGAAACATGGATGAATGTGAAGGCTTGCGACAACCAATAGAGGTGCTTCAATTCGCAGCTGGACCGTCATCACCCACAGCCTCCCCGAACACCTTCATCTCAGACGAGGCCTCATCTCCAGGAGCACACCCGAGACTGGACCTCAACCTGCGGCCTTCAACAGTAGAGGACTCTACTGCATCAGACTGAAGAAAAATTTAAGCGTATACAATGTTTTTTTAAGCTAATACTAGGTTCTTTTTGCATGGTCTACACCATAGCACTGCATTCAGGCTTTAGTGAATTAGTAAGCACTACCCTTGCTCCTCATACTTCTCTTGGAGAATTCAGGGGAGGCATTTTTTAATTCTACGACACTTGTAACACAAACTATGTACTCTTCCTGCATTCCTTCACAGTTTTAATATAAATATTACCCATTTTTTGTTAAAAAAAATAAAAAAATCCACTTATTTTCTTATAGTAGCTTAAAGAGCAGGGTTTATAGGCCTCCGCTTTTGCCTAATAGGTTTTTCTTCTTCCTTAATCAAAATATCATGTCGGATGAAACTAAGATCAAAACCACAAAGATCCTCATAAGACCAAGAAAAAACATCTCTAAACTCATGGTATATATCCATGAATTTTTTCTTTTCATCTTCATAAAATTGGGCTCCTATTTTTAAAACTTTGGGATGTTCCTGACTTCCAATGTTCAAAGGAATGATATCTCTTATTTTCCACTTTGACTCCTTTTCTTTATTATATTTTTTGTTCCTAACGTCATTGTTTGAAAACAAGATTTCAAGAGGAGTCATTCGTTTAGGAATTTTATTATCTTCAAGTGAAATGATTTCCTTAGGATTATAAAGCTCATTTTGTAAACAAGCGTGAATGTTTTCATCATCATAGAAGACCTGCCATAATTCCACGTTATTAGGAAGATGAGGTCGATATAAAGATAAACATGTGCAATCAGGTCTTTAAGGCAATAATTTCCTTGTAGGAGAGGCTGCAAAAACAACCAACTTATCATCTATTGAATTTAATTCCCTTTTGACGTGAGTGATGTTAAATGATAGAAAATTTTGAATTAAATCCCAAACAAATTGGGTGTATCTTTTCAACAACTTGTTAGTAGGATTATAGATTTTTCTCACCAAATTGAAAACAAGTTCTAAATCTCTGAAAATGGTGAGATGACCATGACCTAGGTTTTAAGCATTTTCAATTCCTAGTAGGAAGTCTTCAAATTTAGTAACATTATTGATACAAGAAAATTCAAGTATGTATAAAAATGATTAATTTTACCAATAGGGGAGTATAATACAAGACCTGCTCCATTGCCTTCACTTGAACATGCACCATCAAATTGTATATGCCACATACCATCTTCATAATCATAAGGTTATTCTAGAGGAGCATCATCTTCATCAACAAAAAATCAATTCACACCCATATCTTCCTCAATAAAATTAACATTAGGTTGAGGAACTTTTTCTATTATTGGTGAAATTCCTCCTTCCCTTAAAACAATGATATTCTTTCCACTTTTGGGAATGGATAGGTGTGAACCATCTAACAATAAATAACCACCAGTCCAAGTCTGCCAATCTCTGTCCAAAATAATGGGATAATTTTTGATGGGCATGTCAATTAGTTGAATATTCAAAGTGGTTCTAATTTCAGGATGGTCACAAAAGACTAAATTTACATCCTTGATCTCACCAATCGTTGTTTTTTGTTGATTATTATAGGACAACATACTTCTTGTGTTTTCATTTGTACAAGAGATTCCTAGTTCTTCCATAATAACCTTGGAAATTATGCTAGGGCCAGATCCACCATCTATTAAGCAACAATGAGCTATCATATCCATTATTTTTACAAAAATATAAAAAGGAGTATTTCTTACAGAGTTTCTAAAATTATTTACACCTAATTTATTTACATGTGAATCATCTCTATCATGTTTTTCAAATAAACTAACTATTGCATAAGTTTTATCTTCCACAAAATTCCTTAGATGTTGTTGTTGTTCAGGGAGAGTGACCATTTCCAAGAGAGATGCACCTGCTTTAATGTTAGCTAATTACTTGAAATTATTATACTTTAATGGAGGTAAAGAGGTTGATGCCTCTTGAATTTGAGTTGTCGTGACAACCTGAGGGTTTGTATATTGAGAGGATGAACTATGAGCAAAAGTAGTCTTAGGATTACCACCCTTTCCTTTATTTGCATATGGTTCATTCCATGTGTTTACTAACATTACATCCTCTTCAAGATCCCGATCTAAGGCAACAATAGTTGCTTCAATTTTTTTGCCAAATATTTTCTCTTGCGCTCTTTTATTAACTTCACCAGTACTTTCCTCATGATTATGATCACAAAAATAACACCAAGCCCTTGAGAGAATAACATTTGGTTGATTATAAAATGAAGAATCAGTTGGTTGATTTCTCAAAACAACTTGAGAATAACACTCAGTAGGAGATGAAGTTGAGATGACCCCTTTCCTCTCATAAGCAATCATTTGATTGCTCATATCTTGAACAAGCTACAAAACTATAGACATGTTAGTTTGCTTTACAAAATCTTCCTTGGGAAGACTTGTTCTTTCCAATTTCTCTTCATACTCTAAACAAGTTTGAAGTGTGGACCCTAATTTTTTTACACTCTTCTCTTCTAATCTTTGACTATAAGAAGAAGGAAATGCATTATAGTATTGAACAAAGCAGCTTGGTTATGAGGTCAGATTAACTTAGGGATTTGATTGTATAATTTTGTGAAGCAGAGATTGAAAGACTTTATTGTTTCACCATTGTTATAAACAATGTTATTATATTCCTGTAATAAATCTACTAGGTTTTTAGGCTTCCCATAACTTGATTTAAACTAGTAAGTTAGTTCATCCCAATTCAAAAATACTTTAGGAGGTAATTCAAAAAAATCTACAATAGCTTCCCCTTCTAAAGAATTGACAAATAAGTGCGTGCAAGTGTCATTATAATTCACACCTATGTTATAACATGCATTAGAAAATGCAGTCAAATGTTCATCAGTGGAAATGGTGTCATTTCCTGAGAATTTAGGCAAATGATCCTTAAATTTTGGAAGGGAATTTGCAGTTGGTGTAAGATTCAAGGGTGAAGATACATGCCATGGTGTAGTGGTTGCATCTTCTTCAAACTGAAATCAACCAAATTTTTTGATCACTTTGGCATGATTTGTTATAGACTGAACTGGGATGTGACGACTAAAGACACTTCGAATTATTGATGAGGAAGATCTTTGTGAAGAGGTAGATGAACTAGTACCAGAAGAAGTCATCTTGAAAGAGATAGGAATTAAGGATATTGATGAACTAAAAGATTCAAATAAATATCTTTGGAGTTTAGCTTGTTGTCTTTCTAAAACAACTTTTCTTCTTCCAACTTCGGACAATGGATTAAAATTAGGAGATAAACCTCTTGTTATTAGAGAAGAACAAGACTTAGAGGACATATGTCAACCTATTACTGAGGTGGTTGATTTCAGGTTTTCCTTTGTTGGGATTCCCACATTTCATGGATTCTTATGTCTCTGGCAATGACCTCCCAAGCACAGTGAAGTTCTTCACAATTGTGAGCAATTTCTAATATAAAAGTAAACAAAGTCAAAGAAATACTAGTTTGATCATATAAACCGTCTCCAATGTTGGTTTGTCGTACAACAAGAAAAGTCATGAAATCAGAAAATAAAAAAGGAGAAAACTAAATACAGAAAATAAAATACAAATACCAGAAAATTATGAATTAATCCTTAGTATGGTCACCAAATAAATGTTGATGAAAAGGAATGGATGTCTTTATAACAACATTTCCGAATCTTGATAGGCTAAGGAAAGATAGGCAAGATTATCACCCTATGTTTATAGACTCTACAAAAATATCAATTACTCCTCAAGCAATATGTACTTGGGCCTATTGTTGCTTTTATGTGTTTGTTGCTTTATCAAAGAAAAATAAAAATGTTTGTAGCTGAATTATTTATACCATATTAGGAAAAATATCAAAAGACAAATCTGAAATAATCATTACACATCAAGTCCAAAAGTGAGATAAAAAACCAATAAATATTTTATTAATTCAATTCCGAATTACATCCAAATACTTTCTCTTCATACCCCTGCATGGGTAAGGACCAAAGTAAGACTTAGAAGTCAGAGGTGGAATTTTACATCACATAGAGAATATTGGTGTCTTCTAATTAAATGCCAAGACTATAAAAATGGATCAACAAGCCACAAATATGTCAATGTATTAAAATGAAAAAAAATTATAATCAGTACTGAAAATTAATTCAGAAGTCAAATAAGAATGAACATGATATCAAAGCAAGTGATTGACCTTTAGAAGCATGTCAATAATCTATGATTCTCATTCCTTCTTATTGTCACCTTCAGTGAAACCCTACTATCAATAAGAAGATTTAGCCTTCATGTAATTGATAAGTGTATGAAAAATGAATGTAATCTCACTCTATAGCAAGAGAAAACCTTATCAGAGTTATGCTTCTCTATTCTCCTACCTTGTCCTTTCACAAGTTCTTCTTTTATCCCTCAAAGGTAGTTTTGATTAGTCAACTACCTTTAGTTAAGTATATAACTAACTTTAGTTAAGTGGGGCAAATTTTAATAAACAATCATAATAAGGATTTTTAAATAAATAATAACTAATAGGCGAGGACCCCTAAATGACTTAATTGTTTAATTTTCAAAATATCCCCTTGTACCTCCACATTTTCAATATGCATACCACCCATAAAGTAAATCCACATCCACCAACCCAAAAATAAATAATAATGCCATAAAAAACCACTTGTGACTCCCACAAATATTTTAACCATGCCAATATGTGTGTGTGTGTGTGTGTGTGTGTGTGTTGTCTAAAATTTAAAAGTGCAAGTTTGTCATCAATAAACTATCACAACATCATCATAAAATAAGATTAAAAATTATATTTCTTGTGGGAGGTTGTCCTCCTTTGTCCACTGTCCTGAGATGAAGTCACCCTGTGTTTCTGTGAATCTGCCTTGGAAGACTTCTTGTCTTCATTTGATGATGCTTCATGGTGCATATCACTAAAGGTGATTTTCTTAGGCTTCTGCTCTCTAGGAATGGAATGTGAGGTAACAAAATGGGAAGATGAATCGAAACTAGGTGACATGACAACTTGTTTCCATATGCAAGGTTAAGGTTCACGAGCTAAAGCTTTGTTTTTATTGAGATGTTGAGCATAAAACTCATGTGAAGCCATAAAAGCATCATATTGAAGAGACTGTTTGGGAGGAGGTGGAATAGATACAGTGGGACACCAATGGTGATGTGGTTGGGAATCATGAACAAATTCATTCCAACCATCATTGAATAGAACCTCGAGCTGTAAGGAAACATGTGGTTGTACAAGTATGTCAGAAATGATAGGATGAGGTCACAATGGAGGTCTGACAGGTGGTGGAGGGGGATTAAAATATCATTGGCCTGCAAGGTTGATATGACCAGTTTGAAGGAGTTGATTAAATTCCTCGAACGCAACATCACAGTGAACAGAGAATCTAAGTCTCTTGTTCCAACCCCTAGGCCAACCATCACACTTCCCTCTATTCTGATTTCATTTGCTTCCTTTATTATCTTTGTTGCTACCCCGACTGAAAAAGTTCATTTATTAACATGAATACTAGATCAGAGTAGTAATACAATAACAAGTAACATAAAATACAATTTTTCATTTAACATAAATCTAGAAATGGCCCTGACTCAATCAACAATCAAACATGCAACCAACCAAGGATAAATGTAACACACTCACTACGACATAATAAAATTTTCGCCTTTTATTAAGGGAAAGAATCCTCGAACTCCTACGGGGGGCTTAGCGCAGGCTAGCTCTTCCCTTTTCCACCTCCATGTGATCATCGGTTATGACCACCGGCCAAACAACTAGGCGCCTCTTCGCATTTCGCGACTCATGGATATAAGCAAGTCGAGTCTTTCGACTCTGCAAACCCCAAAATGTCGAAATGCCGAAAAGGCTTCGATCATCAATTAACCCCCTGGGCTATGCCTTGGCCCGTATGACCACTTCTCATAAGACCATAGTCTTATTCCCTTCAGGACTTATCAATACGAGATCTCGACCTCTTGTCAACGGGACTCCCGAATTTCGATTTCCGATTTCCCGAAATGGCCTTTGTCACATTAGCCCTCCTGGCTATGCCTTGATCCAGATGACCACTCCTCATAAGAATTTCGTCCTATTTCTTTCGAGATTTATCAATACGAGAGCCTGACCTCTTGTCAACGGGACTCCCGAATTCCCAATTTCCGAAATCCCGATGGACACTTCCTTTCGAGATTTTCCCCAAAATCCTGGATTGCTTCCACGTGTCCTCCCTCAGATGGACTGTCCTCGTCGTTTCACGATTTCGCGACTTGCGACCCCCGGTGACACAAATCCTCTGTCAATTCGAATCCCCGGTATCTGAAATACCAATGGACTCTCGATCTCCGCCACGTGTCCTCCACGGATGGACGGTCCAGATCGTTTTGGGACTTCGCCAGGTGCGAAGTCAAAAATGCTCACCTTCCTCTTTTGTTTCCCGATGTCTGAATCCCCGAAATGGGTGATCTCGCGACATGTGTCGAGACTTCCCCGAAATGGGTGATCAGACGGTCCAGATCTATTTCGAGACTTCCACCATGGAGTGTCCCGATCTCTTGTCCTCGAGACCTCCGAAATCTCGAAGTCTGAAATCCCCGAAATAGGTGATCTTGCGACACGTGTCCTCCCTTCATCGGACGGTCCAGATCTATTTTGGGACTTCCACCATTGATTGTCTCGATCTCTTGTCCTCTAGACCTCCGAAATCCCAAAGTCTGAAATCCTGATACCAACTCCTCTTTCAGGACTTTCGCCTCTGTTCACGAAGGCTTAACCCTCATGCATCTCCTGACAGATCCAACAGTTGTCGGGTTTTCTGACTAAGATCCGACGGTTCAGATCTGTCTCGTGCTGTGCACTCTCCTGCTGCTCCCTGGACGTGGAAAACCAACGGTCCATATCTCTTCCTTTCTGCCACAGAGCGCATCGGGGTTTCGGTTATCGGGATTTCGCAACTCGCGATGACCAAGGTTCTTTCCCTTTGATTCACCGAGTGTCGAAACGCTTACTGACCGCCACATGCCCTTATAAAAGGATGGTCCAGATTCTCCCACGGACCTTGGGGATCTACGGTCCCAATTTCTTCGCTACTCATGAAGATAAAAGAAAAGGGTTAAGGCATTTAACGCCCTCGTTTCTTCCTCCAATCTAATGGTCATGACTGACTGCAGATCTTCCGACAGGATCTCATCCTTCAATCGATACTTATCCCTAAGTTGTCATTTCAGGATTTCGTGGATCGGGGTTTCGGGAATTGCAAGTGTGAGAGGACTCGCGCTATAGGTACCCCGGGTGTCGAAATGCCGAAATTTTGGGATTTTAAGAGGACCATTCTTCCTCGTGCAGGATTACTAATACTTGCACCTTCAAATCCTTTTTCAGGTTATTGGTAAGATTTCCAAGAAGGGTGTCTCTATGGGTATATCTATCCAGGGTATTACCTGAGATGGATAAGGGTATATATTTCCCGAGAATAGACTTGAAGTCTGAATTAGATCGGTATACATATATATATAGTGATTTATAAAACATAAGCCATATGTAGTCTTTCCATTATAAGCATGCAACCACCATTTATGGTCAAAACACCACATAGACAGTCTTATACTGAAACCATTTATAATTGCACAGACTATGATCATAAATGTCAGAATATACATTTCAAGATGCAAGATGTAAAACACTTATCAGAAATAACACCAGATGTGATGGCAACTGCTGAGAGGGGTGCTCGTTTCCACCCAATCGTAGGCTCAGTGACTCCCAACGGATTTACCACTAGCCACCCCCGAGCTAAGACCACGATGCTACAAGACTGAGTCTTTGTTTTCTAGTCACCGAGAACAAAGGTTACTCTCCTTCTTCTCTGCTATCACTCCCTCTGTATTTTTCCAGAGTTCTCCTTTTTCTCCTTCCCTCGCATCTGCCCCCTAATCCCACACTCTTCCTACCTTTTCTCCTTCCCTCGCGCCTGCCCCCTAATCCCACACTCTTCCTGCCTTTTCTCCTTTCGGCCAGGTTGCATGTGGCACGATATTCCTCGCGGTGGTCAGGTCTGAGGACTCTACGGATGGGCGGTTCACCCCCATCCCTCATTACTCATGAGGATCCATTTACCTACCAACCTGGCGAGTCATTTAATCCAGGGCCAGCGAGCCGCTCTTGGTTCTTCAGGCCAGTGAAGTCCAAATACGGTATTGGTTTCGGTGGAAGTTAACGCCACCATTCTAGGTGCCTTCCACCACCTTTCTTCAGCCATCGTGGTCTCTTTTTCAACACATACCCTCTCAGCAGTCCTGCAATATATATATATTCATAATATTATTTACATTCATCGACCTTTTTCATAAGGTCCATTCACATCACACATTCACATTCTGAGTTTGCCACAATACTTGGCGGGTATAGTTATTTTTACAGACTGGGGGAAATAGGGTGTTACAATTCCCTCCCCCTTAAAGGAACATCGTCCTCAATGTTCTATCTACCAACTTGACATGCATGTATAGGTGTAAACAAAATCGGATATGCCCGTTTCATGGCATCCTCCATTTCCCATGTAGCCTCATCTGGGCCAAAATGTTTCCACAGCACCTTGACTTATGTAATGGTTCAGTTCCGGAGTGGGGTTTCCTTTATGTCCAGTATGCATTGAGGTTCTGGTAGAAATTCTCCCTCCGGTTCCACCTAGAGCATAGACCAACAATTATATGGTTAGCATCATATACATATTTCTTCAATAATGAGACATGGAAAACATTATGTGCTTTGACTATGGGAGGAAGTGCTAGCCTATAGGCTACAAGTCCCACTCTATCTAGAACCTCAAAGGGTCCACAATACTAAGGTGCCAACTTGGCACAAGCTCCCATTTTCAGAGAACTCTTCTTGGGCCTAAATCTGCGATATACATGGTCTCCCATCTTGAACTCTCTTGGAGTTCTCTTTTGGTCGGCATAACTTTTCTGTCGGTTCTGAGCGACCTTCAAGTTTTGTTTTATCTGAGTCACTTGTTGTTCCATTTCTTTCAACATGTCGGGTCCAAAAGAAACCATGTTTATGGGATTACTCTAGCTGACTGGAGTGTTACACGGTCTACCATAGAGGACTTCGAAGGGACTCATCTTTAAGGATGCTTAGTAGTCATTGTTGTAGGCGAATTCTACTAGTGGCAGGTAGTCTTCCCACTTCTTGGTTTGATGCATTACATGCATTCTTAGCATGTCTTCAAGTATTTGGTTCACTCTTCATGTCTGTCCATCTGTTTGAGGGTGATAGGTGGTGCTAAACAACAATTTGGTCTCTAAACCAGCCATCAGTGATTTCCAAAAGTTAGAAGTAAATTCCGTGTCTCTATCAGACACGATCTCTTTCGGCATACCATGCAGTCTGAATATCTCCTTCATGAATACCTGGGCGATATCGATTGCTTTGCAAGTTGATTTGACAGGGATGAAATGAGAAGACTTGCTCAATTTATCCACCACTACCATAATGGCATCGTTATGTTTGGTCGATGTTGGTAATCCAGTGACGAAATCCATGGAGACAGTTTCCCATTTCCATTCTAGGATTGGTAAAGGTTGCAATAACCCTGTTGGGTGTCGGTGTTTTTCTTTAACCTATTGGCACTCTATGCATTTGGCCAAGTACTCGGCTATGTCTTTCTTCATTCCAGTCCAATAGAATTGTTTCCTGGTGGCCGTGATCATCTTCTAGTATCCTGGATGACCAGAATAGGGTCTTTTATGTAGTTCATTCAGTATGAACCTCTTCAAGTCGTCACAATCTGGAATATAAAATCTACTTCTGTAAGTGAGCAGACCTTCTTCGGTCATCTAGTAGCCTTCATATTTTACTCTGGTGGGTTCTTGCTATAGGTACATGGTCACGCTCTGGACGAAGGGATCTGTTTCTTGTGCATTTCTGATTCTTTCCTTGACATTTGTCTCGCAGATGCTCACCGCTGCCAGGTGAATTGTTTTCATACTTCTGCTAAGGGCATCGACCACCCTATTTTCCTTTCCTTTAATGTGTTTGATTTCAAAATCAAACTCGCTAAGGAGGGCCATCCACCTAGCTTGTCTAGCATTAAGCCTTGGTTGATCAAACAGGTATTGCAATCCATAGTGATCTGTCATAAGTACAAATTTTCTTCCCAGGAGGTAATGCCTCCACATTTTCAAGGCATGCACTATGGCAGCCAACTCTAGATCATGGGTCACATAGTTGACTTCATGCTCATTCAATTTTTGGGATTCATAGCAGATCACACTTCCTCCCTGCATAAGGACTCCTCTGAGCCCTTCCTTACAGGCATCTGTGCACATGAGGAAGTCAGCTTCTGGATCGACGATCTTCAGCACGGGTGCATGGGTCATGAGTAGATGTTTCAGGGTTTGAAATCTTTCTTCACATTTCTGTGTCCAGAGGAATTTTGTCCCCTTCTTCTGGAGGGCAGTGATTGGACAACCAATCTTGGAGAATCCTTTTATGAATCTCCTATAGTGTCTTGCTAATCCCATAAAGGATCTAATGTCTGAAACATCCTTTGGGGTAGGCCATTCCATGATAGACCTGATTTTTTCAAGGTCTACCGCTACTCCTTCTTCGGAGAGAACATAGCCTAAGTAATGTATTTTCTTCTGGAAGAATTCACATTTGTTGAATTTGGCATAGAGTTGATGTTCTCTTAGCACTTGCAGTACAAGTATAAGATGCTCTTCATGCTCTTTTCTAATCTTGGAGTAAATTAATATATCGTCAATAAAAACAAGCACAAATTTGTCTAAGAACTTGCTGAGTACATTGTTCATCAAGCACATAAAAGTGGCAGGGGCATTGGTCAACCCAAATGGCACTACCAAAAACTCATAGCGACCATATCTCGTTCGGAAGGCAGTTTTATGGATGTCTTCACCCTTGATTCGGACTTGATGGTATCCTGACCTCAAATCAATCTTTGAGAAAATAGACGCACCCTCCAATTGATCGAACATGTCATCGATCTTGGGCAAGGGATACTTGTTCTTTATGATTAACTTACTGAGTTGCCTATAATCTATACATAGTCTAAGGGTACCATCCTTCTTTTTCATGAACAAGACTGGTGCTCCCCATGGAGACAGGTTGGGCTGAATATAGCCTTTATCCATCATTTCTTTTAATTGCAACTTGAGTTCAACTAACTCGGGTGTGCTCATCTGGTAGGGTGTCCTAGACACCGGCACCGCTCCCGGTGCAAGTTCTATTGAGAAGTCCATGTCCCTTCTCGGAGGTAGACCCGATACCTCTTCCGGAAACACATCTCTGTATTCTCTCAGGATAGGGTGATCGTCAGGGCTTGGTTTGTCACCTTTGATTGTTTTCAACACGTGTATTGCATATAGGGGACATCCCTTTTGAAAATACTTTGTCATTTGCAGAGCTGATATTTGTCTCACCGAGACAGGTTTTCGGATCCCTTGAAGGGTTATCTTTTTCCCTTCTTTACTTACGCATTCTAAGGTTTTATGGTAACAGTCCAATCTGGATTTATGGGCGGCTAGCCAATCCATACCAATTAGCAGATCATACGATCCCAGGGGTAATAAGTTAAGGGTTGTTTGGGTGGGGAATCTACCAAACATCAATTGGCAGGCTGGTATAACCTCTGCTACCCTTCTTTTGGTGCTAGTGGCTAACTGTACCAACCATGGCTTGGTATGTTTTTTTGGTTGTAGTTTACACTTAATAACATCTTTAGGGGCTATATAACTCAAATTTGATCCAGGGTCAATCAAAACAGACACTAGATGATTGGAAATCATACCTTCTATTTCCACCACTAAAGCTTGGTGGTCAGCTTGGTTATTATCCAAGGCTGCATAAATTTGTGGCACACTCCTGGCCACATCATTGACGATGGTAGTTTCCTGGATGTTATAAATCCTCCAACTATTCTATTTTCGGTGTGGACAGTCTCTCAATAGATGTTCTTCCCTGCAACCCCAACATTTCAAAGGTTCCCTCTCTGGGTTATAAGTCTTCAATGATATGGGTCCAGAAGTTTTATTTCTGCAAAAGGAGGGAAAATTTTGTTGGTGCATACTCTGGGCTGGGAAGCTCATTCTTGGGTTCTTCTTATAGTTCTTAAATCCTGGGGATTTAATCCCCTTTTTCTGAAATCTTGAACTATTCTTTTGTTTCCATCCTTCGCGAGGTCCTGTTCAATGCCCAAACTGTTCATGACAATAGGTTGCCTTTCGAATAGTGCCTTCTAGAGTCTCTGGCTCATCAAATTCAATTATGTTCCGATAGTCCTTCGGTAGTCCACTGATAAAGAGTTGCACCTTTGCCTTTTTCTCTTTTATATAAGGTACATACCTCAACAAATCGAGGAATTTGTTGACATATTCTTCTATAGTGAGTTGTCCTAGTTTGAGTTCATAAAACTCTTTAGTCTTTTCGTCGAAATATTTTTCCGACGGATACTTCTTCCGGAAGCATTTCTCAAACCGTTCCCAAGACAGGTCCTCTTCGCGAACCCCTTTCACATTCTTAAGGTCTTCCCACCAAATGGAAGCCTTTTAGTTCAAGTTGAAGGTGGCCACTCGGGCCTTCATATTTTCTAAAAATTCATGGACTCTGAAATACTTCTTTAGTCCAAGCAGCCAGGCCTCTGCTTCCTCTCCCTTCTTTATTTCACCGTCGAAGGAGGGTGGTTTGGATTTTCTAAATTCTTTGAATTTTCGACCTTTGGAAGACTTTTGCTTCTTCCGTTTCCTTCAGGAATAGGAATTGGTTCTACTCCTAGAAGAGCCCTCTGAATCGCCAGCTTCCTTCTCAGAGGAATCATCCGACGCTTGTCCTTTACCTCTGGGGTGGACCTTTTTCTAGGTGCTCCTCTCAGTGTGGCCTCTGATATGACCATGTTTCTGAGTTTCAGGTTCTTGTTGCATTTGTCTTCGTAGATCGGATAAACTCTGTAGTAAAACTACGTTAATTTTTGTTTTCTTTTCTTGTTCTTTCATCATCCTTTCATTGTCATCCTTGCAACTTTGTAATTCGACCATGAGACTCCTCACAGTCTCGGCTAGATCTGGAGGGGTCCCTACTGCCGTCCTTTCATCAGACTCTTTGTCTCTATTGTGGGAGCCCTCTCCCACTTCATGGTGAGTCACCATACTATGCGTTGATAATTTCCCACGGTTGATCTTCTGCTTGTGTGCAAAAGGAAAAACGTTGGTTGTTAGTCAATATTTTAATTTATTTATAACCAGTACATAATTCATATTTTCACATGTACACACACACAATAGGGGTTTTTCATTCCTAACTTCGTCTTTTGATTAGGAAGGTTAAGACAGGGGGTCACTCCTTTTAGGAGTGTTTCAAACGGAGCTTCCGCGCAACTTGTTCATGAGCCCAAGCAGGCCAAGTGTTGTAACCATGCTCTAATACCAATTTGTAACACACCCACTACGACATAATAAATTTTTCGCCTTTTCTCGAGGGACAGAATCCCCGAAGTCCTATGGGGGGCTTAGTGCAGGCTAGCTCTTCCCTTTTCCACCTCCATGTGATCGTCAGTTATGACCACCGACCAAACAACTAGGTGCCTCTTCGCATTTCGCAACTCAGCGAGATAAGCGAGTCGAGTCTTTCGACTCTGCAAACCCTGAAATGCCGAAATGTCGAAAAGGCTTCGATCAGCAATTAGCCCCCTGGGCTATGCCTTGGCCCATATGACCACTTCTCATAAGACCACAGTCTTATTCCCTTCGGGACTTATCAATACGAGCACCCGATCTCTTGTCAACGGGACTCCCAAATTCCCGATTTCTGATTTCCCGAAATGGCCTTTGTCACATTAGCCCTCCTGGCTATGCCCTGATCCAGGTGACCACTCCTCATAAGAATTCCTTCCTATTTATTTTGGGATTTATCAATACGAGAGCCTGACCTCTTGTCAATGGGACTCCCGAATTCCCGATTTTCGAAATCCCGATGGACTCTTCCTTTCGGGATTTTCCCCAAAATCCTGGATTGCTGCCACGTGTCCTCCCTCAAATGGATGGTCCTTGTCGTTTCACGATTTCGTGACTTGCGACCCCCAGTGACACAAATCCTTTGTCAATTTGAATCCTCGGTATCCGAAATACCGATGGACTCTCGATGTCCTCCACGTGTCCTCCACAGATGGACGGTCTAGATCGTTTCGGGACTTCACCAGGTGCGAAGTCAAAAATGCTCACCTTCCTCTTTTGTTTCCTGATGTTCGAATCCCCAAAATGGGTGATCTCGTGACACATGTCCTCCCTTAATCAGACGGTCCAGATCTATTTTGGGACTTCCACCATGGAGTGTCCCGATCTCTTGTCCTCGAGACCTCCAAAATCCTGAAGTCCAAAATCCCCGAAATGGGTGATCTCGCGACACATGTCCTCCCTTAATCAGACGGTCCAAATCTATTTCGAGACTTCCACCATGGAGTGTCCCAATATCTTGTCCTCGAGACCTCTGAAATCCTGAAGTCCAAAATCCCCGAAATGGGTGATCTCGCGACACATGTCCTCCCTTAATAGGACGGTCCAGATCTATTTCGAGACTTCCACCATGGAGTGTCCCAATCTCTTATCCTCGAGACCTCCGAAATCCCGAAATCTGAAATCCTGATACCAACTCCTCTTTCGGGACTTTCACCTTTGTTCACGAAGGCTTAACCCTCATGCATCTCCTAACAGACACAACGGCTGTCAGGTTTTCTGACTAAGATCTGATGGTTCAGATATGTCCCGCGCTGTGCACTCTCCTACTGCTCCCTGGACATGGAAAACCAACGGTCCAGATCTCTTCCTTTCTGCCACAGAGCACATCAGAGTTTCGGTTATTGGGATTTCACGACTCGCGATGACCAGGGTTCTTGCCCTTTGATTCCCCGAGTGCCGAAACGCTGAAACGCTTACCGACCACCATGTGCCCTTATAAAAGGACGATCCAGATTCTCCCACGGACCTTGGGGATCTACGATCCCGATTTCTTCACTACTCACGAAGATAAAAGAAAAGGGTTAAGGCATTTAACGCCCTCGTTTCTTCCTCCAATCTAACGGTCGTGACTGACCGCAGATCTTCCGACAGGATCTCATCCGTCAATCGATACTTATCCCTATGCTGCCATTTCAGAATTTCGCGGATCGGGGTTTCAGGAATTGCGAGTGTGAGAGGACTCACGCTTTAGGTACCCCGAGTGTCGAAATGTCGAAATGTCAGGATTTTAAGAGGACCATTCTTCCTCGTGCAGGATTACTAAGACTTGTGCCTTCAAATCCTTTTTCAGGTTCTTGGTAAGCTTTCCAAGAAGGGTGTCTCTATGGGGAGATCTATCCAGGGTATTACCTGAGATGGATAAGGGTATATATTTCCCGATAACAGACTTGAAGTCTGAATTAGATCGGTATACATATATATAGTGATTTATAAAACATAAGCCATACGTAGTCTTTCCATTATAAGCATGCAACCACCATTTCTGGTCAAAACACCACACAGACAGTCTTATACTGAAACCATTTATAATTGCACAGACTATGATCATAAATGTCAGAATATACATTTCAAGATGCAATATGTAAAACACTTATCAGAAATAACACTAGATGTGATGGCAACTGCTGAGAGGGGTGCTCGTTTCCACCCAACCATAGGCTCAGCGACTCCCAACGAATTTACCACTAGCCACCCCCGAGCTGAGACCACGATGTTGCGAGACTGAGTCTCTATTTTCCAGTGACCGAGAATGAAGGTTACTCTCCTTCTTCTCTGTTATCACTCCCTCTGTATTTTTCCATATTTCTCCTTTTCTTCCTTCCCTCGCGTCTGCCCCCTGATCCTACACTCTTCATGCCTTTTCTCCTTTCGACCAGGTTGTGTGTGGCACGATCTTCCTTGTGGTGGTCAGGTCTGAGGACTCTACGAATGGGCAGTTCACCCCAATCCCTCATTACTCATGAGGAGCCATTTACCTACCAACCTGGCGAGTCATTTAATTCGGGGCCAGCGAGCCGCTCTTGGTTCTTCGAGCCAGTGAAGTCCAAATACAGTATTGGTTTCGGTGGAAGTTAATGCCACCATTCCAGGTGCCTTCCACCACCTTTCTTCAGCCATCGTGGTCTCTTTTTCAGCACATCCCCTCTCAGCAGTCCTGCAATATATATATATATATATATATATATATATATATATATATATTATTTA
>ML777325.1:997665-1052918 GCA_009831015.1 Picea engelmannii
CAATTACCGACTTGATTAATCCTCAATGGGGATTAATCTAATAATAAAAATAATAATAATGACATGATTAATCCACAATGGGGATTTAATCCAATAACAAAATAATAAGAATTCTCTTCGCAGTTACATTATTTCAACAAACCTCCCATGTTGTTGAGAGATGTCCTATATGTTCATAGCTTGAAGAAGAACTTGATTTCAATTTCTATTATTGAGGAGAGGGGATATGAGGTTTTGTTTTGTGATGGACAGGTGCTCCTATTTCCCAAGGGGTCTAGTATCACTTCGGCCAAAGTGATTGGGACTCGACATGAAAAGTTGTACAAGCTCATCTATCAGCCAGCTAGTGCATTGTATCATACTACCAACAACAATGATCTTTGTGAGCTATGGCATAGGAGGATGGCCCATTTTCATCATGGGGCTCTAAGGATATTGAGGGAGATTGTGACTGGAGTGTCAGAGTTCAGTACAGAGCACCAAGAGTTTTGCAAGGGGTGTTCTTTGGGAAAGTACACCAAGACTGTTTTTCCAAGCAGTGACAGCAAAGCATTAGGTATACTTGATCTGATTCATTCTGATGCATGTGGTCCGATGTCTTTTGCATATTTGAGTGGTTGTTTTTACTATGTCCTATTCATTGGTGAATTCTCATGGAAGTATTGGATTTTATTCATTAAGACAAAAGGACAAGTATTCAATCGGTTTCAATAGTTCAAATCTCTTGTGGAGAACAAGACTGGGAGGAAAATCAGAGTACTAAGGACAAATAATGGGGGTGAGTATACCTCCAAGGAGTTTAATGAATTATATGCAGGAGAGGGCATCAAGAGGGAGTTGATTGTTCCTTACAACCCAGAACAAAATGGGGTTGTTGAGAGGAACAATAGGACCATAGTTGGGGATGAAAGAGCCTTGTTTCATGATCAAGGTTGAAACTCTTTCTTTGGGTGGAGGCATGTTACACTGCAGTTTATCTGTAGAACAAGAGTCCACACAGAGCATTGGGAGATAAGACACGCGAGGAGTATTTTTCTCGGAAGAAGCTTGACGTTGGGAACTTTAGTGTTTTTGGGTGCCTTGCATATTCACGTCTCCCTTCTGAGAAGAGGACAAAGCTAGAGCCCACAACAGAAAAGGGGAATTTTGTTTGGTATAGCGAAACTTCAAAGGATTTACGCATATACATCCCTTCCTTGAGGAAGACAGTTGTGTGAAGGGATGTGATATTTGAGGAGGGTAGCCTTTAGGAAGTCACAAGGGACTAAGAAGGGTGAGCAGTTAGCACATGAGATTCAGGTGAGTCCACAACAAATTTCAGTGACACAAATTTTAGGTCCACCAGTTTTGGTGATGACTGGTCCACGGGGCATAGGGCCACAGATGTCAGGATCACAGGTGATTGATCCTCAGATTTCAGGATCTTATGATCTATATTCTACATCAAGTTCACAATCTTCAGGTGATGGGTTTGAGTAGGTGGATTCCCCTCCACATGACACTACTTCAGAGAGGAGGAAGCCCAAGTGTCTTTAGGACACTCTGAAGGAGGAACATGGATATGTGGGGAATCCCAAGCAGGCTATGAGGGAGAGTAAACCTCCTGGGATATTTTGCAGCTATCTTTCTATGGTGAGCAACATCAGGGAGTCTGAGCCTTCCACTTTTGAGGAGGCTACTTACAGACAAGTTTGGAGAGATTTCATGATCGAAGAGTACAATTCCATCATGAAGAATGATGTTAAGGAGGTTGTTCCTAGACCTAAGGGGAAGTCAGTGGTGACTTCTAGGTGGATCTACAAACTCAAATATGTTGCAGATGGTAGCATTGAAAAGTACAAAGCACGTTTTTTGTCTCGGGGGTTCTCACAGGTTGAGGGAGTTGATTATGATGATACCTTCGCTTTGGTTTCTAGATATACCTCGATCAGGGCAGTGATCTCTATTACAGAAAAGATGGGTTGGAAGATATATCAAATGGATGTGAAGACCACATTTATGAATGGTATCATACATGAGGAGGTGTACATTGATCAGTCATTGGGCTTTGAGGTGCATGGGAGAGTGTCTCATGTGTGCATACTGAAGAAGGAATTGTATGGGCTGAAATAAGCTCCCATAGCTTGGTATTATATGATTGATTCTTACTTGCAGTAGTTAAGTTTCAAGAAGAGTGAGGCGGATCCCAACTTGTAATTCATTGTAGTTGGAGAGGATCATCTCATAATCTTGCTATATTTTGATGATCTTTTCATTACAGGGATTGAGAGACTCATTACTAGCTATAAGGAGAGCCTTGCTTTAGAGTTTGAGATGAAATATATTGGACTGGTGCATTATTTTTTGGGGTTGGAGGTTTGGTAGGAGCCTGGAAACATCTTTATGGGATAGGGGAAGTATGATTTTGACATTCTTAGGATATTATTGATGGAATATTGTAGGCCCATGTCCACACCCATGATTACCAACTGGAAGAATCTCAATTATTTTGAGTCACAGTTGGTTGATCCCACATTATATAGTCAGTTGATCGGTTCATTGATGTATTTGGTCAACACTAGACTAGATATTTGTTTTGTTGTCAACACTCTTAGTCAGTTTATGGTGGAGCCTAGGAGAGTGCATTGGGTAGCAGCAAAACATGTGCTCAAGTATCTTTGTGGTACGGTGGATTATGGCCTAGACTATGTGAGAGGGGATGGAGTTCGATTGGTGGGCTATACTGATTCAGATTGGGCAGGATGTGTCAGTGACAGGAAAAGTACTTCAGGTTGTTGTTTCAGATTGGGATCAGCATTAGTGTCTTGGTTCAGTCATAAGCAAAAGTTAGTGGCTTTGAGTTCTGAAGAGGCTGAGTATATGGCTTCCAGTCAGGCCAGTTGTGAGGCCATTTGCCTTCGCAAGTTGTTGGTAGGACTATTTGGTGTGCAGATGAGACCAACTATGATTTACTGTGACAATCAGAGTTGTATCAAACTCTCTAAGAATCCAGTTTTTCATGACAGTTCTAATCACATTGAGATTCAATATCACTTCATTTGGGACTATGTTTAGAGAGGAGTAGTTGAGCTACAATATATATCCAATGATGAGCAGGTTGCAGACATACTCAGAAAATCTTTGGGGAAAGGAAAGTTTGAACCTTTCAGAGATAAGCTTCAGGTGGTGAGTAACACCTTCCTCGGTAAGAGGGAGTGTTAAAAATAATTTTTTTTAAAAGTACCTAGGAAAGTGTTTCTCATCACCTAGGTGCCTAAGGGCTGGGAAAATGTCTAATGTGAACCCTAGTCATTTAATTCATGTGATATGAATTAAAAGTGAATTTATGACTTAAGTGAAGGGGGTGAGTGAATGGACATTAAATCTCAACCACTCATCTAATCCAATCTCTTGTTGATTAGGGTAAGGAGGTGCCTCACATTTCTCTTGTTAAGATGATTTTGGATAGAGTTTGAGAGAGAGAAGTCGAGCTAAAGTAGAGAAGGTACATGGGAGTTTTAAGGTGGCACGGATTCCAAGACACCAAACTACAACACAAAAATCAAAGAGAAGGTACATGGAAGTTCTGGGTCGTACGATACGGAATTGTGGAGGTCGTATTGTTGTTTTTCTAGCACATAAATCACGAAGAGGATGTTTCATTAATTCTAAAGAGTTGGCATGCTTTCCTAGGTGGTTGTATTGTACTTTCAGGGACAGAAATTTGGGTTGCTATTCTGGCATGAATTTTGAGGGAAACCATACAACAAAGGGCACAAAAATCGAGTAGCTAAACTATGCATTTGTAAAGGGAATTCTGGCATGAATTTCGAGGAGTATTTAGCTCATATTTTGAGGAGGAAACCTGGCACGATTTTCGAGATAAGTCTGTAATTTATTTCTGAAGATAATGACTACTATGATAAATTCACTCTGAGCTTTGAAATAATAAAAATCCCCTCTCTCATTGGTTTTCCCCTTGTGGGTTTTTCCATGGTGAATGTTAGACCAAAAATCTCTTTGCATTTAATTTCTGAGTTAGTGTGTTGTTGATAGATTATTTATTTATGCATTTAATGTTGTTTAGAATCCTAATGTTTCATTTCTGAGAATTATTTATAAGCTGAGAAATTGTTGTTGTCATAAAACTGGGTTTTTGGCATTAAACTATGATTAGTCTCAGTGAGACTTGAAACTGGGCGGGGTCTAAAAATTTACAAAGCAATCAATCATTTCCAAAATTTATAACCCTCTTTCAATGCTCATTATCTTTTGTCATGGTAGACTTGTTCTTGGATGTTTAGTAAAATTTCGTAGCCAAAGCTCATAATGGAAGAAAAATCATTTAATAATGTATTATTTTCAATTATGCTCTTAACCATAAATACAATAGTCAAAATATGTATACTTCATGTCAAACTGCTAGCAACACTCTTCTTCAATAGAAAGTCACCTTTATTTATACAAGGGGAAGACAAGATGAGAATTAAATGATATATGGTTTTTAAGAATTAAGGAATGAAATATGGAAAATAAAAACATGAGGAATTTGGTCATGTAAAAAATAAAATCTCTTTAATTCCTTTATGACTTAGTGATATTTAAATCCATATTTAAAATCAACATGCCCAGAAACCAATAACCATACCGTTTCAAAGTTTCAATTACTTATCCAAACAATTTATGTAAATAATAACACACGCATGTCAAACACAATACTTATTTCAACCAAACCTATATAACTTGTGTTTAAAACCTGATGCAAGAGGTTTTATAATTTATGTGTAATATTTGAATCTGGTTCATCGAAATTTCCAAACAAATGACCCAAAAAAAAATCCATCATAATCACCAAGATTTGAAGTTGGGTAACAAAATCATTCATACAACCATGGCACATTATAATGATATTAACATTGGCCATAATAAGGATGAAACTTTATACTCAACCTTTTTTGTACAAGAGCAGCAAGGAACTGGGCCGAACAAGTTCACATTTATAAACCTTTAATAAGCTCGGGGTGGTCTCAGAACAGCATGTACCTAAATTTCAATATAGGGTTAGGCAAGCCAAAAACCAAAACCATAACCAACATTCATAGAATGGGTCGAACCAAAGATATGGTTTATCTCGAAAATAACACTAGAATTTTCTAGAAAAGCCATTGCTCGAGTCACGCAAGGTCGAGCGTGGGTCCATCATGGTATTTTTTTTTTTTGAAGGATATGGGTTCAAAACCCGTAAAATAAATCCAATAAACAATACAACCCTAAAATTTTCCCACTTTCACTTAGCTACAACAAAATGAACACGAGTTTCTTTTAGAATGCAACAATACTATATGAGAGCCAACTGGAAACAAAATACACAAATCTCACAAAGTTGAACTGAGAGTTTTTGAAATTTGAAACAAGTATTTTATACCAAAACGATTTTAATCAACAAAAGGCCATGAATTAAAGATAATTATTTCAGAAATTTCCCAACCAAATCGAGAAGAAGACAAGAGAAATAACACTCGATTAACTAGTCAAGCGGATCCATTCCAAAAATTATCATTGCAAAAGAATATGTGTCTAATGGATATAATCTAGAGTACCATACCTTTTATGAGCGCTTCAAATACCTATGAAAAACCACTGCCACGGTTACCAAAACCACCACGGTCGAGCTCTGGAACATGAGTGTCACTCTAGCAACTTCTAATAGCTCAAAACCAAAATGAAATTCCAAAACCCCAGTGCAAAGGTGGTATACCTCAACGGGTAATGCCCACGTCATATGCATTGAATGCATGGAAGCATCACATTCTTCAATATTAAAACCACATTAACTCTTTAATCCACCTTAGATTCCAACTTCCACCATTGACAAATCACATATAAGAAGGGTTTCCAAATACACAATAAATCACACACCATATAACCACGTCGTTGATGCATTAACTGTCATCCCAAGGTTTCACATCAAGCATCGTTAATTCAACCTCAATTAAAACCACATTCAAAACAAATCAATAATACAAACCATACATCTGTCCAAACCCCGAGTGTCAAAGTATAGCTTCAAGGTAGTCGGTAGCATGAACTCAACATTCATATATTATACCATATGCAATATGCGTAATGAACTTCAAAACATAATGTTACAACATGCCACCTTTCCTTTATAAGCCTGGAACCTTCTCATATACATATGTTTGTAATATGAATGCGATGACATTTGAAGTTGTATCAAAAATATTTTTACATGGTAGCGATGACATTTGAAGTTGTATCAAAAATCTTTTTACATGGTAAGCCATATCACCCTACAATATATGCATAAAAATGAGCTTGCTATTCCTTTTTTAACTATATCATGCAATTAATGACCCAATCATTGTGGCATGTATATCATGTAATTAATGACCCAATCATTGTGGCATGTTCTTGTTAAGACGTTGTATGCCTTGATTATATATAACCATACTTTTAAGACTTATAATCCTTACAACATAAGTTTAGAAAAAAAAAACATCATATGAGTGAAATGTATGTAGCATAGAGGATTTTTTTGAAGCTTAATGAGTAGATCCTTTCTTTTCTCTTGCAACCAAATCTGAAGTGGAACTCATAATCACAATGAAAGAAAAAATAAATCTATCACCATATAATGTAAATGAAACCATTTCAGAAAACTGATAAAGTTCAATCCTGGGAGAATATTTGAAAATAAGCATCATTTTTTTCTCCCTGGGGGGTCCCACCTATAGTTATATATTTAATATCATATATAATAATAAAAAATTAACTGTTCCTTGCAACTATTTGCAAGCTATGAATCGTTGACGATTTTATGAATCAACATGTTGGATCAAGAAATTGTGTTGAGCATGACAAGAAACTGCTATAGAACAAAATTTTGATCGCAGGGAAAATAAAATGTGAACAATTTGCATTGTGTTTGCATTTCGATAACATTTGCTTGCATCTTTGTTTGCATGGTTAATTGTACAATACATTTAAACTATTGCATATTTATTTTCATTGTGATATGTACAATACATCGAAACTATCACCAGTAATTAAAAATAAAATAGGTCAAAAAAAGAGTCGTGGAACAAGAATTGAGAAGGTACATATTTCTAATTTTATCTATATAGTATTGATTTTCTTTTCATTTGTTATTTGTTGATATTGTATATTTCATGCTATTTTGACATAGGGGTTTATTTTCATGTGAATTCCACTACATGCACTGCTTTGACATTAAAATGAAATACAAGAAATGTAGCAGTACGAGAAGTTGGAAGGAATACAAGAGAAGAAACTCGTGAAAAATGTTCGAACATGAGGCATTCCCATAACAATAATGCAACGAACACTTTTTTATGTAAATTATATACATGTAGTAATATATATTCATATTGCATTGTGCTATGTATAATCCAAACTACATATTGATATCGCGGGTAGCCTATCCATGGCGGGTTGAAAATCCAGTGTTTGTCAACATTTCATGAAAAAAACTCCAAGGCATCTACATATTAAATGTGTGGTACCGCACTAAACAAATTGTCACCCAAGAGGACCTCAAAACCATTTGAACCACTTATCCCTCTCTCAAATGTGAATGGAAAGTCTATTCAAGTAAAATTCTTAGACTTGTACTGATTGGTTAATAGTCTGGTAAGACAGTAAAAAACATAAGGCATTAAAATAGATATCCATTGAATTTAAAGACACGTTGACTTGAAAAAAAGAAACATCACTTTGTATTGTTTTCATTTGATACCAAGAATACATACAAAGGAATACTAGTACATTTCATATAACTTTAGTGTGTACTCTGCTTATTTCAATAATGGTTGCATTGCTCTGAGCCATGAGCTCTGTCTTGTTAACATGTGGTCATCCTATCGTTTAACACTTATATAGAAAACAATGATAATATATGCGAACAAGTTGATCTTATTTATTTATATATGGTCATCCTATCGCTTGACGCAATGACCGGTACAAAGAAGCAAGAAGAGAAAGCAAGGATAGTGTTCACAACTGGTCGATGTTGATTTATTTATCTACACAAATTGCACCATGTTACAGACTTCTAAGACTAACTTTCGGTGTTTAACGTGCCTCCAACATTATTAGGTTGGTCATCCTCGACTCAACTGATATTGTCACGTTTGACAGATGTTATCTTGAATTATGAGAATTCTAAATGTGACTAGGTTGGACACCTACACATTGCTTGAGTAAGTGAAAATCATCTTTCTAGGTTGTGGTTACAGTCTGACACAACTTTTCCAATGAGTAGAATAGTCCCATAGGTGGCAGCTAGATTTGGTCTACATTTTTCCTGGCTCTCGACCTCTCTCTACTTGGGTTTCCTCTGGACCAACGAAGGATAGATGTACTTTATCCCATAGCCCAGAAATCCAAGCAGTGACTAGACCAATTCCTACAACTAAAACTTGGCCAAGTTACTCGGGCAGCTGCAAATGGTTAGCACCGAGTAATTACTCCAACGGCCAAGACCATGGCCATCCTCATGTCTGGTTCAAATTTATTGATAACAAGGAAGACATGGACAACTAAAACCGACAGAGGGGGAAATTAGTAGAATGAGGAAGTCGAGTTCAACAAAGGTGTCCATCCATGGCGACATGGACAACAAATGTTGACTTAAAGAGTTGGCATATTGCAGGAACTTTGAAGCACAATTCAAGTAATTGTTTGGCTAGGATAAGAATCTTGCTCATGAATTGTAGGTTGGGTCCCATTCCAAACAATTGTATTCTCGGTTTCAATTGGCGTGATAATGATATATTGGGAGTGCAAGACGTCTAGATGGACTACAGACTGTACAAAATCGCATGCCTGCTAGGAAAATCCATGGATGTGGGGACTTTGTGATGGAACTAGAATTCCTGGGATAAATGGACCTGATAAATAAATGACTATTGGAACTACTCAATTGACAGTTGATGGAAGCTCTATTTGTGAATAAATGGAGGTTGGGTGTGAATAATATGGTCCTGGAAAGTCGTATAAATAGTTGGGAAGAAAACCGAAAATTGGTGTCGAGATGTTCCATTTTTTCAACTAGCTCCATGCATCAGTGTTCCTGAAGTGATACATTGCAATTTGGATCTAGGTCCCTTTAATGTTGTGTCTAATGACAACGATTCGTTGTATTTTTGGTGGCCCCTGCACAATGTGGCGTCATAATTTTTTGTGTCCATTATACCTATATGATTTGGTTGCATTAGATTGCTTGATGCTTCGATGCTTCGAAACATTGTCTATCCCTTGGGTCATTCGTGCGAGCATGCCATCATGTCCAGTGTCCTATGTGTTGCTCATAACTTTTCTTATTGGATGATATTTTCCAAATTTGTCAACCTGTCAACTTGTCTTGTTCTCCCGTGTGACTAGAGCAGGTCTTGTCCTGCTAATGGATCCACAATTATACCTATTTCTGCTTTTCTATATACTTCATGTGCTAATATGGTACTATGCTATAATTTCTTGTGCAATTCTTTGAGACTTCACAGTGAATTGGACCTATGTTTATCAAAGCAGGTATTTGGCGGTCTTCCATCCATAAGGCCTTTGATCCGCTGACGCTTCACTATCACCGAATTTTCTGCTCCTTTGTTGATGTGCACCAGTGGAAATGGAGTTGGTCGATGCATCAACAACTTCCCGGGTTCTTTGAGGATTTTCCTGTGATATAAACACACCAAAGATCCTGGTTGTAATATGTTGTGATGAATCTTAGGATCTTGCTACGCTTTATGTGTCTTCTTCTCAACCACTTAAATGTATTACGATATCTGTTACAGTTGGAAAATATTTTGCATTTGTATGCATTTTGGTAATTTAATCTTGTACATATAATTAACAGTTTTGCAGTATTATGTATTGTGTGGTGTACAATGTAATTTTGTGTATTACATAGTTAATATGCATCCGGTGAAAAAAACAAGCAAAGCAAAAAAAAAAAAAGCATATGTCAATGTAAACATGGTATAGAATATATTGTATGGGTTTAGCGCTCACGTATTCAATGATCCAAGAAGGAGAATTTTGACGAGACAGGGAAGTATTAGTATTGGTGCATTACAAACATCGGCCCGACAACAGAGTAAGAGGAAAATATCCAAAAGCTAGTTTTTCATCTAGGCAGCCTGATAGTAACCAAGACATAGGCAAATATATATAAACTATTTATTTTATGCATGACAAATAAATAGCATCAAGTACCTATGAAATTTGGAAATTGCTATGTTCAGTTCAAGCAAAATAGGAATACCTAGAATTGAAGCAACCAATGTTGCAAACCTAAGTGTAATAGCAACGGAGACATGTGAAGCAACTATTGATGTGAAATAGCAACAATTGGAAAGGTATGTATATAAAAATGTAAAGTGTGCAGTTGGGAAAAAAATATATCGAAATTATTCTTCATATTGCTTATTTTTTGTAATTGTTATACAATGATGCATCTCTGCAAATTGGAATAGTGTCTCAATAGATGACTTGAACAGTTGCAAAAGTGGAGAAGTATTCATTGGAGACATGGTGGTTATTTACTGCACATATTTTGATGAAGCGAATAGATCACCCAAAAAAAAAATGTTGATATGATAGATGAAAATGGCATGATGACAGTTACATTAACTATTCTTGCACACCTCATTGAAAAACATGAGAAAAATGTTATTACCGGTGTTTGGAATATCTATTGCAAATTTCAAAATTCTACTAAATAGTGGCTATGAACATGATGCATGTGATCGTGTTATATTGCTACTTGAATAAAGTATCATAGAGAAAGTTTGTTCAACCTCTAAAGAATACAATTTCATACTAGACAGAACAATGAATCAATTTTCAAATAATATAGGCATGTATCCAATTGGAACTATTGGAGCTCTGGTCACTCTCACTAGAAAAGTTGGATTGCAGTACAGTTTTCATATAAATGATGGAAATGCAGAGGATGAAAAATCAATAATATGTTTTTCCATGGTCAAGGCTTTATCATTTATATGCTAATATATCCTAAGTCAAATTATATAACAATTACAATATTATATATATCAGTTACAGTTGTTTGAGACATATGAACATTTCTTTGCTTCATTGGAACAACAATTGGAGACAAAAAAAAATCCCATTTTTCTATTTAAAAATATAACCAGGAGAAAAGATGCAGAAGAAAACATATTTTGCACAACACAATCACCAGTTATAATGCAACTCATAATAGAAGCAGTGAAAGATCTGGAAAATCTAAGTGCTTCAACAAATGTTGTAAGTATAGATTGATAACTCTATGTACAAATTTGTCATATCACGTTAGTGTGATTGGTTTTGATGGGCCTCGTTCTGCATGGTGACCAAGGTTCGTCTTGAAATATTGTAACTTCGAAAAATATTATACCTAAAAGGGAGTGTTGAATAATATTATTATATTATATTTATTAATTAGGCCCTATTGTGCCTTTGTAAGAGTGATCATTTTTGTGCCTTGACAAATAAATGTAAATTAAGAGGGTAAAGTGACAGGTCGGCTCAGACCTAATTTTAGGTTGGCCAGACCACTATTTATAAGGGAGGCCAACACCTCATTTGTTCACTTACTCATGAGCTCTGCAACAAGAGGAAAAAGTGTGCAATTCTTGGAGGAGAAGTTGCTACAACTGGGGGTGATGTCAAGGAGAGTTTTGGTCTATCTCTTGGTATAACTTGGTTAAGTGGTGTGCTACTCTTTCCTAGTGAAGGAGTAGAGGAGAATCTTTTTCTTTGTTTTGGGTCTATCTGTATTGAGGAAGTTTTTGTTGGGTTTTCTTCCCCATGAGTGTTTCCTAGGATAATATGTGTGTCTCTATTGTTTCTATGATTGTCTCTCTTTCAGTGATCTTATTTATGTAGCTAATGTGCTAAATGATTATAATAATAAAGAAGAACCGTAACTACTAGTTGTATAAGTAAAACATCAACATGGTATCAGAGCAGGCATGAAAGAGACCAACTCACAGTTTATAAAGAAGTGGTTAACCTCAGTGCACCTTCTCCAAAGTTTAGTTTTTAGTGTTGCAACTACTATAGAATTAGGGTTTCTGCATAAACCCTAAGAGTGACGTTTTTACCTTTGTTGGAGGACGTTGGTGAAACTAAGATCACCTAGGAACTCTCCCAAGCAAGGCATATCTATCCCCTCGATCAGAATTCCAGATTTAGAAGTTTGAGAAATTAGGGTTTCCTCATAAAACCCTAAGTTGCAGTTGCAATTACAGTACCAGTTGTAGTATTAGTTGCAGTTGCAGTATTAGTTGTAGTTTTAGTGCTAGTTCCTTTGTGTCAGGTCCAACATGCTAGTTGCAGCACTAATTGCAGTGCCAGTTCCTTTGTGTCAGGTCCAACATGCTAGTTGCAGCACTAATTGCAGTGCCAGTTCCTTCGTGTTAGTTCCCTCATGCCAGTTGCAGTGCCAACACCATATGCAATACCGGTTGCAATGAAAGTTTTTTTGTGAAGTGTTGGGACTGATTTTTATTGTTCTAGTGTGCCTTACCCTAGAAAATCTCCAACTAACTTTAAGTTACAAGTTGAAGCACCTTTTAAGTTTTAAAAGTTTGTTATTTCTTCTTGTTGTTGTCGGATGGTGCCACTACCTGTCGATATTGTCCAAGGTATGTACTTACATATGTTCAAATTGTATCATTATTCTAAAGGGTATTTGCAGGAGAAAGGATCTTTTGTCTAAACAAAAATTGTAGATCTAGAAGGATCTCAGATCCAACACATTCAGAGGAACAATGCACCCCATGTTTGATTAATTTGATATGCGTCTATCTGTTATGGATTTATTGTGATCTTATGAACATCTAGGTTTTATTTTGATCTGTTGAAGTTAGGACTAACAATCTTTGAAAATTTGTATTATTAAATACTTGGTAGCATGTGAGCACTATTGAGATAAATTCTTATTGTAATAATTTACTAGATATAACTAACATCTCCTCTAGGAGAAACTTATTTTTTTGTTTCTAGGTTACCATGGAGGAATGATTGGTCACAACAATAGAAGAGTTTTTCTCTCGTTCCTTATTATTGTATTTATTATTTTTTACCCTTGTTTCAGGCAGGTCACTGTTGATGATTACAGTTGCGTGAGACATCCTCTAAGACACAGACTGATTGAGTCGACCTGAGAGAGAGCCCATGATTTGGGTGTGTGGTTCCTATCTAAGACATAACTGGAACATTGTGTTGGCCTCCTCCTTACATAGGGTTGAGATGAACTCCAGATGATTATCCTGTGTAACGCAGTGAGAAAGAAGATTTGTTGAGTTGGACGTGCCTGTGGCTGAGCACAAGTGAACGTGTAAAATCCCATGAGTTGGGTCCATTGTTCTGAGACAGAGATGAAACGATGTATTAGCCTCCTCTGAGCAGAGAGTTGAGATGATAAACTCCAGATGACTCCTGTGTAATGCAGTGGGAAAGAATATCAGTTGTGGATGTGCATGTGGATGAGCACAGGTGAACGTGATCCTAGTGGTTGAGTACTTGTGAGTGTGGTTCTCCTATAAGATGCAGTGAGATAGAGATGTGGAAATCCCTGTGGATGTGCACATAGTGGTTGAGCATTAGTGGGTGTATGAGATCCCTTGCTATATTTTTCAAGAGTCAAACTTACATGTAACCCTATTTGTAATGTAAAGGGTATAGGTCAGCCCCACCTTAATGTAAAAGATAATTAATATGGTGATTATTAATTATATTATAATTTATTGAGGTCGGCCCTATTGTGCCAATAGACACTTATGTTGGCAGGTTCAGTCTAATATAAGTAAAGGTAAATTCCTCATTGAGGAATCATAACACAAGTGTGAGTTCGAAAATTTCAGCAAACACTTGTTCTTGGGAAAAGTGCACACCTCTCTTGGGCGCTAGGTTTCTAGGGTTTGTGAGCACCCTTTTGTGTGTTAAGTGTTTATGGTGGTGAAGATATTTCTCTTGAAGAATATAGCAACGGATTGGTTGGGTTTTCTTCCCTTGTGTAGAATGGTTTCCCATGATACTTCTTGTGTACTTGTGCATGATAAATGGAATGAACTTCATGCTTAAGCCTTGCGTATTGAAAAATAAGCATGGTATCAGAGAATATGTCTTGAAGAACCCATTGCACAAACATTAAAGCAATCATCCTCCCTTTTATGCAAATTCGTACGACCCTCTACGGTTTCTGCAAAATCCATACGACCCTCTCCTGTTTGGCCTTTTCAGCACTTCACACTTGGACATTGGGGATGAAATTTGGACAGGAGGGTACAGCCTCCTTCAACGCACCTCTAGAAGCTCTTAAAGTGAAATTTCGATAATTTTTTTATTTTTATCCCTAGGGTTTCTAGGGTTCCGCAAATTTATTCATATTTCTGGTTTTAGGGTTTCTGCACCTCTTTGAAGAAGCCTTCAATATTACCCATTTTCTTCTGACTTTAAAGGGTTATTGTTGGCAGTCATAAGCCCAACAAAACCTAAGGTTTCTAGCCCAGCCTAGACGTTAGGTCTTCTAGCCTAGTTGACAAGGGTTTGTGAAGAATCTAAAACTATCATGGAAGATAAGCTTGATGGATCAAGCAACCTCAAGTTCCTGGAAGACAAGACTTCAGATGAAGACTTATTGTGAGTGATACAAAAGGGTTTACCAGAGACAATTATAAATGAATGGAAGGAAGATGACGTCGGGACAAGGAAGCCAATCATATACTCAAGCCCTTACATTGAAGGACCAGCTTCAAAATAACAAATATGACAAAAGGTGACACCGTGACTATCTTCTCCATAAATATCTCAAAGGACAAAGATCAACCATGTGACATTGGAGAAATCATATCATCATCCTCAAGTATGCACTTGTATATATTATTTGTATCATTGTCATGAGGGAAATTGCAGGAGGAAGGAACATTTTCTAAAGTCATGGATCCAGAGGGATCTCGGTGCATTCATAGGAACAACACACTGGAAGTGGAGACTCCAAGTTTGATTGTTTTAATTATCATGCCTCTAACCTACATTTCAAAAGTTGCTACATTACAAATAAGTGTTGTAGCTGTGACAACAATCCTTAAATTATTTTGATTTTAGAGATGTACTCATTATTCTCCTTTAGGAGATATTCCTGTTTTGTTTCCTTTTGTTTGTTCTCTTGTTTCAGGAAGGTTAACAACAAAGGAAGATGGTTATACTTCAGACTTCAGAGGGAGTCAAAAATATTTGAGAAGGAGGAAGAACATAACCATCATTAAGGAAATCAATGCAATAATACATTATCAGAATCCTTCTATGATTATGTGGGCAAAAGCATGCATGGCACAGTATATGAGTCCTCACCAGATTTTGAAGAACATAACTCCCGAAGAAGCCTTCACCGGAGTGAAGCCCAAGATTGAACACTTCAGGATATTTGGGTGCACAATGTATTTTTCATGTACCCAAAGAGAAAAGGTCCAGGCTAGACCTTTCAAGGAGAAAGAATACATTTATGGGATAATCGTGAATCTTCAAAGACATATTAGATCTACATCCCTGGTCAGAGACAGATTGAGACTAGAAGAGATGTTGCTTTTGAAGAAGAGATAACCCTTCAAATATCCAGAGAATCTCAGATGGAGATTGACAGTGAGACAATACCTTCTCCCCCTTCAACAGTTCATAAGGAGACATACATTATTCCAGCTGATCCAGTTTCTCCAATTGATATTCCCGGAGATATTGCAGTAGGGTATAAATGGCCTACCTAGGCTCGACAATCTCTACATGAGGCAAAGGAACACACAAGCCCCTCAAGGAACATCCCGAGAAAGAAAATATATTTTTGAGCTACTCTTCAACCATGAGCCACATCGTTGATTCTAAGCCTTCTTGACATAAAGAAGCGACAGGTGAACAGGTATGGCAAGTTGCCATGACAAGAAGAATACCAATATACCTTAAAGAATGATGTATGAGATATTTTTCAGAGACCAGAAGAGAAGTTTGTGGTGACTTCCAAGTGAATCTATAAGATCAAGCATGCAGCTGATGGAAGTGTCGAGAAATACAAAGCGAGATTTGTAGCCAGAGGATTCCCACAAACAAAGGGAGTTGTCTATGATGAGACACTTGATCCAGTAAGATCGATACACTTCCATCCGTACCACCATCCATGAGTTGGAACCCACATCAGATGGATGGATTCTTGATGAGTTGGTCTTCAGCAAGAGTGTTGTTGATCCAAACCTACATTATTACATTGTTGGTGATGAGAATCTGATTTTGGTGACTTATTCAGAAATCCTTGTTGTTAGATACAAGTAAGCCTTGACTTCTGATTTCGAGATGAAGGATCTGGGTATGATGCACTACTTCTTGGGACAAGAAGTATGACAGAGGACCGATGAGATTTTCCTGAGTCAAGGAAAATATACAGTGGGGATATTAAAGAAGTTCAATATGACATAATACAAACTCATTCTTACACCGATGATGAAGAAAATGAATGATGATGATTATGTCGAGATTGATCCATGGTTGATTAGATCACTGATGTATCTAGTTAACACCATACCTGATTTATACTATGTAGTGAATGTACATTAGTCAATTCATGAGTCAGTCGAGACAACACTCACTGGATAGCAGCAAAGCATGTATTGATATATATATGAGGAACAACTGGATATGGCCTAAGATATGCCTCCAGTGTGGACTTGAGTTTGCAAGGATATGTCGATGAGGATTGAGCAGAGAACACAGTGGACCAAAGGAGCACATCCGATTGTTGTTTTACCGTGAATTTTTCCATGGTTTCCTGGTGCAGCAGGAAACAAAGATCTGTGACCTTGAGTACCACAGAAGCAGAGTATATAGCATTGAGTGTGCAAAGCAGTGTGGCTTCACAAGCTTCTGACAGATTTATTTGATCATGAGATGGATTCTATGATGATAACCAGAGTTGTGTGAATCTCTTTGAGAACCCTATGTTTCATGATAGATCAAAACATGTAGAGATAAAATATCATTTTTCAGAGACATGATGCAGAGGAAAGCAGTACACGTGATGTCCCTTCCTACACATGAGAATATTGTAGACATCTTCACCCCCTGGCTTGGTGAAGAACACCTCACTAGTTGAGAGGGAGTGCTGATGACTACAACCAAGACAAAGTTTGAGTACTTTCATGCGAGACTTGGCCTGATGGAGAATGCCTCCCTAGTGTAGAGGGAGTGTTGATGATTACAGCTGCGTGAGATATCCTCCAGGACTTAGATTGATTGATTTGACCTGAGAGAGAGCCCATGAGCTGGGTGTGTGGTTCCTATCTGAGACAGAACTGGAATGTTATGTTGGCCTCCTCCTTACAAAGAGTTGATATGAACTCTAGATGATTCTCCTGTGTAATGTAGTGAGAAAGAATATATGTTGAGTTGGACGTGCATGTGGTTGAGCACAGGTGAACGTGTGAAATCCCATGAGTTAGATGCATCATTCTGAGACATAGATGAAACAATGTACTAGCTTCCTCTGAGCAGAGATTTGAGATGATAAAATCCAGATGACTCTCCTATGTAATGCAGTGGGAAAGAATATATGTTGAGTTGGACGTGCTTGTGGATGAGCATAGGTGAACGTGATCCTAGTGGTTGAGCACTAGTGAGTGTGGTTCTCCTGAGAGACGTAGTGAGATAGAGATGTGGACATCCCTGTGGATGTGCCCCTAGTGGTTTAGCACTAGTGAGTGTATGAGATCCCTTGCTATATTTTTCAAGAGTCAGACTTACCTGTAACCCTATTTGTAATGTAAAGGGTACAGGTCGGCCCCACCTTAATGCAAAAGCTAATTAATATGGTAATGATTAATTATATTATAATTTATTGAGGTTGGCCCTGTTGTGCCAATAGACACTTTTTTTGACATGTTCAGTCTAATAGAAGTAAAGGTAAATTCCCCGTTGAGGAATCATAACACAAGTGTGAGTTTGGAAATTTCAGCAAACACTTGTTCTTGGGAAAAGTGTGCACCTCTCTTGGGTGCTAGGTTTCTAGGGCTTGTGAGCACCCTTTTGTGTGCTAAGTGTTTATGGTGGTGAAGGTATTTCTCTCGAAAAATATAGCAAAGGATTGGTTGGTTTTTCTTCCCTTGTGTAGAAGGGTTTCTCAGGATACTTCTTATGTACTTGTGCATGGTGTTTCTTCTTGTGATCTTAGTTGCTGCAACAAATTGTTCATGGTTTAAGTAAAATGCTAAAATGGAATGAACTTCGTGCTTAACCCTTGCTTATTGAAAAATCAACAGTCACAAGTGATAGATTTGAAGGAGCTATTGTGACGATCGTTCTCACTATTGTTTTTATTATTATAAAGAGTATTATTCTTTTCTATTTTTTCTCCCTTGTTGCTCTTGTTTCGAGTAGGTCACGAGTGATAACCCTGGAGGGAGGTATAGTGATGGTTGCAAGAGGAAACATATTAGATGAAACATGAAGCAGACTATCCAAGTTGTATACATGACCGTATACATCCATGTATTGAAGAAGAAGAAGTTACTTTTGCTAGATACATAACATCTCATATGAAGACAGATCGTGAGGATCAAAAAGCTCCAAATATGACAGAACAAATCCCTCTAGTGTAGTTGATCACTCTTCAGATCATCAGGAAGAGTTAGTACAGCCAAAAGGGCCTACCCAAAATCAATGAAGTAACTAAGAAGAGACCAGCATGGTCCCATGATACTTTGGAGGACGCAAAGCCATATAGCATTGATGTGCCATATCAAAGGGAGCAGATGGCTCCGAAGATTATTTAGACTCAGAGGGCCTCGAGCTTCAAAGGGAGCATGGAGACTTGGAGTGAGCCTGATCTCAGAGAGGATCAGATGGGAAAAAGAGACATCTTCCAGGACAGACAGACAGATTCCATGAGTTGAGAAGATTAGATCGTAGCTTCAGAGACCTCTATGAGATGTGAAATCTCCTAGGAAGATTCCCTTGTTTCAGTGATAGAGGAGGAATCCATTCAGAAGGACTGTGATATCGATTTTTCCTTTAGACTAGAAGGGAATTCAGCGGTGACTTCCAAGATTTATCTAACAGATCAAGCATGTTGCAGATAACAATATAAAGATGTACAAAGCCTAATTTGTGTCCAGAGGATTCTCCCAGTAAGAGGTAGAATACTATGACGAGACACTTTCTCCAGTAATCAGAAAAGAGTATATATAGAACAACCGTGATCCATTAAAATAAGCCAATGCAGTATAAGATTTAGAGGGAGAAAATGAATCGGTCACCATGATGGAGTAGAGGAGCTACTCAAAGTTCAAAAACTACAGTGAAAATGGAGCAGTCATTCTCAGTTTCAGAAAAAACAGTTGCAAGTGTAGAGTCCCATTTCTAGAAGAAACAAGTTGCAGAGAGAATAAAGGACATAATCTGAGGCAGTGAGACAGATAGTGCTTTGCAGAAAGCACATAGAACCAACACACGATTATCAAAATCGATTTGCAGTTGAGAAAGTGTACCAGGTTGGTACAATGTTATGTGAAAAAATGGGTTCGAAGTACAGGACATGAAGAATCATGTCTACGAGTTGAAGAAGGCTATATATGGTTTGAATCAAGCTCCAAGAGCTTGGTATGGCATGATTGATAGTTTTCTTATGATCTTGGGCTTTACCAAGAGTAACAATGATCCCAACCTTTACTTAAAGATTGTGGATGATGGACCAGTGATATTGCTGCTAAATGTGGATAACTTATTCTTGACAGGTGAAGAAAATCTCATCACAAATTATAAGAAGAAGCTTGTCGCTAAATTTGAAATGAAGGGTCTAGGCCCGATGCACTATTTCTTAGGCCTTGAAGTATGGTAGAGCCCAAAAGAGATTTTCCTTATTCAAGGAAAGTATGTTGTGGAAATTCTGAAGAGATTCGACATGATGAACTCTAAATCCATGTCCACTCCTATGGAAACAAATCTGAATTTATTAGTTGATACTTCGTCAGAAATAGTTATTGTTAATCTATACAGACAGATGATTGGTTTGTTGATGTATCTGACGAATACCAGACCAAATATATGCTTTGTTGTCAACACCTTGATTCAGTATCTGGTGGAGCCTAGACGTGTTCACCTTGTAGTTGCAAATCATGTGATGAGATACCTTAAGGGTACGTTGGACTATGGCCTTCGTTATACTAGAGATTGTGACTTCAGATTGTATGAATATACTGATTCAAATTGGGCTAGAAGTGATTCAGATAGAAAAATCACCTCAAGATGTTGCTTCAGTTTGGGGTCATCCATGACTTCATGGAAAAGCAGGAAGCAATCCAGTATTTCTCTCAGTACGACAAAAGCAGAGTACATTATAGCATGCTCCACCAGTTGTGAAGCCATATGGCTTCAAAAGTTGTTGACAGGTTTATTTGGTGTAGAGATGGATGCTACCATGATATTTCGTGATAACCAGAGTTGCATAAAGATGACATAGAAACCAATGTTTCACAATAAGATGAAGCACATTGATATCCGGTACCACTACATTCATGACTTGGTACAGAAGGGAGTCGTGAAGCATTAGTATGTCGGCACAGATGAGCAAGTAGGAGATGTGTCGACTAAGCCTTTGTCTCATGTGAAGTTTGAGTACTTCTGAGACAAGCATGGTGTAGTATGAAAGGACTTCCCTCAAAAGGGGGAGTGATGTTGATGATAATATGGTATCTTGATCATCAGTAGGGCAGCTCGTTAGGATTTATATCCTAGGGGATTGATCATCCCTGAACAGATCCTGTAAGGTCTGGATGGACGGACTGTCGGAGTGCCTATGTATGTATATACTTTGTGTGGTCAATAGTGTGGAAAATCGTTAGGATTTATATCCTAGGGGATTTTATTATCCCTAGACATATCCCATAAGGTCTGGATGGACGGTTTGTTAGAGTGCCCACTTTTATTGTTGTTGTTGTCGTTGTTGTTGATGCTCTTGTCTCACTATGTTGCCATTGATCTTGTTGTTCAAACTTCGTGTTGTTGATGTTGATGTTCTAGCTTCATGTTGTTGATGATGTTGATGTACCAACTTCATGTTGTTGATGATGTTGATGTACCAACTTCATGTTGTTGATGATGATGGTGTTACTCCAGCTCTGCGCTACAGGTGATGATGATGTTCAGTTTCTACTGATGTCGATGATGAGAAAAACTTTCGATGACCTATAGATATGATAGATAGTGTTCTAGATTTTGATGACGATGTCTCCTCCTCCTGATGTTGTATTGAGTACAGTTAGTTGTTATTGATGTTCTCCGTAGAATACCCTTCTTGTTAAGGGGGAGTGTTGAAATATTGTAACTTCGAAGAATATTCTACCTAAAAGGGAGTGTTGAATAATATTATTATATTATATTTATTAATTAGGCCCTATTGTTCCTTTGTAAGAGTCAACCATTGTGTGCCTTGACAATTAAATGTAAATCAAGAGGGTAAAGTGACAGGTCGGCCCAGACCTAATTTTAGGCTGGCCATACCACTATTTATAAGGGAGGCCAACACCTCATTTGTTCACTTACTGATGAGCTCTGAAACAAGAGGAAAAAGTGTGCAAGTCTTGGAGGAGAATCTGTTGCAACTGGGGGTGACGTCAAGGAGAGTTTTGTTCTATCTCTTGGTATCTCTTAGTTAAGTGGTGCGCTATTCTTTCCTAGTGAAGGAGTAGAGGAGGATCTTCTACTTTGTTTTTGGTCTATCTATATGGAGGAAGTTTTTGTTGGGTTTTCTTCCCCATGCGGGTTTCCCGGGATAATCTGTGTCTCTATTGTTTATGTGATTGTCTCTCTTTCAGTTATCTTATTTATGAAACTAATGTGCTAAATTATTATAATAATAAAGAAGAACCATAACCGATAGTTGTATAAGTAAAACATCGACAGTTCGAACCCATCAAGAGGAGACACCAAAAAATCCAGTCGGCTAAGGGTTGGTGTGGCCCAGGCCAGGTGCGATCCCATGGTGATTTTGATGGATTAGATGCCCCTGGGTCACAGTTTCTTAGCCACAAGCTAGTCCCGCGGGTCACGGACACGCTAGCAATAAAAAAAAATCTCTATGTACAAATTTCATATACAATATTATTTAAACACACACACACATATAGCTTAAATTATTAAGTTTTGTATTGTATAAAGAGGTTGAATGTACATTGATATAAACAAATACATATTCAACTCCATTTGAACATGTCTGTGCAATCTGCAATTCTCTTGCAGACACATCTGCTTCAATAAAAAAATGCAATGTTTAATTGTGTAAGATGTAATAAAAAATGTCATTTTGTATATAAACATTTCCTAGGTTCTATTATACGCACGATGGACAACAATAGTGCAATGCACTACTCGGGAACCTATACTGCACGATTTGCTAGTTGGCTTGACAAAAAACCCATATGAAATATAGTTGCAAAAAAAAACCAAGTATTGTTTATATGATATGCAATTTTCAAGTGCAAGGAAAACTTACATTGATGAGGACAATGTCATCTTGCATGTGAGATAGACATTAAACGAAAACAATGTCATGTTGCATCTATGATGAGTTCTATGTATGGTTTTCCATTTCTTTGTGCATAAACTAGAACCATAATTTAATTATTTTTTATATTGATCTAAATGTTGATGCATAACAATATATACATTGTATATACATATTATCTATATAGTTTTCATAGCAGCAATAGCGTCTACATTGTATATGCATTTTGACTCCAAAGTATTTACTGGCCATTGTTAAGATTGCACTATTGTTGTATTGAATTTTTACAATTAAATTATCTCAAAATTTTAATGAACATTGAACTAAATGTTTATATATTATTATTATTGTTAGATTGCAATGTTTATATATTGTAGGTAGGGTTGGATTGCAATTGGAAAAAAAATTGTTGTTAAATGTTGTTAGAATTGTTCTTGACACAGAATTTGTGGTCCATCCTTGATATCTTTGACAAATTTGATGTTGTTTGCAAATGCCATATGCATATGTTCACAACATTAGAAATTACTACAACAAACAATATTGCATGATCCTTCCACAAGAAATCACAACTATGTCTAATATGCTTTGAGATAATTATGTGTTCTTGTGTATTGGCCTACTTATGACCTGGGATGGAATGATCAATGTACTTTCTATTAATCTAAGAAAGTTGGTCTAACTGAATATATTTCTATGTCTATAGTGTATATGATACATATGTCTGATAATAAACATTAATAATATTATTCTAATTGGTCGAGATAAAAGCAAATGCAATCAAACTTCAATAAGAAACACAATGTTTAATTGTTCCATTAAGTGAAATATGTATCTTATTCAATAGCTTATTGTATACAAATATGTACAGAAGGTTCCAAATGACAAGTTATTTTTTTCACATATATGCATATTCCTATAGAATTTAAATATCAAACCGAAAACATAGTAAATTGCACAGTTCCACTAAGATTTATATATGGCATAAATTGTCCAAAAGTTTTGAGCTTCAATTCAATGATTACAAATATGGAAAAACTATATAAGCCTTTGATACTATTTTTCCCAATTCTTTCTCAACACATTTTCATTTCTACATTATTTTTTCCATGGGCATCATCAAATCGTTTTCTTCTACTCTTCTAGATCATTTTAAACACTTGAACACGTGATAAGATAGAGACCATAGTCAATTTCTCTTCCAATAATATATTCCATGGGTTTGCAAAGAAAAAATTTAATACAAAGTGGGTGCCGGGATTTCAAAATAAACAATTTATATTGCTATGCCCCACTTCAGTAACTTGTATGCAATCACCAACCGAATAGAACTGAAAACAACTTGCAACTATAATATTTTTTCTTGGTCTGCATTACTATGAATCCTAAATTTACATACAAAGGGAATCAATTAAAATGCAAGTTTTGCTCTCTTGGGTAGGTTGCAAATAGAAAGTGTCATTTGGAAACTATTTGAAGTATTAGAAGTGTGAAAGTGCAGTAGCGCGACGCGATGAGTTGTATGAATTCGCCTCACAAGTGTTGAAAATAGACTAAGTCTTGGCTATGTGGGTGACATACCTGTGTGAAATTCAGAATTGCGGAAGATATGGCTGCACGCTATGCATAAATAGCATAGGTGTAGATATATGCATATGCAAGTGGAAAGGTTATATGAATTCTCTTCACAGACGATCAGAATACCAACTCTTTCTTGTATGGCAAAGATCTCTGCAGACTGCATAGGTGCCAAGGATATGGTTGTGCACACTGTAGAAATATGGTCATAGCAAAATCCTGTAAGCAACCTAAAAATGGAAAAGTAAAAATACGCCTAAATTGACCAGTCATATTTTCTTGGTCCACACTACCATGATTTCTAAATTTACATACATGGGAAATCAATTAAAATGCAATTTCTACTTTCTTGGGTGGATTGCAAATAGAAAATGTTCATTTGCAACTATTTGAAGTATTAGAAATGTCGAACTATCGAAGTGCGGGACTACGGTGTTGTCAGTTGTATGGATTCTCCGCACAAGTGTTGAAAATAGACTAAGTATTTGTTGGGTAGGGGATATACCTATGTGGAATGCACAAGTGATGAAGATATGGTTGCACAGAGTGCAGGGGTGCATAGTTGTAGATGTGCATATATGAAGGTGGACTAGACATATGAATTTTTTTGCACAAACACTAAAAATAGATCAAGTCTTCCATGTGCGGGAGACATCTCCGCAAACGGCACAAGTGCCGAAGATATGGTTTTGCGCACTGCAAAAATATTGTCATAGCAAAAACTTGTGCACAACCTGAAAATCGCAGAGTAAAAAATGTGTCTAATTTGGAAAGAGTCCAAAGACAAACATTACACTAGAGTCCGGAAGTGCGCAAATGCAGGAGCATAAACACTATAAATTCTGCTAGCAAGAGTTGAAAACATCCCATCGCAGTGAAGACCCATCAATCCTATGAATTTTTCGCACAAGGGTTTAAAATAAATTGTTAGTTGTACAAGTCATATACTATGCGAGGTGCGGATGTGTGGAAGATGTAACTATGCGGAATGTGGGAACATCATAATCGTGAAAGCCTCTGCACAACCTAAAAAATGGCTCAGTGTGAACGCATGGGAAAATATAGCTTTGCGAATTGCGGACAAATGGTAATGGAAAAAGCTTCTGAACAATGCAAAAAATGACTAAGTAAAAAGCTTTCTAGCTATAATATTTGGAAACATAAACACATTGCAGACATTGAATTTCTAAATTAAAGCTAATTGCATCATGACCATTTACTAAAATTTGTTTTCCATGCCTAAATTACCTTCAGAATACAAGTAACCATAGATAGACAACAATCGACAGCGCATTGAAAAGAAACACAATTGCTTTGCACTAGTCCTAAACATCTAAAACTCTGCCTTGACCCACCAAATCATAGCAAATCAACATGTTATAAATGGGTTGGTTATCGTGCACATTGCATGCCTTGTCACAATCGTGTGATGCAGAGTGTTGGACGATCGTAGCTATGAATTCTCAGCACAAGCACTAGAAATAGATTGTGTTGCATGTGCAAGGAATGTGCTTATGCCAAGTAAAAACATGCACAAGACATTGCTTTGCAAAGAGGACGCATACATCTGACACAAAACACTCTACATGCTGTGAAAAATCGTTGGGTAAAAAATCCATTTGATAAGCAAATTTTTGGAGCATAGTCGATTCATGCAAGAATTTTATATAAGATTTGCAGAAGAATCACAATTAGAACAAGAAGGCTGTGTTTTGTGGTACTAGGTCATGTACCCACTACTTTGGTACAAAATTCTCAATGCAAATCCTTTGTAAAATTCTTCTGCCAATCCCTATTTTTCAAAAATTTCTCCGTCAAAATCTTTTTTACTTAGTGATTTTTCACATTGTGTAGAGCCTTTTGGCATGACCATATATTTGTGCTATGCACACCTATACCTTATGCACCTCTGCACTCTGTCGCACTCCCACACGTATGCACCTTCACATTTACAATGGATGTGTACCAGAGTTTCTAACAACCCACCTAATTTGCACGATAAGTGAGTCATTTATGGCACGTTGTTTTAGTCAAATTTGCGAAAAACATAAGTTATTTAGGACTAGTGTGAAGCAATTGTCACACTTTTCTATGGTGTTCTTAATGGTTTATGTTTATCATTCCCCATATTTCCCAATTGATCACGTATAACAAAGTCCATTTAAAAAAGCATAGTTATAGTAGATAGGTAAAAGAAACAAGCACTCATGTGTCAATGGCCTATACATCACATCTTCCAATAACAATATTTCTTCAACAACAATTTAAAGAATGTCGATAGGCAAACTCCAACAATATGACATGGACATTAACTTCCTACAAGCTAATAGATGGAAAGGACCGTAAATTTTTCATTGGTATTGAAATTGTGGATATCCCTCATGAATTTCATAGATGCAGAAGAAATCACTATGGGAAGCGGGTGCATAATCTTAACACAAAACACTGCAAAAACTGCCAAAAAATCCCTATGTATAAGACACCTTTTGATAACGAAATTTCTAAAACACAGAGGATTGTCATGAGAATTTTATCTAACATTTGCAGGAGCATTGCAATTAGATGAAGAAAGGAGATTTTTCGTGCTAGTGGCATAGGCACTGGCTCCTACCATACATCAGTCCCAATGCAAATCTTGTATAAAATTCTTCTACCAATCCACTATTCTTCGAAAATTTCTGGGTCAAAAGCCTTTTTACTTACCCATTTTTCACATTACGCATAGTTTTTTACCATTACCATATCCCTGGACTCTACGCACCTGCGCACTCCACACATGTATATCCCCCGCACATCCAAGACTTGACTAATTTTATTTTCAACCTTTGTACCCATAATTCATCTTGATCCGCCCGCAGTTGCCACTTCCGCAACTTGGCATTTCCAATGGTTCCAAACCAACGATTTTGACAAGCCACATAATTTGCACGATAATCGAATCATTTATGGCACGTTGATTTGTTCCAATTTGGAAAAAAATGGAAGTTATTTATGACTTGTGCAAAGCAAATGTCGTACTTTTCTATGACCCTGCTTAATGGATTATATTTATCGTTTGTTGTATTCTATAACTAACTCACGTGTGGAAAGAACATTTTAGTAAATGCACTGCATGCAATTTTCCTTAAAGCAATTGGACCTCCATAATGTACTATTCATAACTTTCACATGTATCAAAGTGCATTAAAAGAAACACACATATAACAAATAGAAAAATAAAACAATGTTTTTGTGTCGATAGCCTATGCACCACATCCTCCAGTGACAATATTGCTTCAGCAACAATTTAGAGAAGGTCGATGAATAAACTCCCTTGCCAAACTTCAAGAACATGACATGGACATCAACTTCCCGAAAAATGGCATATGACAAGCACTGTAAATTGATGACTAGTATTGAAGTTGTGGATAACCCTCATGCAAATGATGTACTAACTCAAGATGTATCCATGTTAAAAAAAAATCATAATCAAAAGGTTGTTTACTTGGCAATTTTCCACCTTGTACTGAACCTTCTGCTACCATTGTATCTCTCCACTCAATACAACCATATCTCCTATGATTCTCATCTTTTGCACATCTAATAGTTTTGCAGCATGGATTCTGACAAGCCACGTAATTTGCACTATAACTGAATCATTTATCACAAGTTGTTTTGCCCCCCATTTTAGAAGAAAGGGCAACGATTAGGACTTGTGTGAAGTAAATGTCCCACTTTTCTATGAGCTACTTAATGGTTTCTATTTATGATTACGTGTGTTTCAAAGAAAATATGTGTGGAAAGGACTTTCTAGTAAAGAACTTGAAATAAAATCTGACATGAGGCTCATGTTCAAGCTTTTCGGTGTAAAGGAGCCTAACCCACAAGAACCAATCCTCCTATTCACAACCATCCATTGGAACATCTTTTTCATATATGCAACTTTTGTGGAGTCGTTGGATGAAAAAATATCTCCAACAAGAACACCTCATCATGTTAATGTAGCTAATCTACAAATTCCAAGGGAATTTACACCAATAATGACATCAAAATGTTACCTCCAAGATATGCGCAAAAGATAAGTCCAATCACCAAGCACAAACCCTAGGGAAACTTGAGGACGCCACCCATTATCACCTTAGTAGTCGTCCTCCTCAATTTAGGGAAATTCATCTTCAACACATGGGGGGATTCCTTAGTAAGATTACAAATTTGCCCTTGCAAAGCTTGACATAAAAATCATATTTGTAGAATGAAGACACTTTTAAATTAAGGTAATAAAGTGATGGTAGACTATCAAGACTAGTGTATATCCATTGGGCAACGAAGTCAAGATCCATGAACCTTCTAGAAATAATAATATTAAAAGAAGTCTAAAAGTCTCGTTCAAGCCAAACACTCTTCATTAAGGGTGCCTAACCATGTCCATATGGTTTATCTACCACATGCCCCATTCCTAGCTTTGGCGGTCTCCAAGAATGCCTTTATAGTAGCTTCTTTCGAAAATAGAAATCGAGCTCACGAAAAGGTGGAGCGCTCCATTAGAAATGGTCAAAAGTGGTTAGGGTTGAGTCGGTAAATTTGAAATCACCATAACTCCCTCAATATTTATTGGAATCCCTATTATGGCCACAATTTGGAAATGTCACAACTACTCTACATTTAGTAGCATTGGTCGGTGAACAATCTGGGCATTTTATGAAAGACATCCACTCTTCTTTACCCCAAATTTAAAAAATAAAAAAATAAATAATAAATAATAATAAAAAAAGGCAAAGACATTGTTCTAGATGTCTCTAAATGGACCACTCCTCCCAACTGTCCTCTTTTATTCCACATGAGATATGAATGCTAGGTGTCATCTTCTTGCTCCTCCCAAATGTCCTCTTTTATTCCACATGAGATATGAATGCTATGTGTCATCTTCTTGACTAGGGAATTCCTCTTCTTGTGCACATGTGACCCTTGATAATGCCATGAAAACCCACTTATATCCCTAAAAATGATGGGCATTCCTTCAGAGTATTTGACCATTGTAAGAGTGTTTCTAGGTGACGCATGTCCATCTTCATGAAGAGTGTTCTCTATAAACCTCTATTGCCTTGAAAATGATTCCCTAAGCCTTGAACACTGTGAAAACACTGCAAAGGCATCTTCTAACAGAGAAATATGTATGCAATATGTAGGTAAGTGCACCAAAAGGTGAATGTCTACTACATGTGCAACCTTGATTCCCAATATGTGAACTCCACAACAAAACATGCCTCCAAATATGTGAATATCCCTCAACATGTAGAACAAAAGGGAAGCACATGGATCTTCATCGATACCTCTCAGCTGACTCATACTATGCAATGCTACTAAAGTGAATGTCTCTGCAAATGCAAATTGGACTCACATTTTTCAGACGATAACATTGGTCATTCCTCCTCAAGCCTGCATTGGCCCCTGCACAACCACACAAATGATTCTTATAAACAAAATCAGTTAATGCTTCACCACTAAATCATTATTCACCTGCATTGGCCCCCGCACATGCACACAAACGATTCTTATAAACAAAAGTAGTTAATGCTTCACCTCTAAATCATTATTAATTGTTAACCTTTATCAATTTTTATTTTCCCATTATGTACAATGAGTTTCCTAGCCAATCACAAGTTACAGTTGCATAACCATGGTTGTGTCTCGCGGTATCACCTCTATAACATGTGGTACGAGCCATAGTTGTGCAACAAGTTTGTTCCTTTGTCAATGATGCTTACCACCCCCATAACTTAAGGTACCATCTTCAAAAAAACATGGTACGATGCATTGTGACCATTTTTTTGTTTATCTCTACTCTCCTCCCCTAGCAATGAATTTGATGTTCTAAATTCATGGCATGAGACAACGTTTCGCCTTAAATTATTTGCACATTTCCACTCCATCCACATTCAAATGGGAGAGAATCCACATGCCCTAATTTTAACGAAAATTTGGAGAAGTGTCATAGGTGCTCTTATGTTGAATTCACACAGTTTAGGGAGTAGTGGGCCTACCTCAACTCAATGGACCGCAAGTCCTCTCCTTGTCATCATCCTCTATATTTTAATTGGTCTCTATTCTTTTGCTTAATAAATTTTTTCATTGGCAATATAAAATGAAAATTGTCAAATGTCCCTCTGCATTCTCCCTTTGTTTTTACCTTTAAGGTCCTCTTGCACAAAATGATATTTCTTGAACAGCTTGGTTTACAAAAGATGCTTTAGTACTCCCACTATACTTAAATCATTGTACTTTTTGGTGTCCCATTAACCATCTTTAACCACTTATGGACATTTACTATTTAAATATAAATTCCAAATTAACACACACAAAGTCACTTTCCATTTCTATATCTTCCTTGTTAATATTCCTCCCACTTAACTTCTCTCACAAAGGAATCAAGGCTAAATGGTAGTGCTTCCCTATCAATGCTTTGAAGAGACGACACGGTTCCTCTTATCAATCAACTATATATTTATGCCTTGTTATTCTTCATATTCCTTTTGTATTTGTATTGTGGCATTGTTTGTTTTGGATATAATGTTTTAAAGATACCATCAACTCTATATTTATGCCTTACTATTCTTCATAGTCCTTTTGGATTTATATCGTGTCATTTTCTTTGGCTATAATGCATAAACACTAAACATTCTGAGACAATATGTCATGCGAAATCTTTAATCTTAGTTAAGAATTTGTTTGTATTGCAATCAGCTTATTAGGTTGTCAATGAGCCCATCATAGTTTGTCAACGTTGATGTACTTTCACTAGGCTTTAAAATGCCTCAAAACCTTCACCACTTGTATTAAAAAAAACATGTAAGTCTATGACCTTCACAATTTATATTAAGAAAAACATAAAAGTCTGTGACCTTCAAAATTTGAATTAAGAATCTTGACTCTTCATTTCAAATAATCAAAAGGCAATATCAATATATCCAACTACCCAAAATGAGATGCTATTATTCTTACAAATCTCATTATACACTTAGCTCAAATAGCATGAAACCTCTCTTCTATGATCTTTCCAAATCCTATTTTGGGTGGTGAACTAGGATTATGCTGGGGTAAAACACGATACCTAGGTGCCATTATTGACCCTTTCAATCTTTTTTGGTCTCACCTTGATTCCACCTTGATTGATGTGTTAAGACTTGTTCATTGTATAAGTTTGTAAAAATAGTTCAGTGTAAACAAGGTCAACTTCGTCCATTGAATTGGTTGGCACGAGCAATTAAGTTTATGGCTGATGTGACATCCTCATGGATAGTGGCTCATTCCTTGACATGGTAATAGACAATGGGATAAGTGAATAGTACCCATAACTAGAGGTTGCATAAATTCAAACAAACAATTGGAACCTAATAGATAGCTAGTCAGAGTTGAAATCCAATAAAAGGGGCACATGAGGAATAGGATGCATAAAAGTGTGTGGGGTTCCCGAAGCAAAGATAGAATATCCATATCAGCGCTATTAAAAATCCATACAAGCCACTTATGAATAATTTATGCAAATGTAATTAAAACTATATATATATATATAATGATATTGGATCTTGCATTATTAACAAAATAAATAGTGTAATGTTGATTCCATAAAAATAATTAAAACAATATATATATAATGATATTGGATCTTGTGTCATTAACAAAATAGACATTGCAATGCAGATCCCATTAAATGCCTTGCACAATGCATGCTAATCCCAATGATGTGCAGCCTCAAACTAAGCATTAAGAAACAATCCGATCAATTTAGAACATCAATTTCTAAGTACATGAAATCCAATGAAATGAAACATAGTTAAGCATATGCAAAACATAGAAACAATCCAATCAATTTAGAACACCAATTACTAACTACATGAAATCTAATGAAATGAAACATGGTTAATCATATGCAAAAGATGTTTTGCCATTCACAAGTCCCCTGCTTCATGTTTGTATGCAAATTCAACAATAAATTTTAGAAAATATTTGTCAATGCAAAAAAGTATAACTAGCAAAGATCCATCTTACACTAGATGTAAGAAGCCAGATGGATCAAAAACCTCAAGGAGATTAGTTGATAGGGGATTTAAACAAATGTGTATAGAAGAAGACTTAAAATGATCCACTTAATATATATTATCAATTAAGTACATCTTTTTCAAGTCCTTCGTTTAATGAATTAAACTATTTGATAGGGGATTTAAACAAATGTGTATAGAAGAAGAATTAAAATGATCCACTTAATATATAAATTATCAATTAAGTACATTTTTTTCAAGTCCTTGGTTTAATGAATTAAACTATAACAAACCCCCTGGGCTGTAGAGCACCTCATTTTCCTCGACATAACAAACATAATAAAATTTGACATTGTATTTAACAAATATACTACTCCAAATTTGATTAAAAAAAGTCTAATTAAATCGTGTTCAAGATATCAATCATTTGGCCTCAAAATATCAAATTAAATTGCAAGATGAAAACATGTTTTAAGATATCATATATTCTTTCAAATTTATTTTAATCCAGTTGAACAAAACTTCTTTTAATCCAGTAGAACAAAACTTAATGATTTGCTGGCAATCATAGATGCACAACCACGGATATATGGAAAAACTATATTTAATGGAGTCATGAGAATTCTATTCGTGATAGGCTTTTTTATAGTTGGTACGGTAGTTAAAACGGGTCATTAAGTATGACCCTCTACAACACTATTGAATGTAACAGATTTCTCATGAACTTTATAGTTAATCTTAAAAGGGTTGATTCTGGCAATTAAATTTGTCAACAATTCTTGAGATTTGACAAAAAGTTGACTCTCTACAACACTATAATGAACGTAACAGACTTTTAATGAACTTTATAGTTAATTTTAAATAATTGATTCTGGCAATTAAATTTCTCAAATCTGACGGATTTAGTGTGCAATGCTTGAGATTCTACGAATTTTGGGTTTTTTTTAAATCACCAATGCAGTGACTATGGCTATTGGTTTTGATAAGACATAACATTATATAATATAAACTGACATGAGAAGCGAAAACGATGTTGATTCTTACCATGACAGAAAGATCTGATACACTGAGTTTATCTTTTTCATCAATCTATACATTTGGGCATCTGTCTGCAGACACTTGCACCCTAAAATCCTGATCACAATATCCAAGACATATAATCTGAAAATCTTTTAAGATTGCAGCAGGGCCGAGGCTTCGAGTGCAAAGCCTTGACCAGAAGTCCCTGATGCTTACGCGAGGATGTCTATGATAATAAATATTGTTCCAACCTTATTCTGTGAATATTGTAAAAGGTGCATAAATGAAAACTATATATGATAGCCCTCGCTTGTGCAAATGGCATACCTTTGTACCCTTTCCTATTCTTAGAGGCGTAATTGATAGTCCAGTCTCTGTTCAATAATAAATAGCAGCCGGTAGGTATGAAAAAGACGTTCAATTTTCACAGAACCCCGGTCAGTCAACATCCAAAATTTCAGATGAATCAAAACTAGGAATAGCTCAACCCCCACACAAACTACCCTATTTGTAAAATGGAGAGAACCCTAGCTCTAGAAGCAAGACCAAGTTATAAAAGATTATGAAAAGTATTTAATCATGAAAACTGATTCCTCGACCGAAGCAACAGTGCAGATGGAGTTGTCTTAACTAGAAATGTCAACGCAAAACCGACAATTAAATTTGATTCTCTAATAATTAGCAAGTAAATTTCTTGCCTTACAACCAAAAAGCCTTTAGTCACAACAACCAACTCTTTAATTGAAGTACTATCTTCAGATTTTGGTGCAAACAATTCACCGGACATATAAGGCAAAACTGAATAATGCATAATGCTATACTAGCGTAATTGGAAAGAAAATTTCTGACTTTATGAATATAAAGAAACAGTAAGCATGCAGAAGCATATGCATTGGAAAAATATTAAATTACTGAGACAAATGAATCAAGTCGGAAAACGTGGTCTCAAATTTAATGCGAAAAGTCTTCTTTTAGTTTTGTCACGTGGAAAATACTCTTGCACAGGACATCAAATTCCATAGATTTTCCCGAATCCATTCACATAGCAGCATGCTGGGCACTATGTTGACGTTAGTCTTTAGTCGGTAACCTATCAGTAACTGAGGCCTTGTCTTCTGCCAGAACCACCTGAGCAATTCATTAAAAAGTCATCTTCAAATGTTCCATATATAACGAAATCATTAAAAAGTCATCGTCAAATGCTCCATATATAAGGAAATCATTAAAAAATCATATCTTCAAATGTTGTGTTTATATATAAAAAAAACAGAATGCATTACTAGTGAGCAGCTAATTCATGAATGACCGTTTACTTCCTACTGGAAGAGTGTACTGTTCATATTAGAAAGATGGTTCATCTTTTAACAAGATGTTTATCATGAAAAACACACTAACACAGAAGGGCTGAGTTATAATTTTTATTGAATCAGTAGACAGTTTTAGTAGTTTTCTATCACTTATTTATAATATCTACTAAAAGGCATGAGTGCTTCAATTGGTCGATGTACCAATACTATTACTATCTACTTGTCTATCACTTAGTCGCACAATCTATTTAAGAAAGAGATCACATGTTGAGATTCCAACACATGGTTTCAAGAATACATATTTTAGCAGCATTCTCACATTATGTCCATTGCTTATAAATACTCAAGGGTGACACGCGGTTGAATGCAGAGGCTAAACACGTGTTTTTAAATAATAGCCAGCATGTATGCAGGTGTGCAAAATCCTAAGCTTGTAAGTGTTGGATATAATGGTCATATTTAGAGCTTAGACATGTTAATTGGGATTTAGGCTTATAATAAAACCCACATGTAAAGTCAATTGGGTTTAACTCGGTTGGTTGGCAGAAATGATTGTTATCTTCCCCACCCAGTTCCAGTTTCCGCAAGTGACATGTTGAGCTCTTAACAAGTATATTTTTGCAATGGCTTCGAGCACACTTTTGTGCACTCTCTCATCCCTTCAAATCCAGTACAGTTGCCACCGCATTCATGGAGACAGTTCAAAAGCTACATGAAAGCCCAAAGATTATTGTAAGTGACAAATCCCATCTTCACTGGACATTTTTGGACAGAATTATTTTCTTGTTTGGGTACTCAATTGGCTCATAGCTCATCCTATCATTCTCAATCTGATGGACAAACCGAGATAGTGAAAAAATGTCTGGAAGGCTACCAAATTTGCTTTGTCTCTGATAAACAAACATAATGGTTCAAATGGTTACCCTTGGCAAAATGGTGGTATAACACTTCCTTTCATACTGCAACAAAAATGACACCATTTATGACACACTATGGATACCACCCTCCTTCCATCACTTCTTCTCTAAAAGAAAAATCTAAGGTTCAAGCAGTGGAAGATCACATCGAGCATCAACAACAAGTTCTTCAAATCTTAAAGGACCACCTGACCATGGCACAGAATCGCATGAAACAACAAGAAGATCAACATCGTAGTGAAAGAAATTTTGAAGTAGGGGATTGGATGTTTTTAAGACTACAACCATACAAACAGATGTCCCTCAAGCAAGCGAAGAAGGATAATAAATTATCACCAAAGTACTATGGCCCTTATAAGGTGTTGCAAAAGATTGGTACTATGGCATACAAATTGGAGTTGTCTGCATCTTCACAAGTACACCCAGTTTTTCATGTTTCATGCTTAAAGAAGGTTATAGGTGACAAGATCACAATTCAAACTATATTGCCAGAACTTGACGAGGAAGGAAAAATCATATTGGAGCTTGAAGCCATCAATGACACAAGAATTCGCCAGCTGGGAAATAGATCCATTTCAGAGTATCTCATTAAATGGAGGAAACTACCGGCTGAAGATTCCACTTGGGAAGATAAGTCTTTTATACAAGAGCATCCAGAGTTTCTCAAGCGTTGCGGACAACACTTGTCTCAAAGGGAGGGGCATGTTAAGCCCTAAATAGTGGCTCATTACCCCTTAATTGGGGCATATTACATTAGTAATGTTATTTTATTTATGTCGGCTTGAGTCCATTAGTTGTAATTGTACCTCCTAGTCTCCTATATATACCAAGGAGACATTTTCATTTTGAATCATCTTGTATTTGGACGTTTATGTGGGATATAAGGAGGTTGCCCCCTCGAAGAGGCTTATTACCTTAAATTATCTCTTTTTCAAGGCGTTGAGTACTTATTCTGAGGTTTTTCTATGCTATATTGATATTTGGTTCTTAACATATGTAAAGTCAATTCGGTTTAGCTCGGTTGGTTGGGAGAAATGATTGTTATCTTCCCCACCCAGTTCCAGTTTCCGCAAGTGACATGTTGAGCTCTTAACGAGTATATTTTTGTAATGGCTTCGAGCCTTGTGCCCCGAAGATTTTAAGATTTAACCTAGGTACCATCCTTTTATAAAAAAAAGTCTCACGTGTAATAAAGAGGCATTTAATGTAGTAATTAATAGCTAGGTGTTTGGGAGTTGAGTAACATACTCCTCTTCTCCTACATTGCATCATCTAATAATTATGAATGAATCCACTCTTTCATTATTATGTTCTCCTTCTATGTAATTAGATACCGTATTACATCTAATAATTATGAACGAATCCAATCTCTCAGTTTTTACTGTTGTTATTAGGTTATTTCCAAATTACATGAGCATTCAATGCATTTCTAAAACAACAACATAAAGAAGATCACTAAAGGAAACACAATCACAAGGTACGCAACATTTTATCCCGGGAAACCCTCATGGGGGAGAAAACCCAACAAAACTTTATCAATAATAGATTGTCAATACAATGCCAGATTAAGACCAAAACACCAAGAATAAACCAAGACTGAGCATGTGCCTCTCTTCTCCTTCCTCCTGCAGCTGCAACTGCCTTCAAGATATGTGCACTAGATGAGTGAGAGTGAGTGTGTATAAGTGAGGCACCATCCTCACATATAAATACTAGTTGAGGAGGCGCTAGAGTTATTTCTTTTCACTTGGTGGGACCGACTTCTTCTAGAAGTGGTTAAAACCACTTTATAAACACTAGGGGGCGACTTTACAAATACCACCATACAAATATGGTTTGACCAATCCCCAAAAATGGGATTTGATCTTATACAAGACCCGGCATGATCAATCCACAAAAGGGGATTTGCTCTATAAGATAATATCTCAAATATAATTAGAATATTCTTCGAAGTTACAATATTTCAACATTCTTGTCCACACTTGTTAGTTTTAGGAAAAATAGAGAAAACAATTATGCCTTTTAAATATTGTTCACTAGATCAACACATTTAAGAAAAACATAAACAGATCTAAATAATTCTGAACATAAATAAAATTTATGAGTGCAAAAACAAACTTTAGCTTACCTCCAGGCCAATGAAGAATGTACCTGTCACATTTGTGCATGTAGACCTCTTTAATATGCTCAAAAAATTAGTTTAAGGTTCATGGATCAAACCTCTAGGGTTTGATCTCTATCATATGGACTAAAGGACAGTTTGCCAAGGGAATAGACCACAAACAAGGTTGTAGAAGGATGTTGTCCACAGCTGAGACTGTAGAACTCAGCAGCAACAAATACTCCACAAGATGAGACAACAAAACACCACAATAGGAAACAGCAAGACCTCCTAAGATGAAACAACATCCACAACTGAAACAGCAATACCCTCCACAGAAAAGGAAGACAACACATCGATAAACCCCAACACGAGGGACAGCAAGTAGTAGAACGCCCACGGGAGCCTCAACTCACGTAGCGGCAGCCAATAGGAGAGGCTGTGGCACTTATACACAAGTCTGGTAGCCACGAAGAGGGGTCGCGGCACCTGTACTCAGGTTCGTGGCTCTAGTAAGCAGGTCCGACAGACAAGGGAGACACCATCAACAGCTCATACACCAGCAGATAGAAGGAAGAAGCTCCGGGTAAAAGCAAGTCCAAGTAAAACACCTCAAATTTAAAACAGATAAACCAAAGGAGAGGCCACACCATCACCAAGAGAGAGTAATTGAGGTAGCAACAGCAATAGGAGAGTGAGGAGAGAGTGTGTGTGTAGAAAAGCTAGAGGGTAGGGTTCCTTTTATAGCTAAGGAGAGGGGTTAGGGCTAATATAAAAAATAATTAAATAATGACAATTTAATTAATATAAGTATTAATTAAATGTCAATTAAATTAAAGTAAATTATAAAAAACCTCACCACATTAAACAAGAGGGAAAGAAAGACAACAAGCAAAGGGGGAACTTTAAGACAAAGTCAAGGGGGGTCCACAATGACAAAACATGTCCACATGAGTCTCATAATGACTTATAAACTTTTATCATCACTGCATAAGAGGGCACATCAACAATGTGGTCATGTCCATCTTCATAGCCACTCCTAGGTCTCATGGACCATCTCGGGAGAGAGGAAGAGGATCACGCATCAACACATCTTGGTATTTCACCAAGATATAACTGGTTCAAGACCAGGTTGCCCCAAAACACATCTGGGGGCCCTAGAACACATCTAGGGTCTTATCCACCAAGGTACAAGACCAAAGATCAACCCATGCATTAAGCAAGGGTTCTCTGGAACACATCTAGGGGCCCTAGAACACATCTAGGGACTTATATCAACCAAGGTTGTTGGGAGCGGGAGCGGGAGCCAGGAGCCGGAAGCATAGATTTTCAAAAATCTCCGAGAGCGGGAGCGTTTTTTATATAATACATAAAAAAATATATATATTGATGCATAGATATATATAACATGCAGAATGTTGAATCAATTGCAAAAAACATGAAAGCATAGATATAAGATCATTTAACTAATTGATTAGTGATGATCATTAAAGCATCAACCATTTAGTACATACTACACATATAACATCAAACATAAACATTTGTGGGACTCGACATTAAAGCATCATAACATCAATCATAAAAGCATCATAAGTTATAACATCAATCATTAAAGCATCATAACATCAATCATAAACTTCAAAGGTAAAATGTCATATGATGTTCTTAAGTTCATAACTTCATTGTTTACAGAATAAGCCATAATAAAGAGTCAAGAGTCAAGACAAAGTACTAAGTTTTAGAGACTACTTCTAAACATGAAACAAAAAAAGAGATCTAGAATATAGTAGCAACTTAACAAGTACTAAGTACTATGCTCTAAGTTTTCCTCTTGCCAGGAGAAACTTCTAGTTTCTTCTCCCGTGATCTTTGAATAAGAGCAGGAACAAGTGGAAGTGATCGTGGAACACGACCAACAGCGGAATGGCCCCCACGTGACAATGGACGTTGTGCAGATAAAGGTAAAACTGATGAATCTTGAACCCTTGTAGTGGATGGGGGTGGCATGTCTCCTCCAAGAATATGATCGCCATCATGATCACTCAAAAGTTCCTCTTCCAAGTGCTCTAAAACAATGGTTCCATCCTGTAAATTAGTCTCCTCTGGATTGTTATCCCAAGTCATATCTCTTTTACAAAAATCATTCCCCTTTGCATCACAGTAATGTGACAATAACCTCAAGTTGTAATGCACATAAACCAAGCTTTCTACCCAATCTGCATTCAAGTTGTTTCTCTTTACATTGTGGATGAAGTTATAGGTGCTCCAACACCTCTCTGCAGAAGAGGTGTTAACGACCTGAGAAAGCACCTTCACCGCCAATTTATGCAAAGTTTTGGCAGGGGAGCCATACATGTTCCACCATTCGATAGCACCCAACCTATCTCAATCTTTGGTTGCATGTAAGTTACCAAAGACTCCATGCTCACTGATGTATTTTCTCAATTCACTTCGCACTTGAGCACACTCCTCTTCATCAGGTACCAACTTGTCCAATGCAAGAATATATCCATTTTTCACCTTTGGATCTGTGTGTGGTTTTCTCCTTTCCCCACCCCTGGGTGTTGGTTCAACCAAGATGAAGAATAATATTTTGGGGTAAGGACATATGCCAGGGCATGGAGTGGAACATTCAAATTATCCCACCGTTTGACCACAAGTTTATGGATATGATCATACAAGATCGCATCCTTCGGCTGAACAATGTATTTGATTTGGCCTAGCATGTTGCCATCTACTCATACACCTCTCCAATCACCGATCGATCTGTATCTGCAAACCGAATCATAATGCAAATGGGTTTGGTGAACTGCAGAATATATTGAACCTATTGCCAAAAATGGCCATCAAGAACTGTGTCCTCCACCTCCTGAAAGTCACTTCTCTCAAATACGGATGTAGCCATGTCTTTTAGATCCTACCATGAATCCTCAAGGCCATACTAGCCAATGCCTCTCTTACCTTCAACAGACGCCTGAAGGTGAGATAATAGCTAGCAAATCTGGTATTTGCAATCTTTAGTAACTCCAACTTGGAGTGACTACGAAAAATGTAATGGGCCTTGCTATGATTGGTAATAAATCTTATCATCTTCTTCCCTCTCTTGTACAAAGCACCAATCCATCTATAATCATGGTCCTTCATTTTCATGATATCATGCATCAAAAGGTTCATTGTGTGAACCAAACTCCCCGACCAAAATATATTGGGGTACCTATCTTCAATGATTGCTCTCGTTGCCTTACAATTAGCAGCATTATCAGTGATGACTTGAATGACATCGTAGGGCCCAATCTCTTGAATGGTTTTAATCAAGGCATCTGCAATATTAATCCTTGTTTTGTAGCGATCTGAGTAGTCATGGGCTGAAAGGAAGATCGCACCACTCTTGAACACACCAAGAATATTTATCAATGGCTTGCCTTTCACATTTGTCCAACCATCAGATACAATTGATACCCCATTTAGGTTCCACTCATTTGTAAATTTTCCTAGAGCACCTTGGATTTTGGCTCTTTCCCTGTCAAGTCCCAAGGTTCTAGCTTTGTCATACCCGAGGCTTCTATAACCTTTAGGGGCACCATTGATGGCTTGGACCATTTCATGCCAATATGGCGAGCGAAGAACATTGAATGGCATACCACATGCATATAGAAACTTGTAAACTTTTGCATCCACATCATCTCTACAACCTTGGTCAAGGAATTTTGATAGTGTTCTAGGTGAAGACGAAGGCGAGAATGCACTAGCATGGGGGGATGCGCTTCGACCAATGAACATTCTTCGTGCATTCTCAGGTTCACCCTTTGGTCTTTTGGCTTTGTTTTGTGCTACCTCCTCTTCCCTTTGGTATTTAAGTATATCTTTGGAATCAATAATCACACAGGTTTTGATTCCTATATTCTTACCTTCATCTCAATACATAGACCCACATAGATGCTTTCTCACACGGGTATAGGAACCTGTGTAGTCTTTATGACAATGGTGGCATATAAATTTCCTTGTTCCACCCCCTTTCCCTCCACTAAGCTTTGTGACATACTTCCACAGAGTTGTGTACCTGTCTTTGCATTTTTGGGGATCATGATCATCACTGTCATTTTCATTGTCTTCATCCCCTTCCATTCCTTCATCCTCTACTTGGTATGTGTTGTCCACTTCTATTTCTTCATCACTATCATGGGTATTTCGACGTGAACTTCCCACCACCATCATTATAATAAAAACTGGAACCAAAATGGCACACCACATTGACATCAACATCATGAATGTTGAACCTTGGCCCTTGATAATAAGTTGCTACCTGCAATAGAATGATGGAGGAGAAATGGGAAAGAGTAGGAGAAGAAATTATTCAAATATGGAACATAGCATAATATACTAGTTTATAACACATGCATTTAAAAAAAAAAATGGGCTTTAAGAGACTACCTCTTTAGCTCTCCAATGGTGGTTGAATATGACTATGGTAGCCTTCAATCTCCCTTCCAAGCTCTCACAAATGGTAGCCTTCAAAGTTCAATCTCTCTTCCAAGCTCTACAATCTCCCTATGGGAGCCTTCAATATTCCTTCCAAGCTCTACAATCTCCCTATGGGAGCCTTCAATATTCCTTCCAAGCTCTTCAATCTCCCTTCAATCTCCTCAAGAACTATCAAGAATTCTCTGAAGAGTCAAAACCCTCTTAGCAAAGATGACTGAAATGGATGAAATGAGAAATAGAATGAGAAAAATGGGAGTGAAAGAGTGTTTTAACCTCTTACCTGACCCTAGGCTACCTTTCCCTTGCCTCATTTCTCCAAAAATACAAAGAAAAAACTCAATTTTTACCTCCTCATGCGCGCGGGCTCAGGGAGCGTTTTCGGGGAGCGTTTTTTCCCTTGGGAGCTCTCAGGGAACGTCCAGGGAGCGAACGCTCCCTAAGGGTAGAGCGTGTGCTCCCCCCTAAGGGGGCGTTCGCTCCCTTAACCAGGGAGCGCATTTTTCGTTGAGGGAACGCGCTCCCTAAAAACGCTCCCCTTCGGAGCGCGATTCGGAGCAGGTTCGAGGGGAGGGGCACTCCCCCACAGCCTTGATATCAACCACCAAAGAACACATCCAAGGATCAATCCAAGCACCAGGAAAGGATTCCCGGGAACACATCCAAGGGCCCTAAAACACATCTAGGGACTTACTGCTTGGTCCTAGACCAAGAACCCCAGTCATATACCGGGGGCCCTCACTAGGGTCTTTTGCCATGGCTCTTACTGCTTGGTCTCATACCAAGAAACCCCAGGAGTGTACTGGGGGCCCTAGTCTTCAGTTAGGGTCTTATGCCATCCTCCCAGAGAATGGCTCTTGCAGTTGCACTAATTTCAACACTCCCTCTCAGCAAGAGAGGCATTCTCAGCAACACCAAGCTTGTCTCGAAAGTACACAAACTTTGTCAAGGACAGTGGCTTGGTCAAAATATATGCGGTTTGTTCTGTCATCGGAACATACCGAATACTGAGAATGTTCTTCTGCACCATGTCCCGAACATAGTGGTATCTCTTCTCAATGTGTTTTGATCTGTCATGAAACATGGATTCTCGGAGAGCTTTATACAGTTTCGGTTATCACAGTGGATGATTGTGCGTTCAAGCTCAGCACTGAACAAATCTGAAAGTAGCTTTCTGAGCCACATTGCTTCTTTACTAGCTGCACTTGCAGCAATGTATTCTGCTTCTGTAGTGCTCTGGGCTATGGAGCCATGTTTCCTGCTGAACCAGGAGATCATAGTTGAACCCAAACTGAAACAATATCTGGAAGTACTCTTCTGGTCCACTGTACTGCCCATCCAATCTGAATTTGTATATCCATGAAGCATTACACCTCCACTGGAAGTGTATCTAACCCATATGCTATAGTCCCCCGAACATATATCAGAATATGTTTAACAGCAACCATATGAATATGCTTCGGTTCACACATGAATTGGTTGAGGGCATTCACTGCATAACAAATGTCCAGTCTGGTATGTACAAGATACATCAAGGACCCAATGATTTGTCGATATATGGTGGGGTCTTCCAGATCTAAACCTGTAGCTTGGTCTTGTAACTTTTTCAAGTTAGAAATCATCGGTGTGGACATGGACTTACAGTCCAACATGCCAAATCTGCAGAGCACATCAACTACATACTTGCTCTGTGAGAGAAAGATCTCACCTGGTTTCGGCCACACCTCTAAGCCCAGAAAATAATGCATAAGACCCAAGTCTTTCATTTCAAATTCTGCTAAAAGCTCCCTCTTAGTCTGAGATCATCCACATATAATACTATGATAACAGGATGATTATGTACAATCTTTATATAAAGATTGGGATCTGCAATACTCTTGGTGAACCCAAGACTCTGTAGAAAATTGTCAATTCTTCCATACCAAGCTCTCGGAGCTTGCTTCAATCCATAGAAGGCTTTCTTGAGTTTGCAAACATGGGATTCTTTCCCATGGATCACGCACCCCTCAAGTTGTTCGATATAAACCTCTTGCTCAACTTCACCGTTAAGAAAATCAGTCTTAACATCCATCTGGTGAAGTTTCCAACCACAGACTACTGCAAGAGAGATAATGATTCCGATGGAAGTATATCTGGCAACAAGAGCCAAGATCTTGTCATAGTCAATACTTTCTTTCTGAGAAAAGCCACGAGCCACAAATAGATACTGCCATCTGTTGCATGCTTTATTTTGTAAAGCCATTTGGAGGTTACCATTGATTTGCCATGAGGTCTTGGGACCACTACCCATACATCATTCTTTAGAATTGAATCACACTCTTCTATCATTGCATTTTTCCACACTTTATGTTTGGAGGCTTCTTCAAAGGTAGAAGGTTCTGAGTCAATCACAAGATTCAATTGGGCTATTAGGTTGGGGTACTTATCTGGTTTCTTGCTTTCTCTGAAGGTGTCTTTAGGTGTTGCATGTTTTTCTGCTTCTTTTAGAATTTCTCGGCACCAGATTGGCTTCCTTTTAACATGAGGTTTCTTTAAGGGAAACTCTATGGTATCCCTTGAGGGATCCACTAAAGGCTCTAAGGTCTCCTCCCTCTGCACATCTGGAAGAGGTGAATCTGAAGGTTCTGGAGATGGAGCTTCCTGCTCCTCTGTATTACATGGAAGTTCTCTAGAACAACGAAAAGTTGCTTCTTCATGAAAAGTCACGTCTTTGTTGACCTCAATGAACTTTTGACGTGGGACACAAATTTTGTAAGCCTTTGAGGTTTCAATGTATCCCACAAAAGTTTCTTTCTTTCCGGAGGGCTCTAACTTAGTCCTCTTTTCTTTTGGGATATGAATATAGACTAGACTGCAAAAGATTCTCAAATGATCAATTGAGAGTTTTATACCGGTGAAAACTTCTTCTGGAGTTTTCTCTTCAAGGGCTTTATGAGGACACATGTTCTAAATGTAGACTGCAGTGCTTGCAGCTTTAACCCAAAGAGATAGAAGTAGATTCTAATCATACATTGTGGCTCTAGCAGCTTCACGGATTGTTCTGTTCTTTCTTTCTGCAACCCCATTCTACTGAGGATTATAAGGCACAGTCAACTCCCTCTTAATCCCGGAAGCTCGACAAAGTTCATCATACTTGTAGGAGTCAAATTTTTTTCCATTGTCCGTTTTGAAATCTTGAAATTGTTGAAAGATTCATCTCTAGTCTTCAAAAAATAAATCCAAGTTTTGTGAGAACAATCATCAATAAAAATGATATAGTAAAGACAACCATTCATAGACGGAGCAGTCATGGGTCCACAAAGATCAAAGTGAATAAGATCTAAAATGCCATTAGTTTTTCTATTGTTGTGAGGGTAAACTTTCTTTGTATTCTTACCGAGAGCACAACCTCTACAAACACTATCATGCTCAAATGAAAACATTGGCATACTTGTTACCATCTTTTGCAAACCTAGAGGCTGGGAGTGCATTGTAGTTGAGATGTCCAAGCCTTTTGTGCCAAAGCTCGTAGGGGTTTATCATCTCATGAGCTAATGCTTGAACAACTTGACCTGTGATTTTGTAGAGTCCACTCTCACGAGTTCTGATAGTCATGGCAGAGCTCAAATCTCCATTTGAGGGCCACATGAGAGCCTTCCCTTTGGTGAAGGCTATTGAGTATCCTTTGTTTTCTAACACTACAACTGAGATGAGATTTTTCTTTAATCCAGGAAGAAAAAGAATTTCATCAATATGAAATACATTACTTGATTGAAGCTGAAATGAAGTAGATCCAAACCCTTTTATGTCATATGTGTCATCATCAACCAGTTCTACCTTTACATTGAACTTCTTATCCCGATAGTTTACAAGATTCAGTTTGAAGCCTATCATGTGTTTGGAGGCCCCGCTATCCATTCAATAAACATCCTCCGACTTGGTTATAGTGCTAGAGAGGGATGAGATGAGATAATATTCTTGGTGTTGTTCTTGTTCTTTGGTGGCAGCCCTGGTTCTTCTTTTTTGAGGTTCCTTTCGAGGCTCTGCTTCTTCAGTGGCAACTGAGGCATGGAACCTACCTTTTCTTCTCTGTTGTGAGGGAGGGTTCCTGCAATCTTTTGCATAATGTTCTAGCTTATTACAGTTAAATCATCTTACTTTAGATAAATGAGGATGAAGATGAGATAGCTTACCTTGTGGTTTCTTACCTTTGCCTTTGGGCTGAGGAAACTTCTTCCATCTCTTGGCTTTAGCTGAAAGGGCATGATCTCTTACGGTTGAGTGCACATTTCTACTTTTGAGTCCTCCTTCTTCTTCTAAGCAATCATGCCATAATCTCTCGAAGTTAGGTTGAGCTTCTCTTCCGTTGACCGAAGCGAAAAAAATTCCCCATGACTCAGGGAGTCCATCAACTGCATTTTGTACAAGGTCATCATCATCCACAGCAACTCCTATTATTGTAAGTTGATCTCTGGTTTGAGCAATCTTCAAAACAGCGATGGTTTCATCCTTGCCCATCCTTAATGTACATAGTTGTTTCTTCAATATTCTCTTCTGAGTTGGAGCCTTCTTTTCATAGAGATTTGCTAGGCCATCAAAGCATTCTTTGGCAATCCTTAGATGATCAATGAGGGGCATCATGTTGTCCTTAACTGAGTAAAAAATGACTCTTTTAGCTTTGGCACGTCTCTTCTTGTATGTTGCCATGTCAGTATTTGAAGTGGGTTCTTCTATTACCCTGGTAACCAGCTCATCCAAGTCACTCTCTTCTAGTATGTTGAGTACCCTAGACTTCCAAGCATTGAAGTTGGAGGCCCCTTCAAGCCTATCTTCTGCTTTGACTGAAGATGAGGCCATGCTGAGTTCTGGATCAGATAATGAAATGGATTTACTGCTAATCTACAAAACAAAGCCTAAGAAGTGGATCTATAAAGGCTCAAGTCTGCAATTCTTGAGCTCTTTTCATGCCCTAAGCTCTGATTCCATGTTAGTTTTAGGGAAAAATAGAGAAAACAATTATGCCTTATAAATTTTGTTCACTAGATCAGCACATTTAAGAAAAGACATAAACAGATCTGAATTAAATTCTGAACATAAATAAAATTTATGAGTGCAAAAACAAACTTTAGCTTACCTCCAGGGTTTGATCTCTATCATATGGACTGAAGGACAGCTTGCCAAGGGAATAGACCACAAACAAGGTTGTGGAAGATGTTGCCCACAGCTGAGACTGTAGAACTCAGCAGCAACAAATACTCCACAAGATGAGACAGCAAAACACCACAATAGGAAACACCAAGACCTCCTAAGATGAAACAGCAATACCCTCCACAACTGAAACAGCAATACCCTGCACAGAAAAGGAAGACAGCACAGAGATAAACCCCAACATGAGGGACAACAAGTAGTAGAACGTAGTAGGAGCCTCAACTTGGGTAGCAGCAGCCAATAGGAGAGGTCGCGACACTTATACACAAGTCTGGTAGTCCAGAAGAGGGGTCGCGGCACCTATACTCAGGTTCGTGGCTCTAGTAAGCAGGTTCGACAGCCAAGGGAGACACCACTGGCACCTCATACACCAACAGATAGAAGGAAGAAGCTCTGGGTCAAAGCAAATCCAAGTAAAACACCTCAGATCTAAAACAGATAAGCCAAAGGAGAGGCTACACCATCACCAAGAGAGACTAACTAAGGTAGCCGCAACAATAGGAGAGTGAGGAGAGAGTGTGTGTGTAGAAAAGCTAGAGGGTAGGGTTCCTTTTATAGCTAGGGAGAGGGGTTAGGGCTAATATAAAAAATAATTAAATAATGACAATTTAATTAATATAAATATTAATTAAATGTCATTTAAATTAAAGTAAATTATAAAAATCCCCACCACATAAAAAAAGAGGGAAAGAAAGACAACATGCAAAGGGGGAACTTTAAGACAAAGTCAAGGGGGGTCCACAATGACAAAACATGTCCACATGAGTCTCATAATGACTTATAAACTTTTATCATCACTGCATAAAAGGGCATATCAACAATGTGGTCATGTCCATCTTCATAGCCACTCCTAGGTCTCATGGACCATCCCGAAAGAGAGGAAGAGGATCACGCATCAACACATCTTGGTATTTCACCAAGATCTACCTGGTCCAAGACCAGGTTGCCCCAGAACACATCTGAGGGCCCTAGAACACATCTGAGGGCCCTAGAACACATCTAGGGTCTTATCCACCAAGGTACAAGACCAAGGATCAACCCATGCATTAAGCAAGGGTTCCCTGGAACACATCCAGGGGCCCTAGAACACATCTAGGGACTCATATCAACCACCAAGGAACACATCCAAGCACCGGGCAAGGATTCCCTGGAACACATCCAGGGGCCCTAGAACACATCTAGGGACTTACTGTTTGGTCCTCACTAGGGTCTTTTGCCATGGCTCTTACTGCTTGGTCTCATACCAAGAAACCCCAGGAGTGTATTGGGTGCCCTAGTCCTCAGCTAGGGTCTTATGCCATCCTCCCGGAGAATGGCTCTTGCAGCTACACTAAGAGTCAAGGCAAGGAAGATAATCATCTACTCAGTAAGAGATCATCTCCTCCCTCGTATTAACAACCTCAAGACAGCTCATGAAATGTATGAAGTATTGAAGAATATGTTTGAGAGTAACAACACCCTCAGAGCTCTTACATTGAAGGGCCAGCTTCAAAATATCAAGATGACAAAAGGTGACACCATTGTTATCTTCTTCATGGAGATGTCAGAGATCAGAGATCAGTTAGGTGCCATTGGAGAAATCAAATCAGACAGAGAACTTGTCTTGACCACTCTCAATGCTCTTCCAAAACATTTGGAACTATTCTTCAAAGTATAACTACCTACTTTTGATCGTCTATGGACAGACTGTATCCAGGAAGAAATCAGACTTATAGCTAGAGGAGCAGAAGACTCCCCTCATGATGGCAATCATGCTCTTGCCCTTCATACAAAGAAAGGAGGAAGAAATAAAAGAAACTTCAGTCAAATATTCAAAGACGAGAAGACTTCATCAGCTTCAGGTTATGATCATAGAAAAGACATGTCAAAGATCCAGTGCTTCAGATGTGACAAGTATGGACACTTTGCGATAAATTGTCCTACCAGGAAGAGAGGAAGACAATATGCTTCCACTGCTGACATGGATCTAGACCCACCTCAAAGAGATGAAGAAATGAGAGATGAGGATTTCTTCCTTTGACCTTTCATAGGAGGACCAAATACAAAATTAAGCATGACTATAGACTAGGGTAAGTTTTGTACTACATTACTTATTTGATTTAATCATTAACCTGTAGTTGCTTGCATTCTAATAATGAAGGGTATTATCCATGGTGTGGGAGCCCTCTTGTCTTGGACCATTATCCCTGGTACAAGATTCCAAATTTTCTTGGTTGATTATTATCCTAGTACAAGAGGCCAACACAATATTGTAGAGTCAATAGAGGACCTGAGAAGACATGAGATGTCTCCAGGTTAGCAACACAAAAAAAAGGAAGATGTATATCCTTAAGACTTCAAACGGAGTCACTTGACTTAGAGGGAGTCAAAATATTTGAGAAGGAAGAGACGGTACCCTCTCCCCCTTTAGCAATTCAGAGGGAGACAACCATTATTCCAGTTGATCAAGTTGCCCCAGTTCATATCCCCAGAGACATTGCAGTAGGCCATAAAAGGCTTGCCTGGGCTCAACAAACTCTGCAGGAGGCAGAGGGACATGCAACTCCTCGGGGCACATTCCGAGAGAGCAAGAAACCAAAGAGATTTTCAAGCTATTTTTCAGCCATGAGCCACATCATTGATTCTAAGCCTTCTTGTCATGGAGAAGCAGCAGGTCAATAGGAATGGCAAGATGCCATGGCAGAAGAGTATCAGTCCATCATGAAGAATGATGTGTGGGATATTGTTCCGAGACCAGAAGAGAAGTCTGTAGTAACTTCCAAGTGGATCTATAAGATTAAGCATGCAGTTGATGGAAGTATCGAGAAATACAAAGCGAGATTTGCAGCCAGAGCGATTCGTGATACATGACGAGAAATCTCATGTATGCAGGTTGAAGAAGGCCATGTATGGACTAAAGCAGGCACCTCGTGCTTGGTACGAGAAGATGAATGGATTCTTGATGAGTTTGGGCTCCAACAAAAGTGTTGTTGATCCAAACCTATAGTATCACATTGTTGGTGACGAGTGCCTGATCTTGGTCCTTTATGTGGATGACTTATTCCTCACCTGTTCAGAAAGACTTATTGTTGAATGCAAGCGTGTATTGATTTCTGAATTCCAGATGAAGGATCTAGGTATGATGCACTACTTCTTGGGACTAGAAGTATGGCAAAGAACTGATGAGATTTTCCTGAGTCAAGGAAAATATACAGTAGAGATATTGAAGAAGTTCGGTATGACAAACTGAAAATCCAAGCCTACACCGATGGTGATAGATTTGAAGAAAATGAACGATGCTTCTACTGATTCAGGCGAGATTGATCCACATTTATACTGATAGCTGATTGGATCATTGATGTATCTGGTTAACACTAGACCTGATATATGCTATGCAATGAATGTACTTAGTCAGTTCATGAGTCAGTTGAGACAGACTCACTAAATAGCAGCGAAGCATGTATTGAGATATCTACGAGGCACAGTTGGATATGGCCTGAGATATGCCTCCAGTGTAGACATGATTTTGCAGGGATATGTCGATGCAGATTGGGCAAGGAGCGCAGTGGACCGGAAGAGCACATCCGATTGTTGTTTTACCTTGGGGTCTGCCATGGTTTCCTGGTGTAGCAGGAAACAGAGCTATGTGACCTTGAGTACCGCAGGTGTTGAGTGTGGCAGTCTGCGAAGCAGTGTGGCTTCGCAAGCTCTTGACAGATTTATTTGATCATGAGATGGATCCTACCATTATTCATTGTGATAACCAAAGTTGTGTGACACTCTCTGAGAACCCTGTGTTTCACGATAGATCGAAACACATTGAGATCAAATATCATTATATCAGAGACATGGTGCAGAGGAAAGCAGTACACGGGCAGTACCTTCCTACACATGAGCAAATTGCAGATATCTTCACTAAACCGTTTGCCAGGATGAAGTTCGAGTACTTCTGTGAGAGACTTGGCCTGGTGGAGAATGCCTCCCTAGCTAAGAGGGAGTGTTGATGATTGCAGCTTCGTGAGACATCCTCCTAGACATGTTCTCCTCTGAGACTGAGTTGAGTCGAACTGAGAGGGAGCCCAGTGTTGGGCATATCCACGTGATGGGGCATCGTTCTCCTCTGTGTGAGAGTTGAGTCGTCCACCAATGGATGGGGCATCGTTCTCCTCTAGAGAGTTGAGTCGTCCCCCAATGGTTGGGTGTGCCCGTGTGATGGGTGTATCGTTCTCCTCTGTGTGAGAGATGAGACGATGTGGTACTCCAAATGATTCTGTTGAGTATGGTGTCCCTGTGGTTGAGCACAGGTGGACGTGTCCCTAGTGGCTGAGCACTAGTGGACGTGTGGATCCCTTGTTATATTGTCTAAGTGTAAGATTTACCTGTAACCCTAATTGTGATGTAAAGGGTATAGGTCGGCCCCACCATATGTGAAAGATAATTAATGTTTATTGTTATAATTAATTATTTGATGAGTTATTGAAGTCTGCCTTGTTGTGCCAACAGACACACCTACTGTTGTGTCTGGTCTAGTATAAGTAAAGTTGATTTCTCCATTGAGGAAACACACAAGTCACTTGTCATTTTGGAAATTTCAGCAAGTACATTTCTAGTGCTGAAGTGTGCACCTCTCTTGGGTGCATTAGGGTTTTATGGTTGGGGGATCTTCTCTTGAGAATATAGCAAAGAATTGTTGAGTTTTCTTCCCTTGAGTAGAAGGGTTTCCCAGGATATTTCTTGTGTTCTTGTGCATGGTACTTCTTCTTGTGATCTTGGTTATTGCAGCAATTGTGAATGGTGTAGCTGCGTTTGTTTATGGTTCAAGTAAATGCTAAAATTGAAATAAACCTCATGCTTGAGCCTAGCATAGTGAAAATTCAACAATAAGAATACAAAAATGATGGTTTCTATGGGTGTGGAAGACCATGCTTTATTCCAGTTGATAGAAGTTGAGAATGCAAAATTGGTTCAACACAAAAATGACTGTAATTTCACTAAGAATTCAGCCATAATGCCTAGGCTACAGAGATGTCGGGTGAGATAGAGCACAAGAAATGAAGCCCTGGATGATGTTGCTGCTGAAACAAGTCAAAATCAGCTAAGCAGAGAAGGTAAACAGCAGGTAAGTTCAATCAAACACAAAATTTTGATATGTTGGACCACCAAGATGTTGAGGAGGTAAGTTCAATGAACAAGCCAAATTCTATGTCAATGGTGGAAAGGCTGACTATTCAAGGAACATTGACTCTCATCCAGCTGGTGAGTCAATAGTCAGACAAAAGGATGGTGATGTAAATTGTACTTCATCGACCTTGCCAGATATAGTTCACTTTCAATTGTTTTAAAAATCTTACTTTGTGGACTGCAAACATCTTGCTTGTCCACAGCTTTTGTCTTTTCATATTTTGAACAAGCATGTAAAATGACCATTATGGGAGGGTGTTGGAGATAATGGCCATATTTAGAACTTAGGCATGTTAATTAAGACTTCGGCTTATAACAAAGTCTCACATGTAATAATGAGGTATTTAATGTTGTAATTAATAGTTAGGTATTTTGGAGTTATGTAATGTACTCATCTTCTTATACTATGTAATGACATAGCATCATCTAAAAATTATCAATGATTGCAGCACTCTCTCATTATTATGTGTACTCCTTCCTATCCATGCTTGTGTGTATAAAACTCACAGTAAGTGCATGTATATACTGCAGAAATACATTTGCAAATTGCAAGCATACAGTTATACTAAAAAAGGATGCAATTAAATACCTTAGGCTTTGTTTTCTTAGCTTTTGATTCTTTCAAAGAACCATTTTGAAAAGGCAAGAAATCAATGTCTAGCATAAATGGCCGTAGGACCTTTGGAATCTCTATACCACCTTCCTTCTGGTTATTCTCTAAGATACAGCATATAGTCCTTTCTGTTGCGCTGAGAGTTGAATTCAATAGATGAACATACTGTTTGACTTGCTCATTGCTCTGCGATCAATAAACAAAATTAAACGATTAAAATGAATCTATACATTACTTCTGGTTGCTCCTAAAAATATTTAACCAGCTCTTGCTGTCCTTAAAACACAAGTCCGTATGCAAGAGATAAACTTGCCTTTTTTTGTCCATATCGAATTTCCATATTCCTAGATTGAAAATCAGTGCAGTTGGAACAAGAAACAAGCTCTCTATATGCCTTTGATGCAGGAAACCACGCTTCCAAATCATATTTCTTAGCAGCAGCATCATTTAAAGCACCAGAAACAATTGATACAATCTGATACGGAATATTTAGCTGCCAAACAAAAGCATATTTTAGTAAAAAGAGTAGCAAGAAAAATCAAGAGGGCTTGTTCATGAGAATAATCAGCTCTCTAATTATAGGAGCTAAAATTCCATGGTTTCTTAAAAGTTACCTCCTTGTAGAAGTCTTCAGAATTCTTAATCATTTCCTCGTGCATGTCCCAAGAGTCTTTTCCATTTGGGCTAGTTATGCAAAATTGCTCTACTTTTTCAAACTGGTGCACTCTAAAAATTCCTAGAGTATCTCTTCCATGTGAACCTGCTTCTTTCCTAAAACAAGAAGAATATCCAGCATACCTGCACCATAATAAATAATCCAACAAGTGGTCAGTGCGCTGTCTGATCCTAAACACTGCATCTCATTGCTCATCTAAAAGCTCATTCCAAATAGAAAATACCTTAAGGTTGAGAATATTCCACCAAGCCAAAAAGTATTGCAAGACATAATACAGTTGAATGGAGAAATGAATTGAAAAAGAATGTACCTTATAGGTAATGTTGTAGGATGAATCCAGTCACCCCGATGATAAGCACACAATGGTTGCTCAGCTGTTGCAATGAGATACTTATCATCACCTTCACCAGTTACCTGTCTGACATACAACCATTACACGACTGTTGTTGAAATTTAGGTCACAAAGACAAAGACATTTTATATTACATTACAGACCTCAACTTACTGAACTAGAAAATTGAAACCTAAAATTTAGACATTTACAAAGAAACAACCCCGCCTGACAATATTTTATGGATTTTCAGAGCATCTTAAAATATCCAATAGCTTCTTCATATGATTTGTAAAGTGTCCAATAGTCTATACACGTGCACCACATGCCATCCTTCTTTGAAATGAACACACTATTGGGCTGCCATAAAGCGTGGAATTAAGTCAAAACTAACCTTTCTAATTGAGCTCATGAATCTCATGATTAATCTCCTCTTTCTCCAATAATGATTGGGATAAAATGATATATTGGTTACAAGCAAGTCAAGGACCAGATTTTTTTCATATTGTATTTGGTATCTTGATAGTACCAAGTCACTTGAAATATATTCATGTAACCTTCAAATATGGCAGTCAATCGCATCTGTTATTCTAGGTGAACCATGGATAAGGCATGCGATCACATGACTCGACAAATTTGGATGATGATCAACAATGACTAGCACAAACTTCTAGTTAACCTAGATAATCTTGTGAATTTGTTTGTCAAAGATGAATGTAATACTGGAAGAGATTCCAGTAGCACATTCTGTTGACCGCTCGTTTAGCACGGAGGTCAACTCATATATAATGAAGATTATCTATGTCGAAGACAGCAGGGTTCTACTGGGTGTTTTTAAACACCAGCACTTAAAATTTTGTAAACGGGATCTACGCACCCCTGCGAGGGTATATAATGTAATAATGTCTGCATGAGTCATAGTTAGGTCAGGTACCTTGGATGTTGACATCAGGGGAGTTCCTTTCATCGAGGGTTTTTTCATCTCAGGGGATTAATGCGGCCTAACTAGTCGGGTTAATTCCCATTGAGTTTTTCCCTCCCAGGCTGCCTCCAAAGTGGTGGAAGGCGCTCTGATGATCTCATTCATTGAGTAACCTTTTAGGAATATTGTAAATGACCATGCCAGGCAGTGTCTAAAGTTTCGCGGAATTCCGTCGAGTCTAAGTTAGTTTTTTTTAATTAATTAAATTTTTAATTAATTTAATTAATTAATTATTTTTTGAGCTAAATATTGTAAAAACTTCGTCTTTGGGAGAAAGATAGGGGTATTTGTGCTCAAAATGAATGGAATAGCACTCCCTACAC
>ML777325.1:1079700-1117020 GCA_009831015.1 Picea engelmannii
GTACTTGATGGTACATGACCTTCCTTGAAGAAGGACATAACCACAAGAGGGATAAAGTCCCATATGCAGTGATGATAAAGTAATAGGTTCACCATATGATTTGAAGGAATGAGTAATGCCACCTTGCAAACCCTCCCTTACCCCTTGGTTGATTGATTTGGGGTTCTTGTTGGTTTATTGGGGGTTATGTTTTAAAGTTAAATAATTGTCACATGCTTAAATTCCTAATTTAAACATGTGACTCTTTAAAGTAATTTAACCTAGCCCTAACGTTGCCCTAACCTAGCCCTAACCTTGCCCTACCTACTATTTAAAAACCCCTCTCCTACACCTAATCGACACTTACACTACTTGTGATAGCGTGGAGGTGCCTAGAGCTTGTGGCCTCAGTCCTGATATATTGCAGTTGAGATCCTTGGTGTGGTGCGGCCTATTCCTGAGGAGGATTACTGTTTGCTGCTTTACTGCCGTCCCTTTGTATGCTGGCTGGTGTGCCTTCCTTACAGCCTGCCGTGACCTTCCTCCTGCTGGGGGTGCTGCGTCCTACGATTATATGTCTGCTGGGGTGCCGCGTCCTACTGTTGCATGTTTGCTGGAGGTGTTGTGTCCCATTCTGAAGTAGGTTTACTTGCTGAAGAGGTGCCGCGCTGTAGACTTCTTTGGTACTTCTTCTTAAGGGTATGAACCCACCTCAAAACTGTTGTTCTTTGTCTTTGTTAAGCTGGTGGAAAAGCTTCTACACTGTCCAATGTTAAAGAAGGGTTTACTTACAGTCTTGTGAGTATAGATCTGAGTTTTCCTTGGGTAAAGTTTTGTGGGAAGGGTTTGGGTTTCTTTGTTTTTGTTCTTGTAACCCTTAAGCTTGGTGGCTTGAAAGTTCCTTCAACCTTTGGCATATAAGATCTTTTATAGATCCATGAACTGAATCTTTGTCTGAGCATAACAACAAGGATCTACACCAATTGTGGTTGTGCGCTATCTTCAGAGGTAAGGTAAGTACCAGGTATGATTCCAATTTGTTTCTTCTAGCTTAAGTTCTGAAAATTGTTTTATTGTCTATCTGCTGACTATATATAAATCTGCTAGATAAGCATTGTCAATCTGAACTAGCACTGAAAAAGCTTTGTCTATTCTACTGATATATAGATCTGTCAATAACTCTTCTTCTAGATCTTAGAACTCAGTTATATCTAGATCTGCTGTTATGTTTAGAGAGCTCTTCATTACTATTATGATCTGAGTATATAGACCTGTTGTTGTATCTAAAAGAGCTGCTAATCACTGTCTATGATCTGAAACTTGTTTGTCATATAGGTCTCTTGTTTTCTGATCTTAGATTTAAGTACTACTGTTGGATCTGATATATTTTTCTGAGCTCTACTATTCTGCTGCTACAGTACATTATAGATCTATCTTTTATATGTTAAGTTATAGATCTAAGTTGGTTTAGCATTGAAATTAAAAAGTGACTACTGTCTAGCATTCTACCCTAAAATCTAACATGGTATCAGAGCTATGGACGTGAAGAAGCTCAAGAAGAAGTCTTGAGCCCACGTAGATCCTTCACTAGGGTATTTGTTTTGCAGATCAGGAGATGTTGGAAAGGAAATTAAACCTCTGTCATGGCAAGAACAGGTTGTTGTCTCTGCATCTATCAGTAAGTAAGATCTGTTTTAAAAGTTTGAATGACTGTGCCTTTATTACAGCATCTATCACATAATCAGCCCGGAGGCTTTACATCAGAAGGTGACCAGGCCACACCAGAAGTCAAAGTTGCAATGCCATGCAGGGTGTGGATTACAGATCATGAATGTATCCTGGCTGTTTTAGAGTATGAATCAATATCCTTCTTGATCCTGGTTGTTTCCAAGCCAGATCTGGATCTGATATGCTGAAACATGTGTCCCATGGTCTAGACCGATGGATCCAGTAACTAACTTAGAATGCATATCAAATGTTTAAACTCTACTTTCTAAAATTAAATAGAATTACATTTCAGTGTTCAACAACATTGACTATTTATAGGTTGCATTGGGATGAATAATTTTATAATGGATACCACCGTGATTAACAACATTCAATATTCTTTCAGTGGATCACAAGTAATGATAGATATGGCGAGTTGGTGAAGCCAAAATTTAGTAAGTTGGACACAAATGACATTTACTGCATGGAGAATGTTGATGAATGTCAAGTGGTGTTGACCATGTGTGTTTTTGCCACATGGAATGTTTAATGATGACCATTCTCTATCCTCTCGCTCTATGAATCAAGTAGGATAGATGATTCAACAATTGCCTTGTAGAGTCTGAGTAGGTTGCTTTGTGTGCTAAGAGACTTAGTCTGTAACAGTTCCTGCTACTACTTCCTGCCAGTTTGTAAGGTAATGCTTTGTCTGAGGGCTACTAGGTCTTTAAAGAGATTACCTTGATACTTTCCTCTATGTGGTTTTTGTTGACATCAATGCTAAGAATCAAGGTGCATTAATTATCAAGTCTTTCCCTATTAATGGTCATAAACCACATAGATCACCCTCCTTTCTTGAGGTCCCAGGCTTGTTTTCTAGCATGTCCAGTTTTGAATCATAGTAAGAYTRTCATTYTACTTTATAGGTCTTCWCTAGACTTCTCCTCTATACTGCTTGACTGTAAATTAATTGACAAACTCAGTTGAGAGAAGTTACTGATGCAAAATGCAAAATGCATGGAAAAGACTGATGTAAAATGCCTGGAAAACAATCATCATCTGAAGATGATAAGTGTTAATCTTATTCTTCGAGTAATTAGAAGTATAATTTGAGAATGATTTCAATCATGTAAATCTCAGTAGTCTTGACACTTGTATAGTGTCCATGTCTAGTTGCTTCACTGTGTAAAGCAAGTTAACTATGGYCCYTTGTGCCACTGTGTATATGCACTAAAGCTTTGATCCTTTCTGAAGCAGGCTGTACTCCCCTAAAGTTTAAAGTTTAGATGTTAGAATAACCATGTTGCTCTGAAGGTGTTCTTCCTTCAGCAGCACAGTAGTTCACTGCAGTTTCCTCAGAAGAGAAGTGTACATACTTGTCCTGTGTATAGGGAGGTTGAAGGCACAGTCAAAAGCAGCATTAGATTGTGATGAGATTCTTAAACTGTGAAACTGACAGCACCTCATACATACTCATGTTTCATGTTAAACAAGTTTTAAAATTGACCACATTACATTGAGTGAAATGATTTTGGTACTTAGCTTTGAATAAGATGACTCTTTGACATATTTGCTTATGGATGAGTATGCACAGGACTGTAAGTGATTCACTTATAGATATTAAAGTTATTTGATTTGACAAATTTTATTTCTGTAGAAGTCCTGGTTAATTTTGAGTCAGTAGCATGATATGAAGCTCATGCTCATCTCAAGCCTAAGCAAGTTTCATGTACACCTCATTTTACATGACTACTTATGACTTCAAGAAGAGATTACCTTGCTTGACTCTTCCTCTTTTCCAAGTCCTTTGAAGAAGATCCCTCCACATTTCACCAAGAAGGACTCCATTGCCCAAAGACATTCCAAGCACAAGCTGGTTCTCTTTCTCCTACTCTTTAAATCAAATTTCTGAGTTAATTTACATATTTATGCAAGCATGTTTGGATCTAATTTATCTATCTAAAACATCAGTTATTTCATGCATGCAAGTGATAGCTTAGATCTGATTTCTGTTTTAAAATTTTGTATCTTAAGAATCTAGATCTAGCGTAGGAAAATAGTCCCTTTGCTCAAATAATTTTCTGAAATTTTAGAGGGATAAAAGCTAATATTTTCCAAGTGTTTTCATTGTTCAAATCTAGCATCTAAGTGCTTTAAACTTGTTGTTTTAGAACAGCCACAAAAGACCCTAAGGAAACAAGTTTTCTAGCTTGAGTTCCTTAAGTTCCCTTTTGCAAATTTTTGTAGAATTTGACATAGAATTTTTTTTAGATTTCCACTAATAATCAAAGACACTCTTAAAGTGTTTTGGGCTATCTTTTGTACTCTTTTGTTTGTTGTTTTGTGCAGGTCATTGAATAAACAAGGAGAGATTCTGCCAAAATTTGGCTGATTAGGAGCATTTGGGACTTCCAGAAGCACCCTACACCTTCCTAAGGATTTTTGTAACTTGTAAAACCTTGATTCATTGTTATAAGGATCCAAAGCCCCTTTTGAAAAAGACCTAAAGACTCTTAAAAGAGCACTTGTAACCGAGTTAACAAAATAAGTGAGCCAAGAGAGGCCTCACTCTTTGTTTTCCCCTTAAGGGGGGGTTGGTGTTGTGGTTTTGGACTTTCTTTCATTCAGTTTTCTTTCCTTTGCTTAAATTTCAAACTATCTCACATTAAGCAATAAAGTTGAATAAATCTTCATATAGATTAGATTTCAATTTGGAAAGTAACACTTAATTGTTAGATTAGCTTTACTTCTTGCAATTTCAAGTTGGCAAATAAACCATCCCCTCAGCTCCTCGAAAGAGCCCTGGTCAGTGTGGATTAGTAATTAGTCTCACATTTCAATTTCAGTTATTTATTTCCTTGTTTAAAATAAATAAATTCCCCTCAGCTCTCAGTGCGGTTCCTGACCCTTCCAGTTGCAAGCTAGCCTCGATCTGCTTGAAATAAGTTTCATACACGTCTTGGTCAGTGGTTGATAGATTAATTAGGACAATCTCTAAAGAAGTTAGCTTAATGCGTGGGAAAACGCCTTAAAGTGACCTGCGAAGTAAGGCGAGCCCTCTCGGGACCTGGCTTCCCACCCGTTTTGGACATCCAGCACTTTGAGTGAGTTTACTAGTGAGACCATTGGGTTTTGGTAAACTCTCCGCAAGTTTCCAAACAAAGAGCTAACCTCCAAGGAGGCCCAAACCATTTCATTGACTCAACATCAATTTATCCTAATAAAACACACGAACTACATTGCCCACGATTCACAAGGCACTGGTCTCTTTACATTCAGCAAAGCCACAGGCTTCACTTTACATTTTGGTTATTTGAAGCAATCTAATTTTACTTGCATCTAACAACTGTGTCTGAGTATCCTTTTTATGCAAGTATATGCTTTGTGTGTATATCATGGATGAATAGTTAACTTGTTTATTTTCAAATTTATGATTGATTGTTGAAAGAATAATAAACTCCTAGATTTAATTTCTTGTACTTAGCTTAGTTCAAGCCTTAGTATATTTGTTAGGGACTACCCCCCTTGGCTTCGCTAGGAGTTGGCCTAGACAGAGGAGTTGAGGATTAGGTGACAGCACCTTAACTCTCACTTGCCCCCAAGGACACACTGAGTGGATTGAAGATTTCTTCCACGTCTCCCAGGTGTGTATAAGGCGGCAACTAGGATGGAGCAAGAACCTGCCTGAAAAAATGGTCTAGTAGACGCCATAGGAGAAAGAACTCACAAGGTAGCATGAGCTTGGATGTTGAAGGCAATGATGGCAAAGCCCTTGTTAGAATGTTATAGTGAGGACAAGTTCTCTAGTTGTGATAATAAGGTTAAGTTGTCTCAACGAGAGAATAATTCCCAGCCATTGATCTAGATCAAGATCTAATTGCTGAGAGTGTTTTCTAAGTATTCACATGGATCCACAATAAATAGAAAAGGGAACTCAAAGTATCCATTACACGAGACTACTTGAGCAAGAGTATGATCCAAGGTGGCTAGGAAGAGCCGAATCTACTTCGACCAAGAGAGGATCGAGATCTCATGACTAAGGAGGGTCGTACTACTTTCAATATAGCACGATCATGAAGGATCGAGTAGGGTCGAGCTTCTCACATATAAGGGAGAGTCGTACCTGTATCGTATGATATGTATGATCAGATCATCTAGGAGAGCAGATTGGGTTCAAGGAGGCCAAGGAGGGTTAGCAAGAATCCGATCCAGCAGATAAGATTTATTTGTTGACTGTATTGTACAATTTTCCCTCGGAAAATAAGAGATCGAATGTCTTGTTGGTTTTTCCCCACATTGGGGTTTCCAAGATAAATCCACTTGTGTTCTTATGTGGCTACTCTCTTTAATGATCATGTGAAATTTATTTAAGTTGTTTTATTAGTTTAAATGTTTGTATCTATGCACTTTACTAAGACATATTTATAGTAAAGATTTTATCATGGTATTAGAGTGCAGTATCTAAGCAGCTCTCAAGAGAAATCATTCTAGTTGAGTTAAGATGGCAGAAGATGTTTGCAGGGCATGCCTCTCCAGTACTCAAACTAAATATGTATGGTATACATTGATAGTGGAGCATCCAATCACGTGACTGGTCATAAACATTACTTCAGCAATTTTGAAGAGAGAGGATTTGATTTTGAGATTTTACTTGGTGATGACTATGCTTATCACCCAAAGGGAGTGTGGACTGTAAAGTTTGAGAGGGAGTCAAGAAAGCCTCTCTACCTTTCATATGTCCCATATTTCCCTGGATTGAAGAAGGATCTTGCCTCAGTTTTTGCTTTAGAAGACAAGGGTTATGAAGTGTCCTTCAAGGAGCGAAAAAGCATATATTAAGCCAAAGGAACTGAGTAAGGGATCTAAGCAAGTTATTGGCATAAGAAAAGACAAATTGTACAAGTGGCAGTAGAGATTGTGAGTTATGGCATAGGTGTATGGCTCATCTCGGTCATGGGGCTCTTACGATTTGGGGAAAATCGTGACAAGAATGCCTCCTTTCAGCATAGATCATCATGAAGTATGTAAATGATGTGCTTTAGGGAAATATGTAAGAGCATCATTTCCCAAAAGTGACCATCGATCCAAAGGGGTTTTGGATCTAATCCATTATGATATTTGTGGGCCCATGTCCTCTCTTTCCATTGGAGGAAAGTTCAAATATTATATCAGCTTTATAGATGATTTTTCAAGAAAAACATGGATATACTTCTTGATAGGAAAAACCTCAAGGGAGGTTCTCAAGAAAATCCAAGAATTTAAGGCTCTTGTTGAAAATCAGACAAGAAAGAAAATAAAAGTCCTCAGAACAGACAATGGAGGAAAATACATGTCTCATGCTTTCAAAAGTTTCTGTGCAAAAGTTGGCATTAAGAGGGAGTTAACAGTTCCCTATACTCCTCAACAGAATAGGGTATCCGAGAGGAAGAATAGAGCAATTGTTGGAGCAGCAAAGGCAATGTTGCATGATCAAGATCTCCCAAGATTTTTATGGGCAGAAGCTTGCAACATTGCCGTATACCTTCAGAATAGGAGTCCTCATAGAGTACTAGGAAATGTAACTCCAGAAGAAGCTTTTACAGGAAAGAAACCAGATAACAGGCATCTTCGTATTTTTGGGTGTGATGTCTACTGTCATATTTCTATTGAGAAAAGGACCAAGTTGGATCCTACAACAGAGAAAGGAATTCTTCTAGGATACAATGAGACATCCAAAGCATACAAGGTGTACATTCCTTCCGCTAGGAAGACAATGGAATGCAGGGATGTAAAATTTGAAGAAGAAAGGGCTTTCTGAAAATCCTATTAGAATGAAGATATCCTAGAAGCAAAAGTTCCTCAGCAAGAAGAAGCATCTCAAACTTCAAGCCCCCATACAGAAAGTCATAATGAGCAGCAAGAGGAAAATCAGCCAGGATCTTTCAGAAAAAGGAAACCAAAGTGGACTGAACAATTGTTGAAAGAAGCTAGCGAGCAAGTAAAGGCTCCCAAGACTTCAGTTAGAACTAGTAAACAGGCTCAGAGATATTCAGGATATGTAGCCCTTATGAGCGATATTATTGAGTCAAAGCCTACATGTTTTGAAGAAGCCATTAAAAAACAAGTTTGGAAGGATGCCATGGTGGAGGTATATGCCTCCATAATGAAGAATGAGGTTTGGGAAATTGTGCCCAGGCCAAAGGATAAATCAGTGGTTAGTTCCAAATGGATATATAAGATCAAGCACGCAGCAAATGGTAGCATTGAAAAATATAAGGCTAGATCAGTAGCTCGTGGCTTCTCTCAAGAGGAAGGAGTGGACTATGACGAGACCTTTGCTCCAGTGGCTCGTTATACCTCCATTCGAGCAGTCATGTCTATTGCCACTCAGATGGGATGGAGGATCCATCAAATGGATCTAAAGACAACATTCCTCAACAGGATAATTGAGGAAGAATTCTATATGGAACAACCATAGCGTTTTGAAGTTCATGATAGAGAAAATCATGTCTGTCGATTGAAGAAGGCTCTTTATGGACTTAAGCAGGCACCGAGAGCATTGTACCCCCGGATTGACGGTTATCTCCAAAGTATTGGATTTGTCAAAAGTGATGTCAATCCCAATTTATATTTTCTTATGGTAAAAGGGGATCTTCTCATTCTTGTTCTCTATGTTGATGATTTATTCTTAACAAGGGCTGAGAATCTGATTGTCGGTTGCAAGAAAGATTTGGCAAAAGAATTTGAGATGAAAGATTTGGGATTAATGCATTATTTTCTTGGTTTAGACGTATGGCAGCAGAAAGGTGAAATTTTCCTTGGACAAGGGAAATATTGTGGAGATTCTCAAAAGATTTGGGATGGAGGACTGTAAACCCATGGCTACACCCATGATTACCAATCTAAAGAAGCTAAACACCTCTAAATCAGAAAAGGTGAATTCCACTATCTACAGACAATTGATTGATTGCTTGATGTATTTGGTTAACACTAGACCTGACATTTGTTTTGTTGTTAAAACTTAACACTCTCAGTCAGCACAAGGTGGATCCTAGGAGAGTGCATTGGATTGCAACCAAACATATTCTAAGATATCTGAAGGGTACCATAGCGTATGGACTTCAGTATGTGCAGGGAGACCAAATTAGACTAGTAGGATATTCATACTCAGATTGGGCAGGGAATGCAGTTGACAAGAAGAGTACTTTTGGTTGTTGTTTCAGCATGGGTTCAAGGATGATCTCCTAGTATAGCAGGAAGCAAAAGTCAGTAGCTCCCAGTTCAACAGAAGTTGAGTACATAGCAGCCAGCCAAGCTAGTTGTGAAGCCCTTTGGCTTCGTAAGATTCTTGCAGATCTGTTTAAAACAGAGTTCGATCCTACGATGATATACTGTGATAATCAAAGTTGTATTAAAATCTTAGAAAATCCAGTGTTCCATGATAGATCCAAACACATTGAGATCAGATACCACTTCATCGGGGATAGAGTACAGAAGGGAGCAGTCAAGCTTCAGTTCGTCTCTACAGATGAACAGGTTGCAGATATTTTCACTAAAAGATTGTCTAAAGGGAAATTTGAATACTTTAGAAAGAAGTTGCGTATAATAGAGAACACTTTCCTCACTAAGAGAGAGTGTTAGAATGTTATAGTGAGGACAAGTTCTCTAGTTGTGATAATAAGGTTAAGTTGTCTCAACGAGAGAATAAGTCCCATCCATTGATCTAGATCAAGATCTAATGGCTGAGAGTGTTTTCTAAGTATTCACATGGATCTACAAGAAATATAAAAGGGAACTCAAAGTATCTAGTACATGGGACTACTTAAGCAAGAGTATGATCCAAGGCGGCTAGGAAGAGTCGAATCTACTTCGATCAAGGGAGGATCAAAATCTCACGACCAAGGAGGGTTGTACTACTTTTGATCTAGCATGATCAGGAAGGATTGAATCTGTATGGTCGAGTAGGGCAAGGCTTCTTACATATAAGGAAGAATCGTACCTGTATAGTACGATATGTATTATCGGATCATCTAAGAGGGCAGATCGGGTTCAAGGAGGCTAAGGAGGGTTAGCAAGGATCCATTGTACAATTTATTTGTTGACTGTATTGTACAATTTTCCCTCAGAAAAGAAGAGATCGAGAGTCTTGTTGGTTTTTCCCCACACTAGGGTTTCCAAGATAAATCGATTTGTGTTCTTATGTGGCTCCTCTCTTTAATGATCATGTGAAATTCATTTAAGTTGTTTTATTAGTTTAAATGTTTATATCTATGCACTTTACTAAGACATATTTATAGTAAATATTTTATGAGCCCTAGTTTGAATGGTGCAAGTCAATCGTTTCCATCCTCATGGCAAAAACTTAAAAGAAATAAACAAGCCAAAATGATAAAACCAATAAGAGAATATAATTAGTACTTCTTTTGGTAAATAGTGCAAAATATTTATGTTATCAATACAATAGGGTTACAATAACCAAGAGGATCAAATCAACAACATGATTAAACATTGCAGGGTATGGACCTTTGAAACCAAACTACAACTAGGTTTGTAGAGGCTTCCCAAAAGGTAGCAAGTTTTGTAGATGGACAAAAGAAAGCAAATGCAAAGATCCTTCAAGCACAATTCTGGGTGAAGAAGAACAAAAAAGCATGAAACTAGATTCATCCCCTTGCCACATAACAAAACTAGAGGTATGTATTCTCTCCATAGATTAGGCCCACAACTAACTAGAGTATGAAGACTAAACAAAGAGAGTTTCCATCATATCATAAACAACCCAAGAGTTTCTACATTGGAGACCAAAATATCATCAAAGAGTTACAACCAAAGAGAAGAGAGTAAACAGAAACTAGCAAACTTGATCGCTAACAACAATTGGATTAGCAATGGGCTCCTCAAATTTTTCTCTCATGTCACCATGCTATAGCCCATCTGAGATTCTCAAGGTCCTTTGGATATCCATTTGATCTCTGCCATATCTTGTTTGAGCTCAATAATGATTCCATCCACATTCTTCCCCATATTGTTATGATCGATGCCCTCTTTCTTGGCATCCTTGATAACTAGGGCTATGAATTCCTTGATGGTCCAAAACAAAGTAGAGGTTCAACTGAGCATGGTTTGCCTCCCCCTAGTATGTCCAAAATCTTGCAAAGGAGAACTGAGGATATACTCCCCATCTTCCTTGGATAGGTCCTTACCCTATCTCTAGCTCTCTTATCCATGGCCATTATATGCTCCATTATAGTGTTGAAAAACTTATAACCATTTCCTCACTACTAGCACTAAATTCCTTGCTCTTACTAAGAGATGGCGGTATAACAAGCTTACCTTTCAATCGATCAAACCTCCTCTTATGTTCATCTCTATGGCTAGACTAGGCAAGGAATTGATGCCTTCTTACAATGTTTTGTACAACTAGGATCTAATACCTCGTCCTCCCTAAGAAGTTGCTTCGTACAACTAGGATCAACCTACTCACTAGCAATAAGATTCTCGTAGTCTGGATCGATTATTACCATGAGAAAACAACCCCTCTCCACGACTCTAGAGTCCATCGAGATTCATATCCACCAGCCAAGAGTAGCACACCAATTTTCAAATCAAGAAATTGGAACAACATTCCCAATGATGATGTTACACAAGCTTCTTATCAAGCACAAGTCCTCCAAATCACCTCTAATTTGTCACGTTTGAGCATACTTTCATATCATCATCAAACTAACTTGCAAGACTCTACACAAGCAAGAATTAAGAACAATCAGGATGTCAAGTGGGAGGGGAGCTTCCCCCTCTATCCTCCATTACATACCTTTCACTTCCCACATGCAAACTATCTATTTCTCCACTCACCACTTGTTGACATGATGGCATCCCATTCAAGACAAAATAGAAGTAGTAATTAAAATGCACAAAACATCAAATTAAATTATTAGAAAATTTGGATTAGGGTATTATTATATTAATGGTTGAACCATTATTTTTTCCACTTGTAGTTAAAAAGTAAAGTGTAATGAAATAAAATGAAATTATGTTAATGTCCACCAATGACCAAACTAGTTCAATTGGACTTGAAAATATAATAAAATAGAGAATGACTAGAGCATCTCCTCCCTAAAAGACAAAGATAAATAATATAGTTTTTCCCCAAACATCAAAGTCTAGTTTAACTCATATAGAGTTGATAAATGATAACATTAGACAGTTATATAAATTAAAATAACACTAAAAAGCAAAAACATGAAAAGCATAATTCATGTGGCATGTTCTCTATCCTCTTCCTCTACTTCTTCAAAAAGAATATTGGCCCTCAAGAGCTTCACCATGATCACTATCAATGTCATCCCCCAAATAGCATCACTAGCACACCAATAATAAATCCCAATTACCCATTTATAGCCACCTCGGCATCAACATGTGTATCAACTCTAGATACATATCACAACATGCTACTACATGCACTCAATAGCCTTCCTTGTTTGAAGACAAAGGCTACCATGCCATTATACCAACTTCTCCCCTTTCTCAAAAATAATTGTGCCCCCCCTAACATAGTGGTTGAAGTTGTAAGTGTAACAATTCCTCTTAGCAACCAAGGATAGAAACCTATCATAGTAATTGGGTGGTAGGGTGGCAAATCTTTAAAGTTCCATCCCCATGCATCCTTGAAGGCAATGGTCGTTATATACTCCCTTACCTATGTTGAATGACTAAATGGGTTCAGCTAAATATAGAAGTTGTTATCAGCTAACTTACTAAAATGGAGATACTTATATATATAGGGATATAAGAAAAAACAAGGATATTATTATTTTTTTAGAAACATTAGGACATAATAAGGTTGCACAACATATATATATATATATATATACACACACACATACTAAGTTGCAGGAAACACCTAGTTTGGCCACATCCCAATACTTGAAATGCTTGAAAACCTTGAAACAAGCACAAAACGCCTTGGAAATATTGTCAATCGTACCATACAACGTTTCCAAATTTGGAAACGCCATATGGTACGAACGACAATACAATCGAGGGCATTTAAAAGGCATTCCGGCCATTTCCAATGTCGTTTCAGGCAGTTTTGTGGAAGTTTTTGGGCTCACCCAAGTGCCCATGAGGGATGTGGGACCCATAGGAAAATATCACATTGTTTGTGCCAATGACCCTTTAATAGAAAACAGGGATAGGGGATTGAGCTCTGAGGAATTTGCCACCTTGGTAATGTTGATGCTTTTGTACCATCGGAAGGTATTCCCACATTGGCCTTGGTGACGAGCATGTGGGAATCTTTGTTGGCACTCACATTGCATTTTTGCTTTGGTGAAAACTCCTTTGGATTGGTGTTGGGGCTTCACACCCACATGGAGGAATAAACAATTATAATTTAATGTTGAGTTTAGTGAAGGGATTCTAAACTCACTTTAGACTCCTATAAAAGGAGAGTCAATGTGAGGAGACACTTGACATCTCATTGTGACATTATGGAGTTGGCATAAGTGAGTGAGCACTTGTGCCAAGGAGATGTGGATGGCAATTTCAGCAAAGGAAATTCTTCACTTGGGAAAATATGATCTAGGGTTTCTAGCCTAGGGTTTTTCTATTTTCTCTTTCTCATTTCCAACCATGGGGGAGGTCGCACGTGTGGGAGGAAGAGCAGAAGAGCAGAAAAGGGCCGCATGTGTGGGGCCGTACAGCAGGCCACACCACACATGCAGACTGTACAAACCATACGACTGACGACAGCAGGTTGTACCACATGTGCAGATTGTACAGACCATACGAATGACGACAGCAGGTCGTACAGCAACCATACGGCTGACGTCAACAAGTCATACAGTTTCAACCATCTAGGGTTTGAACCAGGTTTGCAAGTTGGAAGATTTTCCGAGGTTTTTGTTGTTTGTAATTTGTCGGAGGACTGATTTTTGTCCTCTGAAATTTTCAATCATAAAATTTTTACAGAAAAGAAATTGTGTCTCATGTGTATGGATGATTTCTCTCTGATCTTTATGTTTCCGCTGAAATTTTCTGTCATAATTTCAGTGTAAAATTATTCAGTGATAACAACCCTATTTTACTGTTTGAGGTCACTTGGAAGTAATTTTCAAATCTGAAATTGAATGCATTGAATTGCCTCGAAAATTGACATGGTATCAAAGCATAGGCTCTAGAGAGAGAGAGGTAGTTATCTCTTGAGACACTAGTGGCTGCAGATTTTTGTTGTTGCAGATTTTTTTGTTTTGTGCAGGTCACAATGGTGGACACTCTTAGAGTTGAGGAGAGGTTGGAAGGGGCCACTAATTTCCGAGCCTTGAAGACTAGGCTTATTTTGCTCTTGGAAGAGTATGATCTCCAAGAGTACGTTGAGATGGTGATTACAGATCCCAATGATCCACAAGAAGTGGCAGCTCATCGGAAGAGAGAAGAAGGCAAAGCGAGTATTGTTGGATTTTGTGAAGGATCACTTGATTCCTCATGTTTCTGAGAAGAAGACAGCCAAAGAGATGTATGATGCTTTGGTGGGTTCGTACCAAAGCAGGAATGCAAACCGAAAATTAATTTTCAGGCACCAAGCTCCAATCTATTGAGATGCCCAGTTCAAATACAGTTGCTACCTACCTTATGAGAATTAGTCGGATTCATGATCGGCTTGTAGCCATTGGTGAGGCAATTGATGACACGGAGTTGGTGAATGTGGCATTGCATGGTTTACCCGGGTCTTGGGAACCATTTGTGCAAGGGATTTGTGCATGAGAAAAATTGCCACCATTCGACAGACTAGGAGGCTCAGATAGAGTCCAGGAACAAGCAAAGAGGTAGTGATGATGAGAACCTGGCCCTAGTTGCTCATACTAGGAAGGGCAGAGGAAACGTTTCTTGGAAGAACACAAGGAGAGAGGCGTCTCCAGATCAGAGGAAGAAGGACCTTAGCAAGGTCAAGTGTTTTGCTTGTCATACGCATGGCCATTATGCTTCACAGTGTCCACAGCGGAAGAAAGGGAGAGGACAGCAGTAGGCGTCATCATCAAAAGTGAATGAAGTCGCAGACATGCTTTAGAGGGAGTTCTTATTAGTCTCCACCCTTTCTGGTACAGTTTTTGGTAGTGAGACTTGGTTGGTGGATAGTGGAGCCACATGTCATATGACAGGAGCACGAGAGTTGTTCGAGAGCTTCACGGAGTCTGACTCAAATTTGTATGTGGAACTTGGTATGGTTACTAAGCATGCAGTGCAGGGATCTAGAACAATGTCATTCCGGATAGAGTCAAGAGATATGCTGAGAGTGACAAATGTGCTATGGGTGCTAGAACTCAAGAAGAGTGTTCTCTCTCTCAGCGATTGAGAAGAAGGGCTATGAAGTATTGTTTTGGGATGGACAGGCATTGATCATGCCCCGAGGATCTAGCTCAGACACAACAGTGGTTCTTGGAGTTAAAGAGAGCAACTTGTATAGGATAAAGGGTCAGCCTATGCGAGCTACGGCAACCAACAAAGTGACAGAAAACAAGAAGCAAATAGCTCTGAAGGTTGAAGAACTCAAAGGGAGTTAGCCTTCAGGATCCAGTGGGAAGGAGCAGCGTCACAAGTCTGTCACTTCAGACGGAATCAGCAGGCTCAAAGGGAGATTCAACCGTCAAGAGGAAGTCAACCTTCAAGTGGGAGAGAGGAGTCTTCCAAGACTACCAGGAAGGTGTCATGGGTTGAGGAAGCCATACAAGATGCTCAGAGGCAAGAGGCTTCTAGGAGCAATGTGTATTCCAAGAAGGGTCCATGTCATACAGCGAGATTTACTTTTGTGTCAGAGGGAGCAGTTGTAGTAGTGGATCTAGTATGGCAGGCAGAGCCACTTCCAATGTGGGAGACTGACATACTTCCAAGTGATGGTGGATGGAATACCACCCTCACTAAGAGGGAGTGTTGATGCTTTTGTAGCATCGGAAGGTATTCCCACATTGGCCTTGGTGTCAAGCATGTGGGAATCTTTGTTGGCACTCACATTGCATTTTTGTTTGGGTGAAAACCCCTTTGGATTGGTGCTAGGGCTTGGTTGGAGTTTCACTCCCACATGTTGGGGCTTCACACCCACATGGAGGAATAAACAATTTTAATTTAATGTCGAGTTTAGTGAAGGGCTCCTTAAAGTAAGTTAAGGGCTTATAAACTCACTTTAGACTCCTATAAAAGGAGAGGCAATGTGAGGAGACACTTGACATCTCATTGTGACATTATGGAGTTGGCATAAGTGAGTGAGCACTTGTGCCAAGGGGATTGGGGTGGTAATTTCAGCAAAGGAAATTCTTCACTTGGGCAAATCTGATCTAGGGTTTCTGGCCTAGGGTTTTTCTGTTTTCTCTTTCTCATTTTCAGCCCAGGAGGAGGCCACGCATGTGGAGCCGTACAGCAGGCCATACCACACGTGCGGACCGTATGACTGGCATTGGCAAGCCATACAGTTTCAGCCAGCTAGGTTTTGAACCAGGTTTGCAAGTTGGAAGATTTTCCGGGGCTTTTGCTATTTGTAACTTGTTGAAGGACTGATAACTGCCCTAGTTTACTGTTTGAGGTCACTTGGAAGTAATTTTGAGATCTGAAATTGAATGCATTGAATTGCCTCAAAAATTGACAAGTAATTAACGGTAATATTAAATTCTTAAAGCAAAAGTTGACAATCCTTTATCTAAGGCTTTTCTATCCTTTTATTGGAATTTTTAACATTACCATTAATTCATTCAGAATGTTTGAGAGTGGTTCCAACCTCCTCAAACTTCATATGCAGAAAGTAGAATTTTGTATCCCATTCAGAATTCAGCAGACTTAACAGTTTTCAGGATTTTGGGGTTGGCAGAATTGTAGTGTTTCAACTTTCCACAGGATTCTATCGTGTATGAGGGTATGGAATTGGAATTAGTCAAGACCACCAAGTTATGGGATTTTGCATCATGTCGTCATCTATGAGAGTTAAAATAGACATGGGTTTCCTTCTAAAATGTCATTTATGTGTATCATTTTTATTTCCTTGCTTATTTTCTTGCAAGATAATGTGTTATTAAAAAGAACTATATATCTATATTTTTTGTATTTTTTATATACCATGTTTCCCCCGGCATACCCATTTTAGGGGGTCATGTTTCCAGGCATTCCCATTTGGGAAACTTGTACGCATTTCCACATTTTGTGCAACTTAGACATTGTGTGTGTGTGTGAACTATACTTGTTGAAAATCTAACTCTGGAAGTACCGTTAGTTTTATACTTATTGAAAATCTAACTTCGGAAGTACAGTTGGTTGTCAAAATAATCTTACATAACCTTCAAATATGAATATTCATGCATGAGCCTTTATGCAATTTTATGTGGTTTTCAATATTATAATTATACAGTTGTAAAATGATTGCCAAAACAATGGTCAAGTAGATACTAGATAGACATCAGAGTTTGACTAATCTTACTATTGCCATGTCAAATGCTTTCTAGGCAGCAAGAAACAAATATGTAATAAATAATGTAATCCCATTGTTCTAAAAAATTAATAGAAGATACTCTTTTCCTTTAAAATCAAAAATAAAGAAAAACAATCCCTATGTCAATCAAGCAATATACTCTTCTCCCGTTGGTTGAGCATCTAAAGACCCTCAATCTCCCATGGTCAATGGAGCAAAAGTTCCTCCCAGGGGGCATAAAGAACACTTTGTTCCTCACCTAGCCCTCAATTAAGGGGCCTTACATTCACTAAGAAGTTGAGCTAAAATAGTATAGACAAAGATATCAGTCTTGTGATTTTACACACTAACTCGTCTAGTGACAGCAACTCTCTGAGAAGGGCTAGCTTATATCTAACAGTCATCTCTGCACCACACTAATAGTGCACTACACTTCTGTCAGGATGGGCCTCTCTTGCTATAGAGGAAGGGCATTTCAACACTCTGAACTTAAGGGGAAGACCAAGTGCACTACGCTTCTGTCAGGATGGGCCTCTCTTGCTATAGAGGAAGGGCATTTCAACACTCTGAACTTAAGGGGAAGACCACCTCTAGCATTGTTCTTTCCCCCTCTCGGACATTCCCATTGATCTTCTTACACCTGCCACTGTCCTCACCAAAGTCTAGCCTCGTTAACCCATTCACGCTTGCAGTTTGAATGATGTGTTTGGGGGTTGTCTTGTTGAAACTTCCCATGCATGAAACTAGAGGTGGGGGCCATGGAGCGTCCACTCTCCTTTCTTGTCCAGGGTGGGAGGAAAGGCAACGTCAAATGAGAGCTACACTACAACTGTTAGCAGCATTTCCCAACCTTCCACCCCAACCTGGAGGTTGACAACACTAAATGCCAGCCTCCCATGTTCTTTATACGCATGCATGAAGGCCCTCATTTAGCAGTATTGATGATATGTTGCTTTCATTTCTTAATTTAACATATTACTATTTAAGAAACAACGTTCTTGTGGTTCTGCTCTTCGGACATATGGACTCTATTCGCAATTTTGTAATCCTGAGGAATTTTTTATCTTTTGACAGTGGGCAATCTTTTATCTGCTAGTGGTGGCTGATTAAGCAGTTCAGTTTTTGCATAAAATACTCTGTCTGTACATTTATTGTTTATATTAATAGGCAAAGGAAGCATTTTATTCAAAAAACAACATTCTACACTATGTTATAATGTTAATGAATCAAAACACATTCTACGCAGATTTGGTGCTTAATTTGGCATTTTTTCCAATGATACACAATGACATGAAGTTAAAGCAACGTATTTTACTTTTTCTCATACAAGTGTTTTATAAGATGAAAGATTAAGGTATCTATTCAATCTTTAAAAATTAATAAGGCAAGGAAGTATCAACATGCAAAGGAAGATGTAATCTTCTCATTTTATTAAGGCAACTCCCAAGTATTCAACATAACAAAATTAAAATAATATGAAGTAAAGAGAAGAGTACCTTTATCTAGATCTGCAATGCCAAGAAGCTGAACAAGTTCAACATGATTTTTAAGATTCAGCTCCTCTCTTCTTTCTCCCCAAGTGCGAACAACTTCGTTGTTTGCCTGTAAATTCAATTTAATAAAACTCTCAGAAATTCTGAGTTTTAATATTTTTAACAAATAAAAAATAAATTCACCAAAAAATACAGCACTTTCACCTCATCATTGCTGACAGGAACAGAATCATGTACAAGGTTCCCAATGGACCCCAAGAGAAAATCTAAGGCAACTTTTGCCGCCTGGACCTCTGTTTCCTTCTTAGCTGTCAGTTTCCTGTTCTCTTCTGTCTGCTTTATGGTTTCAGATGCATCTTCCTTGGCCTTCGAAAACAGAGTGCACCATAAATGAAGTCAACATATATTCCAAGTCATTTTGACCAATTATTCCTATAAAGAATAAGGAAAACAAAACCATCATTTACTAATCAAGTCGAAAAAAAATCTTCAGGTACATCTTCATAGTAGGCCTTGGGCAACGACTACACAAGGGTGCAGATTGTACAAAATACGTAATAGTAAAAATGTGTCCAAAAATTAAGTTGAAAAATTGAACTTTAGAGAACTTAGATAAGGCACCTCCAAGGGGCATTTTCAGTCCAAATAAACCTCCAGTTAGTCAAAGAAAATGAATTCCTAGACAAGAAACATATTTCTGGCCTTCCATTTTCAGGTCTCAGTTCTCCAGAAACACACAACAGCAGATAGGAGCATAACAGCAAAAAGCTAGTTTTTACTCATCAATGAGAAAAAATAGGATTATGCATATTTTAAACTATATCTTCTGTGATGTCTTCAGAGTTTTTTTTCAATTTTGATTCAAAGAAACAAATTTGAAATCTTTTTATCCCAGACAAATTTAAATTTTTCATACCATCCTACTTTAGTGACACAGACAGCTATGCTCAACCCAACTTCCCTCCTCTAACCTTGACGTCTATCCAGACCAACGATGTCTATCAGACCTTTTGTGGTCATTAGTTACACATTAATAAAATTATCTTATCTTATCTTATGTAGCCTAGACAAGTATTCTGTATTGAGCTCCTATCGTCTAGGATCCCTGCCATTAGCTTCCCTAGTTCAGTGAGTTTCTCACCTGCTAGTAGTTGTTGAAAATTATTTGTTACTGATTATCCAATAATTTAGTGTTAAGAATATGTAAACTTCCAGCTAAGACTTGCTAACTCCTAGACATAGAGATTTTATTAGCATCACTTTAACTAATAGGCCTAAATATTTACAAATTATATATTGTAAAATTCCACATGTCAGTTTGAATAAAATAACAAAATAACAACTTGAATAAAATATATAGTTTGAGTTTAACAACGTAAACTATATATTCTGTGATGTCTTCAGAGTTTTTTTTCCGATTTTGATTCAAAGAAACAAATTTGAAATCTTTTTATCCACAGACAACTTTAATTTTTTCATACCATCGTACTTTAGTAACACAGACAACTCTGCTCAACCCAACTTCCCTCTAACCTTGACATCTATCCAGACCAACAAGGTCTATCAGACCTTAAATGTAGCCTAGACAAGTATTCTGTATTGAGTTCCTATCGTCTAGGATCCCTGCTATTAGCTTCCCTAGTTTGGTGAGTTTCTCACTTGCTAGTACTTGTTGAAAATTATTTGTTGCTGATTATCCAATAACTTAGTGTTAAGATTATGTACACTTCCAGCTAAGATTTACAAATTCCTAGACGCACAGATTTTATTAGCATCACTTTAACTAATTGGCATAAATATTTACAAATCATATAATGTAAAAGAGAAGAGCTCGTTATTCCACATGTCGGTTTAAGTTTAAAACCCCACATAATTTTCGACTTAAGTACAAAAGGAAAAAGCCTGTTGTGAATTGTGCAATGCACAGGAAGATCCTTAAGAATAAGAACATAGCTGGAACTTGGAAGTCATTGTGGATTTAAACTTCAAAGCTAGAAAAAATAGTTATTTCTTGCTACATTTTTTTGTGCATGTGAATTGTAGTAGATTAGTATTCTATAAATCTTATACAGGGCGGCATCAGTGATGGAGACAGGATTCAAGACGGCAATTCGTCCTTGCATTGCATTTTGATAACCTAACAACATGGTCAAGCTCTGTATTATAACCTGTGGACATGCTCACACATGCACACAACTCCACAGGAATATAAGTAGCAAAATCATGGGGGCACAACCATCTCCACAACTAAACCAAATCCTTCCCATCTCAAACCACATACACAACAGAGACCTCCATGCCAATGACTGAAACCCGAATGGGTGACAGGTACCTAAATTTCTAAGGGGCTATGTTGAACATGGTTCTTGAATCTTAATTAACACATTGCAAATCCTGAATTTCTTCATTAAAAAAACTGAAGACGAGAAAAATTTACTCACAATTTTCAATCTGGCAACCTCTTTGTTGATCCTGTTAAATTCTTTTCGCAAATTATCCAATTCATATTGCCCTGCAACAAATTAACTTCAAGTCAACCAACCAACCAACTAAGTATACAAATAATTTGGAAAACAAAAAAGATTCAACCCAGCACTAAAATATAAAACCAATGAGAGGACAAAAAGGCTCACAAAAGCTAAAAACAATTGTAATCCATTAGTGAATATCAGGAACCCAACAGAATGAAAGTAGTCCCAATTAGAAAAACAATACTGAAAAGTTAAAACACAACACCCATCTATTTCTGTTGAACAGCAGACCTTAGGAGACCATAACACAAACAACTGTAAACAATATTGTAGTGTGATCCCGGAAGGAATTTCTTAGCTGAATTTTGACAGAGCTGCTAGAAAACTGTAGCTAAGCAATGAGTAGAGGAACAATTAGAAATCCCAAACAGAATGCAGTTCTTGCCTAGAATAGGAATTACCCGGGCCTGAAATAATGAGGCCGAATTCTTGGCCCTTGTTCGAGGCTTGAAAGTAAGCCTAATGGTGGAAATAAGGAAGAGATTCCCTCTTGGGCATCACCTTGGTAAAGGGGAAACGGTCCAATCATGACTGGGAATTAAAAGTTGCTGTTGAAAAGATTAGAAATGTCCTTCCTTACTCTAGGAAGCTTGACCTGGAGCATGTTTGAAGAGGCAAATAAAGGCTAGCTGATGAACTAGCCAATCCAAAGATACTTATAGCAGTCAACAGATGCCAATTTTAAGAGATAGACAATAGGACAAACAATATGATTGGAGTGAGATCTCCATGGAATGTAGAATGAAGATACCTGAAGGATCCAAACATCTACTCAAGTGTAATTTGAACTCAAATGAAGAAGGATGATTAGAAAACTCGCCGACCAAAATTAGCCTGGTAGGCTAGCTCGAGTGGTTGAGAGCTATGAATGGCAAGCACGAGGTCTCCAGATGACGTCCCCGGGCTGGCTGCCTCTGCATATGTGTGCCTCACATGATGTCCCTGCCCGGTCAGCATACAGTGGTCTACATGGCCTGCTTTACACTGGATACCATCATCAGAATGAAGGGAATTGCAAAGGGGTTTCCTGGGGATATAATTTCCAAGGAAGAAAAAAGCTTCAGAGGTAATCTGTACTTTGGCATTAAAGTTAGCAATTTAAACTTAAAAATCATGAGAAGAAGATATGCATGCAGTCACTGCCATGGGAAAGGTTAACACCACAGAACCACTAGAGAAAAAAGAGGCAAGTAATACACTTTATGAAAGCTCCAGTTTATAATGCCTTGCATGCTTCTTGCTTCTCTGTCTCCATGCGATATCCTTAATGTAGCTTGTTACTACTTACTAACAGCTTGAGAAGAAACTTGTCATACAATGGACCAAATTCCTACAGAACTAGGAAGAATATTTTTCTTCCTACCGAGGGCAAGGAAGTGCAGTCCTAAGGGGAGTGGGAAAGAATTTGTCACGGATTACAGATGAAATACTTACCTGAATTTACCAAACCAGTTCCACTAGCTCAAAGAATATAATGAAAGTTGGTGTGAAGCAAACAATGGCAGTGATCTCAGTCTCACATTGAACATTGAGAAAATTCTCGAGGATCACACAGCTGTTCTATCCCATTTGCTAAATTTATATGTGGTGCTCAGGTGGCAACTGCACCAAATTTCTTCTTTTGGTCTGCATCAAATAAGGGTTGAGGCAAAAAAAGTCAGACCGTGAGGCAAGAGAAGCAACAAGATTTTGGAGATCAATTCCATCTCTCCTTAGAGGTTAACTGCTTTCAAATTTCTAGCCTTTTTCTGCCATTTCAAGTTTATATATGCCAGTCTGTACCTCTTAACAGGTACAAGGTTAGTGGTTTAAAACCCTCTTTAGTAATCTTGTCTTTCAGATTAAAAAAATGCTTTCACAGTAGACCTCACTTCGAATGTGAGGAGGCTTCAACATCTGCAAATAGAGGTGGCAACCATGAGTATCTTGACTTCAAAAGCAGTGGACTGGACAAAGGGTGAGCATGACCTTAAAGAGGAACAACTTCAATAATTTCGTTCAGATGGTTGGCTTCAAGAAGGCCTAGGGATTGGATTCAGTTCAATTGCCATTGTTTGGTCATCTACCTACTGTTACTGATTTAAAACCAAATTTCCATAAAGGTTTCATTAATTTTGCATGTGTCCAGCCAACAGGGCATTGGTTTGATGCATAGTTACCAAGTTCAGCTGAATTGGAAAAAAAAATCAAAAGCTTGGGAAAAATTCAATTAATCTGAATAATTCTGCTCAGTTCAGATTCAGTACAGTCACTGAATCGTTGTCTAAACTGAATTTCAACAAAAATAATTCTTAAGCTCTCAAAACCCTAAAGAGAGGGACATGTTTCTCTCATTCCTGCCACCGAAGCCTCTTTTCAACTCAGTTTGGACTCTGCCACCTGAAATTTCTCCGTTCTGAATCCTGATTTCTAATTCCTGTCATCTGGACAGTGAAGAGTGATTACCTGTCGACACCTGGAAATGGAGATCTTGGATAAGTCATTTCTCTGTCTTGCCTGGCACCTTCGTGTGAAGACTCAAGGATTCATTGACTCGGGTCTAAGGATGATGCATTCTGGACTCTCTATCTAGTACCAGAATTAGAATTTTAAACCTGCTTCCTTCTCACTTCTAAACACTCAGAGCTCACTGCTCAGTACTTCTAGAAGTTTAGTATTATTGCAATGGTTGTTAGGGGAACACAAAGCAAGGAGGTTGGTTTCTCCTGTTCAAGTATTCAGTCATGGGCATTCTGTTACATTTTCTGTTGTTTCCCTGACCAGTCATAACTTTGTTATAATCACAGTTATTCAAAATAACGGTACTGTTTACTTATTACGCTTTTCCATTAGCATTGTTAGCTTTATTAGCTAGGTGCTAAGTAGTTGATCATGAACATAGATTTTTTTACTTTAGCTTGTAGAAGGAGCTGCTTTTGCACTCCTGCATCATACTTTGTCACTGGTTGTCCCTTTTATCCCCATTGACCTACTTTTGTGGTCATTTATCAGACATTAATAAAATTGTCTCATCATGTTATCCTATTTAACATTTGAGTTAATATTTTAAAACACTACAGTGCCTGTCGGCCATTGGTTATGTATGGTCTTTGAAATGATGCATCCATGATAAGTATGACCGACCTCTTTGTTCTTGGTCCACCATTTTTTCTCTTTGAATCGTCTATCTTGAGTTCAACATGGTTGCATGACCTGAAGTTCCAAAATAAAAATATATACTAGATTGAAATGGCATGCATCAGCTTCAATAACTTTGATATCTCTGTTTCCCAATGCATACACATACCATTAAGATAAGATAAAATAATTTTTTTAATATCCAACGAATGACCACAAAAGTGTTGAATTAAATTAATAAACTACCAAGGACAAGTGTTTCTCATCACTTTGGCGCCTAGGGGTGAGAAAGTGTCCAATGTGGTCCCTAGTGCATTAATTTTATGAGATATGAAATTAAATGAGACTTTATGAAAGTGAAATGAAATGGGTGAGTGAAAAGTCATTCATCTTCAACCATCCATCTAATCTATCCTCCACCGTTAGATTAGATGTCTCTTCACCTTCCCTCATGAGGTCGAATGAGGGAAAGGGTGCCCCATTCACTTGGTATTATTCTTCATGCGATTTGGAGAGAGCAAACAAGAGAGAGTCGAGCCGAGAAAGAGCAGGGCGTGTTGCAGCAGAGTAACAGCAAGTGTTGCAGCAGAGTTACAGCGAGTTGCAGCAGAGTGACATTGGGTAATAGCAAGTGGAGTAACAGCACAAAATTTGAAGGAGAAAGTACGTGTACTGGGCTGTACTGTACGAATTCTGAGCAGGTCATACAGCAGAAATTTGGCACAGAAATCGAGGAGGTTAGCTGCACGTTTTTCAAGGCGTGTGTGGCACAGAAATCGAGGAACCCAGCTGCCATTAATTTCTGAAAATCAGCAACAGCAGACAGGCACGATTTTTGAGACAGTCGTACCACAATAAATGCAGTGACACTTTGAAGGAAGCACAAGGTTTAGTGGGGAATCCCAGGCAAGCTGTGAGGGAGAGTAAACCTCCTGAGAGGTTTTGCAGCTATCTTGCGATGGTGAGCAGCATCAGAGAGTCCGAGCCTTCTACTTTTGAGGAGGCAGCAGGTCAGGAAGGACGCCATGATGGAAGAGTACAATTCCATCGTGAAGAATGATGTTTGGGATGTGGTTCTGAGACCTGAGGAGAAGTCAGTGGTGACTTCCAGGTGGCTCTACAAGATCAAGTATGTTGTTGATGGCAGCATTGAGAAGTTCAAAGCTCGGTTTGTGGCTCAGGGGTTCTCACAGGTAGAGGGAGTTGACTATGATGAGACCTTCGTTCCAATTGCCAGATATACCTCGATCAAGGCAGTGATCTCCATTGCAGCAGACATGGGTTGGAAGATCCATCAGATGGATGTGAAGACCGCATTTCTGAATGGTCTCATAGAGGAGGAGGTGTTCATTGAGCAGCCTCAGGGCTTTGAGGTGCATGGGAGAGATTCTCATGTGTGCAGACTGAAGAAGGCATTGTATGGGTTGAAGAAAGCTCCTAGGGCTTGGTATTCCAGGATAGATACATACTTGCAGCAGATGGGTTTCGAGAAGAGTGAGGCGGATCCCAACTTATATTACATTGTGGTTGGAGAGGATCCTCTCATTCTTGTGCTATATGTGGATGATCTCTTCATTACAGGGGCTGAGAGACTCATAGTTGGTTGCAAGGAGAGCCTTGCTTCAGAGTTCGAGATGAAAGACATTGGTTTGATGCACTACTTCTTGGGATTGGAGGTTTGGCAGAAGCCTAGACACATCTTTCTGGGACAAAGCAGATATGTTGATAATATTCTGAGGAGATTCCAGATGGAGGACTGTAGGCCCATGTCCACTCCTATGATAACCAACTAGAAGAAGCTTCATTCTTCCGAGTCATAGTTGGTCGATCCCACATTGTATCGTCAATTGATTGGTTCGCTAATGTATCTGGTCAACACCAGACCAGATCTTTGCTTTGTTGTCAACTCACTTAGTCAATTCATGGTGGAGCCTCGGAGTGTACACTGGGTGGCAACAAAACATGTGCTCAGGTACCTTATGGGTACAGTGGATTATGGCATGAACTATGCGAGAGGGGATGGAGTTAGATTGATTGGCTACACTGATTCAGATTGGGCAGGATGTGCCAGTGACAGGAAGAGTCCCTCAGGTTGTTGCTTTGAATTGGGCTCAACAGTGATGTCTTGGTTCAATCGAAAGCAAAAGTCGAGTTCTGCAGAGGCTGAGTATATGGCAGCCAGTCACACCAATTGTGAGACCATTTGGCTTCGCAAGTTATTGGTTGGAATATTTGGTGTGCAGATGAGGCCCACGGTGATTTACTGTGACAATCAGAGTTGCATCGAACTCTCTGAGAATCCAGTTTTTCATAACAGGTCTAAACACATCGAGATTAGATATCACTTTCTGGGATTGTGTTCAAAGAGGAGCAGTTGAGCTACAGTATATCTCCACAGATGAGCAGGTGGCAGACGTCCTCACAAAAGCTTTGGAGAGAGGGAAGTTTGAGCCTTTCAAAAATAAGCTTGGGGTGGTGAGGAACACTTTCCTCAGTAAGAGGGAGTGTTGAATCAAATTAATAAAGTACCAAGGACAAGTGTTTCTCACCACTTACGCGTATAGGGGTGAGAAGGTGTCCAATGTGGTCCCTAGTGCATTAATTTTATGAGATATGAAATTAAATGAGACTTTATGAAAGTGAAATGAAATGGGTGAGTGAAAAGTCATTTCATCTCAACCATCCATCTAATTTATTCTCCACCGTTAGATTAGATGTCTCTTCACCTTCCCTCATGAGGTCGAATTAGGGAAAGGGCAGCCCATTCACTTGGTATTCTTCTTCATGCGATTTGGAGAGAGCAAGCAAGAGAGAGTCGGGCTGAGAAAGAGCAGGGCGTGTTGCAGCAGAGTTACAGCATGTGTTGCAGCAGAGTAACAGCACAGAATTCGAAGGAGAAAGGACAGCGAGTACTGGGTCGTACTGTATGAATTTTGAGCAGGTCGTACAGCAGAAAGTTGGCACAGAAATCGAGGTTAGCTGCATGTTTTTCTGGGCGTGTTTGGCACAAAAATCGAGGAACCCAACTGCCATTAATTTCTGGAAATCAGCAACAACAGACAGGCACGATTTTTGAGACAGTCGTACCACAATAAATGCAATGACAGCCATACACAGTACAGATTTCTTTGCACATAAATCGTGGAGTTGTTTAGCACGCATTTTGAGGCTGTGTGGGCACAGATATCGAGATAAGTCTGTATTAATTTTCGAAGAAGACTATTGTAAGAAATTCTTTCTCAAAGCTCTACAAATAATAAAAATCCCCTTTCTCACTGGTTTTCCCCTTGTGGGTTTTTCCAGGGTCGAAGTTAGACCAAAAATCTTTGAGTTAATTTTCTGGGTGTGTTTATTTTTGTGTATTTTGTTGTAGCAGATTTCATGTTTTTTCTGTTCAAGAGCATTTCACTTTTTGTGTTTAGGTCCCCTTAATGCCTGAATTTGATTAAGAAATGAACAGACGATTTTAAGACAATTGCACTTGACTACAACTATATTTCAATGACAAAAACTTGATCACCAAACTATTTACATCAAAGTTCAAACCCCGATCATGACTTCAAAAATTGAATTGAACAGACATTAAAAAGAAATATCAATTGATTAGAAGGGACAACTCTTCTACTCATAATGTCTTATATGCAATTAAAGAAAAGCGAGAACATGGATCCACTTACAAGTGTTTGAATCTGCTTTCTTTATTCTACTCTTCCCTACAGAACTGCCTCATCCTTCTGCAATTTTCTCCTTTGAGATAAATGTTTGTTCTATGTTCTCATCATATCAAATAGCCTTTGAGACAGACTATATATTCTAAAGCCATAACAAGTATTTCAGGCATTCTCATGCTATGTAACCAATTCTTCTGGTACAAACTCTGTTTTCATCTGGTACCTCATAGATAAGATAAGATAAGACAATAACAAGAGACCACAAAAGTAGGTCAAAGGGACTAAGATAGTACATCCAGTGTCAGTACAAAGTGGGAGTGCTGAGGCATCTCCTATAACAATGCTAAAAATAGAACTTTTTCAAAATATCCCAAGTATCACTTGATGGACCTTAGCTTCAGGAATATGGGAATTTATTTCTTCAAATATAGCCATGGTTATAATAGCTAAAGCTTCTTCATCCTTATCTGCTAATTTTTGTGGTTCAGCTGCCTCAATCGGCTTTCTCTGTGCCTAGAACAATATTCCTGACAACCAATGAACTCCTTTACCTTCCATGCATCATAACTTTTGCCATATACTTTGCAAAAATTTGGCAAAATAGTTTGAAACCTAAAAATGTTCCCTGGCATTTTGCAAAATAAATAAACAAACCAATCACAAGAAAATAAAAAAATACAAAACTATTCTCTGACAAAAGAATATCCCAGTCACCAGAGACAAAATCTATATTTCTTGTTTTTTATTTTACAAGTACAGTTATTTTCCGGCCTTATGATGTCTTCACAATCTTCATACAGTAACAAAGAATGTGTATACAATCACATAGTAGAAAACTATGAACTAATGTCCTCAAAAACAAGATTCTTTGGGCTTAAAAATGTCTAAATACCTTAAAATAGATACACAGGTGCCTTTAAAATATAATAACCCGTTTATAATAACGTATGACCGAGGGTCACCAGGATGAGGTGTGACACGCCAGGATCAGGACACTCCCCACATGCCTTGAGGAGCTCGATTTGCATACCAGAGCACATTAAGGGTATGAAAAGACGGAGAAGGTGGAGGATGGGAGCTATCAGAACAGAGCCAACCTGTCCGTCCTGCAGTTCGTGGAATGATCACTTGAGGATGACTGTATTGTGAGCCATCATGGAAGAGAGAGGGTTTCGGTTTTTTCTAGCTCTATCCAATTGCAGATGCACAGGGTCAGGGCGTAGCAATGGCAGTGATCTCCCTCCCAAGTTCAGCTCCCTGGCTAGACTCTAAACTCGCTGGTCAATACTCTGGTTTTATTCTCCCTGCTTTCTGTATCAACCCTTCCTAGTTTTATTGCTCTGGCTTCTTCTCTGCAATTAGCTGAATCCAAGAGTCCGTGATTGGTTATTTCTGAGTGCTGGGTGAATTCACTGTGGATCTCGATTCTGTCATCTCGGGCGCCAAGCCTACCCTCTGGCCCTTCCCACTGTTACATCCCTCATACTCTATCTTCTGCGACCTCTGTCATCTGATAACTCTATCGTTCGCGGCACCTGTCCTTCTGTTGTCTCTGGCTATGCCCAAAAATGGGCAATGAAATGGGTTCGGAGTCCAGCAAAAGAAAGCTCCAATGGGGGTCTAGGCAAAATGCCAAAAATTCCACCCCTTAGGAGCCCCCCTGGTCTGTCACCAAAGCCCAGAAGGATGCCATGAAGGCATCTAGGGACTACCACAAAAGGTTTTCCACTAAAGTAAAGGAAGAGTTGGCACAACTGCAGAACTTGGTTCTGCAAAATTGAAAATAGACACCCACCGTTATTTTACACAGCCAACCCCGAATGTCTGTTGCATTGAATCTGTTGTTTCACCTTTTATAATTGTGTTCACAGTTCAGCAGCTTGCAAAGGAACCCTCAAATGGTTTTAACCTAGCTAGTAAAAAACACACCAAACATACACACTTGATCATAAAAGCCTAAAAGGCTGTGTCAATCTATAAAGAGCTACATAAAAAGTCTCTGACTAATAACTTGCAATTTGGCATTTCAGGAAGACTCGTCATCAATGGTCATAGCATTGCATCCTCCCTTGCTACTCCTTTCCTTCATTACTTGCCTCTTTTCAGCTATCTCCACTGGTTGATTCCTAGATTTATTGGTGATAACTTTATAGTTCTTCCTGCTTGCTCATTCTTGCAAACATATTGACACAAAATTTGGCTCCTTTATTATTTTACTCACTAAGGACCTTGTGCTCTAGCTTCACATCTCCCTATTGTTTGGATCAAACTCAAGTGCTTCCTTTATAGCATACTCTGCCAACTCCAAATTTATTGTCTGGATGTACACCTGTGCTCTTTTGTATAAAGCCTTCACATTTTGAGGTTCAATTTCTAAGACCTTAGTCAATATTTTTTCTTCTTATTTGTACTCTTCCAATTTGAGTTTACAAGTTGCATCGTTAATCCCTGCTTCTTCTCCTCTTCACTGAATGAATTATCATATCAGTATACTTTGCAGCCTCTTCGTATATCTTGAACCCCCCAATACTTACCATCCTTACACAATGTGTTTCCTTTTATCTTCTTTTTAATTGCCTCCATCTTTCCAAGAGTATTTGTGTCCTGTGACTTCTTTTAAGTTTTAACAAAGGAAACTAGCAAAAAATTAAGGCAGCAAACCAAAAAATCTTATCTCACGGCCTTGAAAACTTGTTTAAGCATCACATAACTTGACTTTGAGAACTTGTCTTGACATTGCATAACTTATCTCCAATCTCTTTCAAAAAATCTTATGTCGTGACCTTGAGAACTTACCTAAGTATCACACAACTTATCTTCAATCTCTTTCAATTGTATATTTCATTCCAAGGGAAACGATCATTGAAACAACAATCTTTCACCACAACCTTTGGCTTCGATATCATGCAAAACTTTAACACTGCATCATACCCAAACAGACACATATAACGCTTTCAATCAATGTACAACACAAAATCAGAATAAGGGAGACAAAAGGTGTATGGAATAGAGAGAATTTATCAAAGAAAATAATGACACATTATACAAACGAATAGGATATCTCCAGTCTCTCATCTCCTCACTGAGTCACATAATACCATTGCATGCAATTACAAACTTTGCAGCCTGAACTTAGTTTTCACTTCCTTTTGACGTGTACAGAAAATGAAAGCAAACATTAAAAAAGAGCATGCATTCTTATAACAGTAACACATGCAGCATAACAGACTGTAAAGCATAATTGTGCCAATGAAAGTGCAGCAAAACAAACTGTAAAATATAGATAAGATATGATAATGTCGGCACTTTTCACATGCTACCATCAATCATGGTTTCAACATTTGTAACCTGCACTTGAATTTCAGTTCATTTCAGCATGCACATAAACAGAAAGCATTCACGTAAACCAAAACAGAAAACATAGACAGAACTAGTCAGCAGACTTCTGCAAGTAATATACACATCGTGACAGCCTCTACAACACACAGGCACAAGAACAAGTGGGCTTTGAATGCATATTTGTATACTGTTTGATTGGTTTGTAACATTCTTCTTTTTTTTCTATTACTCCAGTTACTATTTGTTACAGAATTACTCTATTTTTCTGCTACTATCACTAAAAAAATTCTGTGTTTTTGTTCCCTACAAGAGACATTGAGACCCTTCAGCAAAACCTAATGGCACCAAGATCTAAACTTCCTTAATGGAAATGCCTTGAAAGCAAAGCCGATGGGAAAATTTATTGCAAAGAGTTTGATACAAGTTGTGGGACACATCGATAACCTAAGCAAGAGATCATTTGCTCGATATTGCTAGTGAATCCAGTGGACAACTGATAGCACGTGCCAAGATTTTGCCACAGGTGATGGTGAGGTTAAGAGAAGAAATTGATGCTCATAAGCAAGGAAAGGCAGTCCAACAAGCGAAAAAGAAAAGAGTGCAAGATACATTCACAAGACGAGAGCCTATTCCTGGTTCAACACCAAGTTCCACCCCATCACTCATGGAATTTGCACCATTCTCTATGCCTTAGGGACCAGGGTTAACAAACAGAGTCTACTCTACCAGATCCTTCTCTGGCCCAACAAACATCGAAGCAAGCTTGGAAGCTAGTGGAGAGAAAAGAAGTAGATGATGCTATTTATTATTTTTTTCATTTTCTGTAATATTGTTTTAATACTATTAAAATCCAATTGTTTTGGGACATGTTAAAGAAGGTCATCCATTTTGGTCCCACATAAGATCCTCCAAGCTATGGAACTCTTAGGACCAAAGGATGTTACGAACATAAAAATGATAATAATAATAAATAGAATAAATTGTAATAATAATTAATATCATTTAATTAAATCAAGAGGCACGTACCTCCTCACCTCGTGACCAGTCAATGCTATACAGCAACCGTCACGAGGGTAGTGTAATCATCAATTTTATCATATTCAATCATATATTAATATTAAGAAATATTTAATTCTCAGTAAAGAATAACTTTCATGTTACAGTGGTATCAGAGGTTTGTTCTGATCCGTATTCCGCCATTAATTTCCTCCGCTTATGCATTTTCCACCCCACAACCAATAAATTGTTCCTAAACCGTACCCCATTTCCCCTAAATGGTCTCCCTGCTCCCGTAACCCCGTCCGTCCTGTTCCTGTTCCTAACACGTACCCCCTTCCCTAATTCCCGTAACCTTTCGCCGGTGTCTAAACCCCCCGGAGATCCCCGTGCCCTTGCAGACAAACACTCTCGTAGAGCAGCACTCATGTGCGTCCCATAGACCAGCACTCTCGTGCGTACCATCCCAACCACCCCCAACCACATTCTCACTCAACCGCATCCCCACACACTCTGTAGCTTCCGTAGCTTCCGCCCCCGCCCCCCCTCCACACACTACGCATCCTAATCCCCCCTCAACACCCCCGCACGACTGGTAGACCCTCCCCCGCTCAACCACAACCACCTGCCACCCCTATCCCCTAACTCCTAACCTTGCATTACCATTCACGACTTCTTGTAAAGTCGTGACCCATTCTCACCCTCACTTAATTTACATTAATTATAATATATGTGCCTTGTGTTAATTTATTGTATGTGATATATATAATATCTATATATATACATAAAATAAAATTAATATAAATATATATTAATAATTAATATTTAAAAATAATAATAAAAAAATTTGCAAGGATGGTCAACAACAAAGAACTTAAGGCAGATGTGAACAAATGCAGAGATGACATCAACGGTGTAAGGTACCGACTTAACAATGTGGAAAAAACACAAAAAGACATGAATGAAAAAATCGATAAATTACTCGAGACTGAGAGCAAAATTGATCGGTTATATACAACAAGGTGAAAGATTATTGCCGCTCTCCGAAAATGATAAAAGTGAAACAAAAAGAAGACTTGATGAACATAGTGAAAAAATTCAACAATTAACGAAACGTGTCGAGGCCTTATTCGCAGAACCCTTAGCTTATCAAAGACCACCACTAAGTTCGGAAATACCAGAAATAAATTCAAAAAATCAAGGAAACCAGGAAACTCCATAGGAAAAATTTTTGAGAAATATGCACACACCCAAATTCCACAATAGAGATGACCAGAAATTTAAAAAGGAGTTACCAAAGTATGACGGCAAGGATCATAGAGGAGCTATTGTTTGGATAAACAAAATGGATGGAATTTTTGAATCATACGCCCTGCTAGGTGAATGAGAGAAGGTAATGTCAACTTCTAACAGCCTAGAAGGAGAAGCTTATGATTGGTACCTTTGGTGGTCCAGGAAATATGATGATCGTTCCTTCCACTGGAAAAATTTTACAACAACCCTACTTAAAAGATTTCATGACGAAGAAGATGATGACCTATATAACAAGTTCGTACATCTCTAACAGAAGAGAAATGTAAACGATTATACACACGAATGGGAGGTTCTCGCAACAAGGCAATGCGGATTCACGGATGAGCAGCTCATCAAAATGTACATATGTGGCCTAAAAGATTACATTCGTAGTGAAATCAAACTATGGAATCCTAAAACAATTGAGGATGCAATACACGCAGCAAGGCTAATAGAACCAAAAAACAAGTTCAATAAACCAACATTCACAAGTCGAGAAAGGTGAAATAAATATTCAGACGATAGAACGAAGAAATACACTACAGACAAACCTAACAAGTATTTACCACCTCATTTGAGGGAAGGTCAAGCCAGTCACCAAGACTCAAATAAAAAATGGGAAAGCAAATGCCGATATTGTGGTGACAAATGGTCACCTGGACACAAATGCAACAATAAAAAATTATATTCTTGCAAAGCAAAGAAAGAAGCAAGCACATTTGACAGTGATTCAGATAACGAAAATGAAGAAGAAGGTGAGGCCCCCAATACAAAAACCAATGAGGCCATGCCCAAGATATCCTTGGCAGCAATAACAGGAATAGCACAACCGCAAACGTTAAAACTAAAAGGGCACATAAAAAAAAGAAAATGTCACCATTCTAGTCGATACAGGGAGCCACCCATAATTGCATAGATGTAAATGTTGCAAAGAAATTAAACCTATTTGTATATCCAACCGCGAATATAAGAGTAATGGTGGCAGATGGCAAAAAAATTGATGGCTTAGGAAAATGCCACAAGATCAAGCTTCAAGTGGCAGATTACGAATTGGAATCTGAATTCTACACCGTACCTTTGGGAGGAGTAGACGTCGTCTTGGGAATTCAATGGCTACAAATGCTAGGAACCTATACTGCAAATCACCAAAAACAGTTTATAAAATTCAAATGGGAAAGAAGACAATACAAATTATACGGATTCCAGCCGCCTCCCACCCAAATTATATCCCCACAACAAATGGAGAAACTAATTCGAAAAGGAGCACCAGCTTACATGGCACACTGTCATCAGATGCAGTTATTAACAACAGAAATAGTCAAATCGCAACATCTAGAGATTCAAACATTAATCCAAAAATACGACAAGGTATTCCAAGACTTACCCATGAAGCTACCACCTAATAGAAACATAGAACATATAATCGAGGTTAAGCCAGATTCAGCACCAGTTAATATTAAACCTTATCGATATCCTCACCACCATAAGACGGAAATAGAAAGGCTAATTCAAGACCTATTGAAATGTGGGGTTATTACAACAAGCAGGAGCCCATATGCAGCCCCAGTAGTACTGGTTCAGAAAAAAGATGGATCTTTCAGACTATGTATACAATATTGAGGGTTAAATAAAATAACTATAAAAAAACAAATTTCCTATACCCTTCATAAATGAGTTGCTAGACGAACTCCATGGAGCTAAATACTTCTCAAAATTGGATTTAAGATTAGGGTACTACCAGATTCGAGTAAGATTAGAAGATGTACAAAAAACTGCTTTCCAAACACACGAAGGTCATTATGAGTTTAAAGTCATGACGTTCGGTCTAACCAATGCACTAGCTACCTTCCAAGCAACTATGAATCAACTTTTTCGCCCTTACTTAAGGAAGTTAGTATTAGTCTTCTTTGATGATATTCTTATTTACAGTAAAACTTGGAAGGAGCATCTAAAGCATTTAGAACAGATACTTTCTCTCTTAGAGAAAAATCAGTTCTATGCAAAACTATCAAAATGTTCCTTTGGTAAAGAAGTAGAATACCTTGGTCATGTCATATATCTCAAGAAGGAGTCAAGGTGGACCCTGAAAAAATCAAGGCAATCACAGAATGGCCAAAACCAAAGAACATATCAAAACTAAGGGGATTCCTTGGATTAACAGGTTATTATCGAAGATTTATCAAGAACTACGCTCATTTAACAACACCCTTATCAAACTTATTAAAGAAAAATTCCTTCAGATGGGATAACAGTGCACAAGAATGTTTTGAAACATTAAAAAGGGTTATGTCGTCTACACATGTGTTAGCAACACCAGATTTTGCAAAACCCTTTGTAGTAGAATGTGATGCATCAGGAATTGGAATAGGAGCAGTATTAATGCAAGATGGCCACCCAATAGCATTTGAAAGTCGAAAGCTCAACAAAAAGGAAGAGTTAAAATCTACCTATAATAAGGAAATGTTAGCTATTATGCATGCATTAGCTAAATGGCGACAATATCTCTTAGGAAGCAAATTTTCTAAACGTACTGATCACAATAGTCTCCAATACTTACTAAGACAAAAAACATTGTCTACAGAACAACAAAAGTGGATGGAGAAACTTTCCACCTTTGATATGGAAATAATACACAAAAAAGGGAAAGACAACGTAGTTGTTGATGCACTATCACGAAAAGATGAGGAAGTAAACACATATGCAACAACAGTAGTCATTCCAGATTGGTTGGATGAGATTTGAGTTGAGCATGCCAAAGATCCTAAATCTAATTCCATAATCAACAATTTAGACCAAAACCCCAAATTTGAATGGAAAAATGACATTTTATGGTACAAGAACAGAATCTACCTAATTCCATCCTCAAAATTTAAAATGAAAGTTTTAAGGGAGTCACACAGCTCCCAAACATCAGGACATGTGGGTTTTTTCAAAACCTACTATAATGCACGACAATCATTCTATTGGAAAGGAATGAATAAGGAGATTCAAAGATTTGTTGTCGAATGTGAAATTTGTCAAAGGAATAAAAATGAAATGTTATGACTCCAGGATTACTTCATCCCCTACATATTCCTGAACAAAAATGAGAAGAAATTTCAATGGATTTCATTGAAGGGCTACCCATGTCTGAGGGGAAGGATAAAATTTTGGTGGTGGTTGATAGATTAACCAAATATGCACATTTCATGGCAGTAAGAAAAACCGACTCAACAAAACAAATTGCAGATGCTTTTTGCAAAAACATTTATAAGTTATATGGATTTTCGAAGGTAATTGTCAGCAATAGGGATGCAAAATTTAAAGGAAATTTCTGGAAAGAATTTTGCAAAAATACAGGTATATCTCTTAATATGAGCTCTGCCTATCACCCACAAACAGATGGACAAACATAAATCGTAAATAAATGCTTAGAAACGTATCTACGGTGCTTTGTGACAGATAAGCAAAATAAATGGTCTCAATGGTTACACTTAGCCGAATAGTGGTATAACTCTACATATCACACTTCCGCTAAAATGACTCCCTTCCAAGCCCTATATGGTTATGAACCACCTAAATGGAAGGAGTTTGCACTAATTAATACTAAAGTCCAAGCAGTAAGAAATAAGCTAGAGGAAAAACAAAAAATCATACAAATATTAAAAGAGAACCTAGCAACAGCTCGTAATCGAATGAAACAACTAGCAGACCAACATAGGTCAGAAAGAGAATTTGAAGAAGGCGATTGGGTGTTTGTACGACTTCAACCCTACAAACAATTA
>ML777325.1:1130179-1169992 GCA_009831015.1 Picea engelmannii
CTCGGAATAAAATCCAACAACCAGGCAGAAGTCCTTAGCCTCTTAAAGGCCTGCCAACTTGCCAGAAAGAGGAATCCAGAGGAAATTGTAGTGTTCGGAGACTCAGAACTGCTGATCAGAGCCCTTAGGAAAAACAAAAGGTTTAATGATCCAGCTCTGAACAAACAGATGACAAGAGTGATTAGACTCTTGAAGGAAATCCCTTCAGTCCAATTTTTCCATATTCTCAGAGAACTGAATTTAGAAGCCGACTCTTTGGCTAATATTGGCTGCAATCTAGAAAAAAGCACTATAAGCATAAACTCAGGCGAACCGATTATGGTAGCCCTCCCTTAATCTGGGCAAAAAGCAGCGAGAGCATCTTCAGACTCAAAGGAGTGAGTATAGTATGATTGAACAGTTAAAGACCGAGAGATTCATTCTCAAATCCAATTCTTCGAAATCACTTCCTCCAAGTAAAGAAACAGGTGAGGCGACGCCATTTTTTCAGGTGCTGGCAGCGTTGAAAGGCAAGCAGTTTTATTCTGAATTCAGGTGCCCACAGTCCGAAGCAGTTACAGTTCGCGGAGTTAGCCAAGTCGCCCTTCGACTCCATTCTTCCTGGCTCTATTCTGTAAAGCTTCTCTTAGTAACAGAACCATCACGCTGTTCAATTATCAGAAATGTAACACCGAAATTGGTTTCTGTCCTCCATTAATATAATACTCGTTTTGGTTAAAAAAAAAAGATTAATCTCACCCGTCCATGTTGAAAACAATAGTATTATTCTTACCATAAAAGTTAATCTCATCCATCCATATCTAAAAGAATATTATTATTCTAATCTAAGTTAAGAAAAAAATATTCCAAATTTTCTTTATATAATATATTAAAACTTTGAGACATATTTAAGTCTTAATTTAGAAAATTCAATTGGTGGATGTGCTATAAAACAACATAGCTACACCAAATTATAACTTACACTAATTTTGATGACAAATACTAACATATCAATTTTGGAGAATGAATTGGCACCAATAGAGATTAGCAATTTTTTTAATAAAGTTTGCAATATAAATCATGATATCTAGTAGTTTACAAAATGCATGTGTAGGATTAAGGCTAGATCATAAACTGATCTACAAGAGTTTGAAACTTCTCAACATGGATTATTAGAATGCATACGTAGTTTTTTTTTCTTTCCTACATCTCTGCACCTCCAAAATTTGAGAAACAATACGTAATGGGATATGAGTGAATTGGAAATTACTTGAAATCTACATAGTTTCCCAAGTACCAAAAATTGCAATAGATTCCCTTTCAATCGAAATTCGTTGTATACGAGATGGATGGCTTTAAGAAGAAGGACGATGGATGGGATGATCAACAAAGATGATGGGTAGATTAGACAACGGAGAGGGACGATGGATGGAATGGATGGAATGGATGGTGGAGGTTGGATTGACGAGATGCACCCACATCAAAGGTTTTAGTGAACAAATGGTAGTTGCTCTCGCACATAGCGATGCAGGGCCCAACTCCTTTGCAATGACCTCCTCCAAGGTTTTAGTGAACAAATGGTAGCTACTCTCCCACAGAGCGGTGCAGGGCTCAACTCCTATGCCATGACCTCCTCCAAGCCCTATGTCATGGCTCCATCTATAAAGTATTTGTTTCTGTTACAAATAACTCTATTTTTCTTCATAATGTTGTTATCACAAATTTTTGCAACAAAATATTTACAAGGGTGATTGCCAATGTATCGATCTTTCTCTTTACAAAGTATTTTAGTATATCTTGGTAATTATATGGCTAATATCAACGATGATTTACTCAATTAATAGTGATAAAAATAAAATGTGAATACAACATCCAAGTGTGATGTAATGAACATGTTAAACATGATGTAATGAGATTTTGAGCAAGTGCCCTCTTGAAAAAAAAATTACCCTACTTACTTGGTGGTAGAATTAGCAAGGGCAGAGTAGTTTGAGGTCACTTTAAGGTGGAGTCGATGGTAGAATCGACAAGGGTGGCAGAATCAATGGAGAGACCAATGATTGGTTTGAACAAGAGACATATCGGTTTAACAAGAGGACGAGGACATATGGTAGTGTTTTATAGGTTGTGGACAGATGACGAAAGATTCTTGAGGACCTCTCCCTTAAAAGAACACCTTCAACATAATTATTGATCCAGTGGATGTTGAGAGTGAAGATAGCGTAATATTAGGAAATAAGTTAAATAGTGCATTGTGAATGAGGGTAGTGTCTAGTTTCATGTATGGGATTAAGGTTAGATGTTATTAGAAAGTACATGACTCCACTGAATGTAGCTTCGACAATGATCATGAGGGAAATTGGCTTTCTTATGGATATTATTTATGTTGAAGCCACCTTTTGGCCTAAAACCTAAAACAACTTCTAATTGGTTAAGAGTTTCTCTTCCTCGAATGCAAGGAAATAGGTTAACATCCCAAGAACTAAAGGCCTTTGGTAGGAGTGACAGTATGCTCCCTTATGAACCAACAATGGTTCATTTCATAGGGTGTCGTTTTCCTTGAATAACGATGATGAGTCAGCATGCATTTGCATATAGTAACGAATGATCGCTATCCTCACTATCGGTCAACCACTAAGTTATGATAGGTTTTGCCACCTTTAAAAAGTTAAAAAGTGAATAAACTCACCATGAATAACATAATATTAGTGTACAATGAGTAGAGATAATATATTAAGTAAAAAACTGCATTTAACATAAGATATTGCACCAAGCCCCCAGATGGGGTGACATCTGGCGACCATGCAAACTTGGGAGTTAATACCCACAGCCGCCACCCCCCCCCACCCCCCTCTGTCCATTCTACATGAGTAGCCTGCAATTGACGGAGACGACAGTGTGCCTATGTGGGAAGCTTGAGCTAATGGCGCACTCAAAGCGCGAGTTGGATCCTACCAAGCCTGGTACAAATTCCCTACATGTTGTCAACTCCACCTTAATGGAGCACTCCCTTATCAAGTCAACTGCAAATATGAAGGTTAGCATTGGAAAATGTTTCATTGTTCCAGTTTTTGTTCAAGTTTGGATTCAGATTTATCTCTCCCACTCTGGTTTTTCTTCCTCTGGGCGTCCTCTCCTCCTCCCAATTGCCTTCTCTTCCCCCACTTTCCCAATGCCCAGAGAAAGGGAAAAGCCCAAGAGAGGATCGACCTACTACAACTTTGTTGCTTGGCACCCTCGTCCTGGACCTTTTGTCGAACCAATTCCACCCCCATTTCTCAAGACCACCCTATTGGCCCAATCAAAGAATAAATTCCTACAGTGGAGCAGGAAGAAGAGGCTCAGCATGTAGGCGACTCTCAACCACCAATAGCTTCAACCCCAGATTCTCCCAGAACATGGTGCTTCTCAGAAGAGCATTTGCAATTAATTTTTGAAATGAGACGGGATGTCGCAGAGCAATTTCACCACTAGACTACCCTCTCTTGGCACCTGGATGTTCTTTTCGATGCCCTATCAAGCGATCCAACTAAGAACAAGTGCCCAACTTGTTGCCAAACCTATGAGTTCATTCCACGACCTACAGATGGTGATGGCAATTCGAGTTTGCCTAAAGTCTAATTTATTTTTCTTTTATTTTTGTTTCTTTGTTCAGAACAACCATGGTTGTAGATAGACGGTTGCGTAGTGTAGACAATCCATCATGTATCAGACTTAAGCAAACATTTGACAAAGCGCCACCTGTTCTGGTTTCCATATGTATGGCAGAACATGTGGCAAGTTTTGTCGTGTATATTGTTTTGATAATATTTTAAGGAAATACAAACTTTTTATTGACAAAAAAAATATAGATATTGCACCAATCGTTCTATACGCTAACATTGTATAGAAATATGTTATCCAACTAAAATAGTCCCAAGCATTAGCTTAAGCAGTAATGGGAAAGACGTGAGATCTCTCCCCAAGTGTTGAGTTGGGGAGGTCGCTAGTTCAACTCTCTTGAACCCCTTAGGGTTAGGCTTCGTAATTAGGGTCGGAGATTTACCCCATTTGCCATCCATGGATCATGGAGAAGTACTCGGAGGGTTTTCTACAAGTATTTCCTCGGAAAAAATATTGTTATCCAACTAAAATGTTAACGTTTTTCAATGAAAAATAAATTTACATTGTAGTATAATATTTATGAAACAAAGAATTCTAAATATATGGTAACTTGTCTTGGTGAAAATGGGGTGTTGTTATTATCCCCACCCCATTTCAAGTCTATTTAATGGCATGCTTGTTTTTATGCATGTGTTTGTGAAAACAAGCGGGGCCATGTGTGAGCCTTGGGTTACTTTGACATAATATATACCCCTCACTCGTGACTTCTTAGTGGAACAAGACTTCCATAGTACGGTGGGACGTTTTTGTTTCAATGTTAAATCTAAAATAAAGTAGTTGTTGATTGCTCGTGTTGATTGGAAGCTTGAATAAATAAATAAAAGTTTAAACATGTTACAAAATATATTTTTTCTGATAATCTTTCGTTGGAATTTGGTGAGTTAAACCTACTTTGAATCACTCTAAATCTAACTCAGACATGGCATGTTGAGGTCATAAATCAATTTGCAAACACCAAAAACCTCTAGGGCAAGGAAAATTATGAACAAATGGAATATTTTTCGACAATTCTCTAATCTTTTATCAGGTTCCAACAGGGAACGTGATAAACAAGTTCTCAAAAATTATGCAATTTGTTGCACTCTTATCCTATTTTATAAAATAATTAAAAATATATATTTTTGTATTTATATTTTCTTTTTCTTTTTTCACAATTTTTTTAATGTCACATAAATAATTTTACGCATCTCCAAAGTGTATTTAACTCACATACTAGTTGGTCACTGTGTAGAGCGCTTGATTACTCAACCTTGCCTTCATCTTTTATGGAATGTGTTTGGTCAATGTGTAGAGTGCTTGATTACTCAACCTTGCCTTCCTCTTTTATGAGACGTGTTGTGTGAATGCATGTGTGAAAAACAACAATGCAATATATTTGTCTTTATGGCGTTTTGGGATAAATATATTCTCATCTCCTCCTCTTTGCAAAATGTTTGATTACTCAACCTTATCTTCCCTATAAACATGTCGTGCAAATGCATATTTAAAACAACAATGTAATACGCAATACACAATACATGTAACTTATAACATCTTAAAATAAATTTTATATCCTCGTGTATAATGTTGATGTTAATATAACTTATAGAGAAAAATGAATTACAACTTTGAATTTGCAAATGTAGAAAATCAATTATACACCAAATCTCAAATTAAATGATATGCATTAACCTCATTGAGATTCACTGTATTATTATACCTGCCGCCAGGCATGGTATATAGGGATTGATATCGCGTTGACTATCTATTAATTCACTGTGGACCAAAAAAAATTGAGCCGATTTCCAAAGTTTTACATTACAGTTTCAATTTCTTTATTTTTCTTAATTGTTTAAAAACATTTTTTTGACATCTAATTGGTTAGTGAAACCAACCCGATATTGTCGAGTTGATGGCTACCAAAAAAAGTTTGAGCAATATTGCGATTAAGGTAACTGTTGCTAAATGTTTGTTTCAAAAACTAGAAAATAAAGTGTGACATTAAATGTCTACGCTTTATTTTCACTATCTAATGTTTAGTGCATGAATGCTAGTAACCAAGTGTTCACCTTGCATTGATGTTAATCACCAAGTGTTTTAAGTCCGCTTTGTTTATATTTTCTTCAAACCGGATCCTCACATAATTGTATTGCTTCCTTACCTGTGTTTTTCCTGTGCTTTGCGAGAGACCCTCCTGCACGGCAATATAGAGATGGCTAAATAAAAATTATCGACTGTATGAGCTCGGATGGAGATATTATCGACTGTATTCCTTGCCATCAACAGCTCGGTTTGGACCATCCATTGCTTAAGAATCACAAGATTCATGTTCTCTTTTTCGTTGAAAATCACGAATATTGTAAATTGTGTTTTCAGAGTAAATTTCAGGGAGGAATATGATGATCTCGTGAGATTTTATTTGGTGGGATTAATTTTTATTAATGTAGGATTTTCTCAGAAGGCCTAGTTCTGCAACTAAATCCATGGCCAACAGAAGCCACGTGGAACTGTGCGCTTTTCAAACATGGCACCTCATTGGAATAAGTTGCCTAGAAAGAACAATCTTGATTAGGAGGACTACTGTTAATGACTTCATGCGCCTCGATTCCCCCGAACAATATGGAAAGAAACCTAAACTTTCAAACTTATCAGGCTCTCAGAAACCAAACGTTATTAATGGAAATGGATACGAGGTAGGATATTCAAACCATATTTATATTTAAGCCGGATGGGTTTAGTTGCATTGAGCTTTGGACCTCATTATTGTACACATTTACTTGTTTATCTCCTCTGCAGATGCCCTATTTCTCTTGGTGCACGCAACTATTAAATTACTAGGTCTTAAGTTATATGGTTTCTTTCTCTATGCAACATGCTTGTTTAATTTGTATATGTGTTTTTCTTTGTGCAGCATGCCATAGCCTATCTGAAAGGAGAAGAATATTATGGTGCAAAAGAAACTATGAATGTCTAGGATCCCCACATAGAAGCTTCTAACAAATTCAGTCTGTCTCAAATGTGGGTTCTCTCGGGAACATTTGATGGTTTTGATCGTAATAGCATTGAAGCGGGATTGCAGATGGTTCTTGCTCAAAATTTGTATTTAATCTCCGGATATGCTTTGAGTTTATTAGTTATTGATGTGTTGTTATTGCACTAATACCCAGGTGAGCCCAGAGTTGTATGGAGACCGTAGACCTCGGCTCTTTACTTATTGGACGGTTTGTTTCTAGTACTTCAGCTAGTTGATGGAATTAAAACGAATTACTCCACACACCTCACTCGCTTTCATTGTTTGTTGTAAATGTATAGTTAATACACCTAAAATGAAAATTAATCTTCACCACATTGATTTGATTGCGGGACTAAAAAATTCTGTAAATAATTGCAATCAATATTGCACAGACAAAAATTGATACATATCTCTTTGATATCAGTTTTAAACAATTATTTTCGAATATTACTTCCACGCCCATATTTTAAACCAACCATTTGTGTGTGTTTCTTTCAATTCAAACCATCTTATAGTAGGCTAGAGCCTCTTGCATTAAAGGTACATATATGACCAACTTTAACTGGTAAAAGGAATGAATGTTGTAGGTTAACAGAGATAGCATTTGCAGGATCATAAGCGCATAAGTGTCATTTAATTCACATCTCTATGTTCACAGCGGTTAAGAGAAGGAAAGTCAGACAATTGACATCCCTCTTGTCTTGTTCTGCTCATGTGAATTGGCCCATGTTAATTGGTTCATGACAGTTCTTTTAACGTTGCCTTTATAACTTAGTGGTACAACGCCAATCATGTTAAATGGAGTTATGTACTTCAATCCTACTTGGAGACATTGATGCAATTTTTTTTTATGATTATTATTCGCTTTTGTTTAATCTCGCAGTCAGATGAAATGAAATGATCTAGTCCTTGGTTACCTTGCACTGGAATCATGTAAAAATCTAAACAATTGTATTTTACTTTAATCTAAAGCAAAAATCTAAAAAACTGTATTTTACTTTAATGAGCCACTATTCATTAGGGAACGTATAGTTGGATGGTGATCTGAGATACACGTGTTTCTTATGAGATTTCATAAAATATTTTAAAATTTTGGATTTGCAGTGTTATATTAGTCTATCATGTAGAAAAAATACAAGAACAACATTTATTCACAATCTATCTTCCACTTTGAAAGGTCGATACTTTTAATTAAATAAAATAAAAAAATCACTAGCATCAACTAAAGTAACTAAACTCTATGTATGTATTTATGTTTCTTCACCAAAACTAAACCAAGGGTCAAGTTCAACATTTGACTTAACTTTACACATGTTTATATTAATGCATGCCAACTTGACTTATGTACACCTAAAAAGGCAGGGACTAGCCACTATGTGGCCCGTCTTGTTACATATGTGGCGGGGGCTATAAAGTCTATAACAACAGAGCCAATAGCCGAGGGAAAGTAAACATTTTAATAAAATTTGGGAAAGTAAACAGTTCTAGGGTTAATACATACTCGTTGTTAAGGAGGCTCGCGGAAGAATATCATATTTCCAGATATAGTATTGAATGCATATGTATAACTTTTATTTTATTATAACTGCATAGCGGCAGGTATACGATGCCGTGTAGCCTTGTTTAATTTAGTTTTTTTTCTAACTAAACCACTTTCCTTTATATTACCAACTTTTAAAATTTTCACTAACACAACATAATGTCATCATTGGCACTGTTTGAATGCTAACTAAATCAACATGTCTTGGTTGGAATTTGCAATAACACAATATAATGTCATTATCGACAATGTTTGAATGCTAATTAAATCAACTTCTCTTGGTTGGAATTTGCAATAACACAATATAATGTCATCATCAACGATGTTTGAATGCTACCTAAATCAACATGTCTTGGTCATAATGTGATGAAGAATAGAGTTGCAATTATAATACATTGTTGAATTTGAAATTCCAATCATCTCGGGCGATTTAGAGAACCTTAAAACTCTTACGTTGTATTTAATAATTGTTGAAATTGCAAAATAGGGTAATGAGATTAGGTTTTCAAATTTACAAGAGAGGAAAATTCCCTGAAACGAAGGAAACAATGTCGAAAAGTGGGGCTACACTTTAACCCGCGTCATCATTATCAACCAAAATGACACCATTGTTGTAAGAACTAGGCATCCTAATTCTTGTAATTTTGACTTTTTATAAATTCTAGGTACACGGTAATATTTTCTTGAACTCCTTGCTTACGAAGGTATGGGATAAGGGGTACTCATTCCACCCCTCTTCTTGATACACTTATTCTAGCATGAAAGGGAAGAATCTCCTCGTGAAAATCCATGCCACTCAAAACTACAATCTTGCCACCCTAAAATTGCAATCTTAGATTATAATGAAAGGCTTGAATCTTTCCAAATAGTTAAAACCACGATTCTAATAATAAATAATTTCATTCAACGATTTTTTGTTCATCAAATTTCAAAACCCCTCATCATAAATGGGGTGATACAAGTGCCCATATAAAACGTTGCTGAAGAAAATGAAATGACTTGGATAAATTGATTTCCCATTATATGTAGGTACCCTCAAAGTTGGTTTATTATGCCAAAGGTGTTTCTTTAGAGAGGACTTTTGTCCAAAACTTAGTCATCCAAACCACTTGTTTCGAGAAACCATCTTTGTCTAGATGTCATTCCAATTTGCATAAATTAATATTAATTTGTTTATTATTATATTCAGTGTGGCTCAATCAATGGATTAAAGCCACAAATTATGAGGAAATATTGCTTAAAAACCCTTGCTCGCTTATCGATTTTGAATGTTACCCAGCTTGCTAAACTAGGCTAAAAGCCACCTATCTCCCTGCCAAACTAGTATACATGCTCTAAAGCCAATGCTTCTACCTCCCGTTAAACCTTATGCTTTTCCAACCATGTTTAAAATTCCACCAAACCAATACTTCAATATACAATTTATATGTATTCATACACCTACATATACTGTCAACCAGGTTGGCCTCAACTCATACTCAATTGTCACTCTTTTGTATTTAAAATCTAGTCAAACAAGCAAAGCCTCACTTGTCATAAGTTCATGGTTGGTGAAAGCAGTTAAGTGGACCGGTATGTCGAGGTCAGGTGTCCTTTTGCCCAAAAATTGGTCATCTTGATTGGGACAACCAATCTGGTTTTCATGTCAAGTAAGTTTGTGAAAGCACCAACTTGTTGTCCCACATCCCAACCAGCTCAAGACAGATATTTATGGTAGTCTTTCACATGTGCAGACTATTACACCCAATCGATAGTCATATAGACTTCAGGTTTTGTAAATTTGGCATCCACAATTGACTAAAACACAAGTAGGTTGGATTATAAAAACAATTCCCTTAAAGGTGTGCAAAGAGCCACACATTATAGGTAGGCCCTTATGCAAAGTGTTACATGTTAGAATGGTTTGTTTCACTATAGTAACCATGCGATTATTGGAGTGAAACTAAAACTAAGTGAAGTTGTTTGTTGACCATGGAGAGATAGAAGGATTAACCATCCCAATTTGAGGAATTCACTTAGAGAAGGGTGTTGATGAAAATGAATGGCTATCCTAATACCAACATTTTTGAATCTTGTCAGGCTAAGGGAAGATAGTTGAGATTGTTACCCTATGTTTATAGCCTTTTTGCAAAATTATCAATTAACCTTCAAGAAATTTCCTCTTAAGATCAATGTTGTCTTTTATGTTGATTTGTGATAAAGAAAAATAAAATATTTACATAAAAAATATAAACAATTTGATGAACAGTCATGAAAACTGAAAGATATGAAATAAGATCACACACATAATCCAAAATGAGACCTCAAAGCCATCAATTGATTTTATTCATTCGATTCTAGAACACTACCAAACACATTCTTTCATACCTAGAATGGGTAAGGACCGAGAAAATACTTAGAAGTCAAAGGTTACATCATCACAAAGACGATTGTTGCCTCCCAAGTAAAACCAAGACTAAAAAATAAATGGATCAACAAGCCACAATTTGCCACTACCCTGACTTTGCACAAAATTCCTAATTAGCACTGAAAAACAAATCAGAAATCCAATGATAATTTACCAACTATCATAAACAAATGATCAACCTTACAAGCATGTCGATAATCAATGCTTATTGGTCCTCTTTGTTACCACCTTCAGTAAGACCTTGTTATCAACAAGAAGTATTTAGCCTTTAAGTATTTCAGAAATGAATGAAGTAGTAATGCAATCTCATTCTAGAGCAAGAACAAACCATATCAGAGTTTTTTGTCTCTATCTCCCCTTTGCTTGTCCTTTGAATTCTTCTTTTATCTCTCAAAAGTAGTTTGAGTAGTTTCAACTACCCTTTAGTTAAGTTATTGACTAATTTTAGTTAAATAAGGGCAGATCATAACAAATTTGGGACATTTCTTTAACATGCAAAAGTGCAAAACCCTAAGATTTAACAACAATATAATCATAACTTCTCAGTTTACACAACATCGAGCAAGCAGATCCATGAGATGGCTTTTGAATGCATGGGTTCAAAACTGGATCATATGCATTCTCTTTTGTTTGAAGATAGTTCAACCCTGGCCCGAAACAACATTTCTAAGAAAAAGAAATGTAGAGGTGCAACCCAAAAAAAGTTATGAGAAACCCATAAGGTCGAGCTCCAGACAAGGGGAATCTATATATGATAAAAACTTATTTTTAAAACGTAGAACATCATGGACCAATGTGATCGTATGACTCATCATTTCGCAAGGAAACTTTTTAAAGGAAACTCAAACAATGCCAATATAAGACAATGGTTCAGGACCCATCACTTATAAACAAAAAATATGATAGAGGAAAATCCCTGGAGACTACTTCTAAGCCCAAGCCTGAAGCATAACGAAAGGAGAGGTAGGATTTTACATTATCTCTGCATTTATGGATAGAATAGAACTAGTGGATTAGACAGGAAGAGATATTCAACAGTTCATGTAGCCATAACATTTTAGAACGAATCCAAGAACAAACAACACACTCATTCACAATCAAACAAATCCTTTTTCCAAATTATAACTGCAAATAATAACATGCATTTGACAGGTACAAGCTAAGGTAGCATAACTTACTCCAATGCTTGTATTCCCTTTGAAAAAGAAGAGTTTCAGTGCATGTGACAGTCACAACCAGTATTCAAACAACTCTATCTTTCTAGAGCTCAAAAACTCAAATGGCAAAATGAAAATGCTAAACACAGTGAGGTTGAAAAACTCAATGGAATGTCCACATCCCATGCATTGAATGCATAGGAGGCATTACGTTCTCCAAAATCAACCCACGATCCAAATCATACTTCCACTAACAACAACCACAAATCATAACCCAAATAATTGTGCCACATATGTCAATATAATATCTCAATGTCAATTGAAATGACGACCGAAATTTACCAACCCAAATCTTTTCAATTAAACCACATTCATTACCATAAAATAACGCATCATGTATAACATATCAATCTACATGATAGAAGCAAGGTCGAAAAAAGTGGTAAGTGTTGTGTGATATCACCATTGATTTATACCATATGCACTATGTTCAAGAGCTTCATACCCTTTAACTTCAACGTGCAACCCCCATGTTATACAATCAATCAACTACCATATGAATGTGATATATTTGGATAGTATCAAATTTTTCATACATGTGATCAACTATATATAATGCAAAACATTTGCACAATGAACCCTTTTTTCTTTCAAAATGCACCATATAACCAACCAAAGACCAAACTTATGACAAATATGTTGCTGAGACATATCAACTATAAACAAAAGAACCTTGAGTTGCTCCATAATTTTTTGTGACCTCCTCTTATCATTTATGAACAGACTGTAGGTGGGATGAAACATTTCCTGAAGTTTTATGAGTAGAACCATTCATAATCGGATCAGAGAAGAAAACAATACCACTGCAAACTGTAGGTGAGGCTGATGTTTATACTGCAAATGAAATATAATCATGATATATGCTCATGGAATCACATTAGCATACAAGTGATACTCAATCCAAGGGAATATGTGAAAGTAAATGACCTTGCTTCTTCCTAGGGGGGGCGCCTATAGTTAGATATTTATATATCATAAATAAATAGATAAAAGTTTAAATTGTGCTCTGCAACCATTTGCAGGTTGGTGGCTAGTTGGCGAATTTATGAGTCAACAAAGGGTTGGTTTGGTTGCCCTTCATTGAGCAAATATGTTTGATGACCATAGAGAGATAAAAGGATTAACCATCTTGATTTGAGGAATATGCTTAGAGGAGGGTTGGTTTGGATACCCTTCGTTGCTATCTAGTTGTCATTCATATGCAATCTACTTGAGTTTTCATGTTTTATATATTTTTTGTGAGTTGCTTATGTATCACTTGCATCCCTGCATTTAAATCCATTGACCTAGTCACTCAACATTTTGCAACAACAAGGAATATTGTCAACTTTCAATAGTCATCGAAGCTCAGTTGCTAGGCCTATGCATTTAATTGTTTAGGATGGCTCATATACCCTATGTATTTAATGTTTCCCAATGGATCAATGTTTTGCAAGTCAAGCAATCCATTGTATTCTTGTGTAACTTAATGGAAAAAGGAAGAAGATAGTGGTTACACATTCCTCTGTCTTGGAATTGGAATGACGTGGAATGGGGAGGAACGACCATGTTATGTTTAGTTATATATTGGAGTGATGGAGGCATTTGCAAGTTTTATATTTCACCTTTTGATAAATATGGGAGAGAGTAAACCAAATGAGGATATCAATTATAGTCATCTACTCCACCATTATGCATTTCAACTTTTCATGTGTTTTTTTCCTATCCTTTCTCAACTTTATATATAATTTGAGTGTTCTTGAATAGTTCATATATGATCTTGTAGTGGAAACCCTTAGTTGGCTATGCATTTTAGGGTATTTTATGATTTTGCTTGTAATCACCATTATCAACCTCACCTACTACGCAGTAATTATTACAACTTGTTGTCCTCAACTCTCGTACAACGAGTATGATGTGATTGTAGTGTTCTTTATCGTTATTTTCTTCCATATATTGGTAAACATCACTGCATTGCATTCTTAGCTATTATAAATGTAAAAAAATAGGGTAATTTGCGGTTTCCTTTCATCCATGGCGATAATTTTCTAATCGAGTTATTAGATCTACCAAGGGAGATGTTTTCCTAGTGTTGTTAAGCTATTCACAGTTACATGAATTAATTTAATAAGTGTAGTCCTTTCTCAGGAGTATTTGATGTTAGTGTAGATCAAAACATAGTGTGTTAGGATAATTGAGCAATTTAGGGTAAATTTAAAGCAATATAAGGCGAATTAAATGGCTCGAGTAAGATCTTATTTTTTTCCAAACAAAATTTTTCTATTTGGAGGAACTAAGGAAAATTGAGAAATATAGAGCAATATAGGGAAATTTAACTTAACCGAACTATAAATATTATCTTAATGAAAAATTTGTTGAAGTCCCAGGTCTCTTGACCTCCATTTGGCAGTCCCTACGATATTCATAAGAGGACCTTTGAGCCTTTATCATTATTGACCTAATTTGGAGGCTTAGTATACTTCGCAAGACCATGTAATAACAACAAATAAAATCTGATCCAGGTGGAAATCGGTGGCCACCCACCTATTCCACTGGCTTAAAACAGGGGTTTCCACCTTCGTAGTTTTTCTACAGCTTTTTGGGTCCTAAACTTTTGGGGCCGTTTTGAGGCCTGCCACAATCACACTATAGGAGTTAGCCAAAGTGTGACGACAAAATGTGTAGTCCTCAGATATACCTTTCCACCGAGCTATCATGCGCCCCAAATAGAGATTGTATGCAAAAGTTATGCCCTTGGGAAGTTGACGTATCAACTACCCCCATCGGGGCTCGCAAACCTTTTGGTGTTTCATCTTCTGGAATTAGGGTTTTGGATTTTCTTTATGTTAAAAAGGCCTTTGGAGCCTCATTGTAAACATAATCATCTTCTTGCGAATGATCATAACCATCACATCTCTTCTCAGAGATAAGCTGCCACCATTCTAGTGAGTCATTCACTTTGTAATTTTACAGTTTTTGTACATTCTCTCATTAATAAAAATTGTGCATCACTATATCTCTTCGTTTATTGCAATATCTCTGTATATTTCATTGTTATGTATTTGTCTTCATTTCATTCTCAAAATAATCCAGATCAATGGAATCAGAGCAAGCTACCCCTTTCGTTTCTTAGTGCATGTCCCCGACAAGGTTAGGGTATAAAGAGTTGGGTCTCGAGCTAGTTTTGCTTGAGGAAAACCGCTCTTGCCAACCTGCCATGGTGGAAGAGAAGAGAGAAGAGGGAGCATAAGATCCCATCAAGTTGTTTCTCGTGGAATCCCTCACGCAATAGAGGAATGAGATGTTAGATCATTTTCCCCAAATCCTTCAACAATTGTCGACAATAACAGGTGCATCTTCATCAAGCAATCACTTTGGAGACGCTGTCCCATTCAAGGTATAAGTTAATTTTGATATTCCCATGTTTGAAGGTCAAATCGATGCAGATGCTTTGGAAAAATAGTTAAATTTGTTAGAAAGTTATTTCTATGTTCACAATTTTTCCCATAGAGAAAAGATCATCTTTGCGCTCCTTAAGGCTCTCCCCCATGTCAAACATTGGTGGGAAACTTACTGGGAGCAAAATTTAACATAGGAGTCTAGAATATTTGGGGTCGAGCCCACTAGGGATTTTTTTTTATGGATGTAGTCAAGGAGTAATATTACCCTATTGGAAACTATGATGACTAGTACATGAGATGGACCACACTGCATCAAGAGAGGGGCCAAACAATCTCAGAGTGCACAAATACCTTCATATCTTGCGCACCAACTTGGGTATCAAAGGCTCTAAGCGACATCTAGTTCTAAAATACCGCGGAGCTCTACACAGGTACATCCAAACCGAAATGGAGTTTTTGGACATCTCATCATTGGGAGCAACTTATCGATATGTTATCAAAATAGAGCAGAAATTTAAGCACCAGAACAAGCGGGAATTTGGGTCTATAAATCTGCAACAACCAAAGTATGGTAAAGGCAACCCTAACCTACAAAATATTCGACCTCAAGACAACCAGTCCAAGTCGTAGGAAAATAATAGCAATGGGAAGACAAAGAAGGACACTAGGAAGTGGTGCAACTTCCACAAAATCCCTTGGCACAACACCAATGAATGTCGCTCAAAATAGTCATTGGTGTTCAAGCTCAAAGAAACAAAATTGAGCCTCGAATCAGACTCCAATTCAGACAATAATAAAAGGAGATAGATAATTGATGCATAACCCACTGCTACTATCACGACCGCAACAATCCAACAAGAAGAACCAGAGGATCTTGAGGGAGTGGGGAGCGCCTTTTCCATTCACATATGTGGGTGAAGGGGACCCCACTGCATTTTATTGTTGATAGTGGAAGGCAGAAGAACCTCATCTTAACAGAGGTCTTCAAGCAATTGAATTTGTCGGCAACACCACACCCGCAACCATGCAACATTGGATGGCTTCGCTAGGGACAAGATTTTGTGTCAGCTAGCAGTGTCGTCTGTCATACAACATCAAGCCCTTCGAGGATGAGGTACTGTGTGATGTTTCCCCACTGAAATTCTGTGATGTTCCATTAGGCCAGTCGTATATGTGGAAGCATCATGATGTTTATAAGTCTCGACCCTGTAGCGTCATTGTTACTCTGGGGGGTCATCTATGCAAGATATGAGAGGTAGGTCTGATTACTATCCCAACAAAATAGTGTCGCAAAGTAATCTCTCATACCGCAAAGTTTAGCCTCTTCACAATATGGTCAGAAGAGAAGGACACTACAACCACTGCAGCCTCGACCCAATACTCTTCTATCCAGCAAAAGCAGATCAACAAGATTGTAGAAGAGCACCAAGATATTCCTACTGCACCTACGAGGGTGCCTCCACACTGCCCAACCAACCCAAGTCATAATAAGTCCCTTCATGTTCCTTATGCTACATCTTCACCGAAAAATTCCTCCCACACTCAGGCAAATCATGCAGCTAGATTTTTTAAATGGATCCAACCCCTCCAACAACATGTTCATAACAACCTTCAACAAGTTAAGAAGGATAAGTTTTTCGGCAAGGCAAGCATCTCACCAAGGTTCAGATTCAACATAAGCTTCCCTGGGACTTGATGCAATGGGGACCATTGCTTCCTAAGGGGGGAAGAATGATCTAGGCAAAAATCGATGGCCACCCACCTATTCCACTAACTCAAAACAAGGGTTTCCACCTTGGCATTTTTTCTAGAGCTTTTTGGGTCCTAAACGTTTGGGGTTGTTTTGAGGCCCTAAACGACGTTTTTTAGGCCCACCATAATCACACTATAGGATTTATCTAGAGAGATGAAAAAATGTGTAGTCCTCAGATAGACCTTTCCAACGAGCTATCATGCGCCCCAAACAAAGATCATATGCAAAAGTTACGCCCTTGGGAAGTTAACGTATCAACTATCCCCATCGGGGTCTGCAGACCTTTTGGCGTTTCATCTTCCCGGGTTTGGGTTTTGGATTTTCTTTATGTTAAAAAGGTATTTGGAGCCTCATTGTAAACATCATCATATTCTTGTGAAAGAGTGTAGCCATCACATCTCTTCTCAGAGATAAGCTGCCACCATTCTAGCGAGTCATTCACTCTGTAATTTTACAGTTTTTGTACAATCTCTCATTAATAAAAATTGTGCATTATTGTATCTCCGTGTTTATTGAAATATTTCTATATATTTCATTATTATACCTTTGCCTTCATTTCGTTCTCAAAATAATCCGGATCAAAATCTTATGGGCTAATATTTTCCATTTAGTTAATTTTTCCAAATTTTCCAAGAGTATAGTGAAATCAAAAAATTATTAGTTCAAATTCCAATTAGATCAAATTATTTCATTTGAAAGTTTGATTTGAAAGAACTGTCAAATTTTGCTATAAAAATATAGAAAATGGTTGAACTTTTAATTTTTTTTTTATAAAATACCACCCAAATCGGGTGACAGGGAGGTACCTCGTGACTCAAAGAGGGTCGCGTCATCCACCCCCACTTAACAACTCTATAAGCATCCATGTCAGTCCTATATCTACCACCACGTCCCCTAACCTTAATGCATAAACCGCACTCTCACCACTTATTAGTATCACCCCTCTCATCCGTGCGATGACGATCTGGATCCATCTGCATTCAATGCTAGTAATGGTGTCGTGTGATACTAGGCTAGCACCACCTTCACCGCCTTCCCTCCATTTTTTTATCTCCTTCTGTAGCTTAATATCCTTATCCACCTTTTAGCTTTGTATTCTTCCCGACCTTGGTCTCGCTTGGTTTTCACTCCTTCACCTGCCAACCCCAAAGTCGACTTCTGTGTTGTTCCTTCTCCCCACTCTACATTTGTTGGTCATCATTCTAAAACTCCAATTTCGCGTTGTGGCTAGCGACAATGTGCCCGTAGCTATAGGGGTGGCTCATTGAACTTCCATATGTAGGCTGCAACTGCATAGGCGGTTGAGATATATGAGTTGCACACCCCTCCTAAAGTCTAGGCCGAGTTGTACCTTGCAGAAGATGACGTCCATGTTCTTTGACACTTTATTGCTAATGAGGTCGTGGATGAAAGTATCAATTCTTGGCTCCCTGACCTTGGCACTTATCGAGCTTGTTCCACCCTTTATTCCAAAACCATTGATATTTACTATATTCTCAATACCCTTATGGGGGGAGTTTTAGTGGAGAGAAATGAGGCTCACCGAGAGATTTTATTACAACTTGATGAAATTCAACATCAGATGTAGAGCATGGACAAGAAACTCGACAAGTTGGACAACTAGAACACTGACAGAATTGGAACAAGCCAGGAGCACTCTCGAGCAATGACACCTCCTCCAGAGACTTCATCTAGTTTGCCTCCATGATTTATAATGCCTTTTCATTTCTTTTTGTGGTTTTACTTTCATGGAGGTTGGAAGGTTTTAGCTCCATCTCTGAATAGTTGTCGACATTATTATAGATATTAGTCTGTCATACACAACAATAGTATAGTTTGTAAATAGTGTCACCTATTGTATTTTGCGCTTTCAAGCTACCAAGGACAACATAAACTACTCTTATGTGGTTGGTATAGTTTCCCAAGTGGCAGACTAGCCACAACCTTTTCTTATGTGGCTGGTATGGTTTCCCATGCGACATACCAACCACAACCTTTTTGTAATTTTCTTTGTTTACAATAATAGAAGGTTGTATGAATGGATAGATTACAATTTTTTTAATTTATTATTATTATTATTATTACATAAAATACTTGCTAAAAATTTATAGTTTTAAATGTTCCCCAAGGCTTATTCACTTATTAGATTTTTGCCTGGACAACAACTTCTTAACTTGGGTTGTACCTTACTTAAGTGGCCCCTTATGCGTTCCTTGAGATTTTCCCTGGATTTTAGCTTACGTAAGTGGCCCTTGGGATTTTTTTATTCATCTTTCTTTGGAAACATTTGAAATATTGCTTAGCCCTATGAAAATTCTTAGCGGTCATAGCTTGAATGAACATTTTGATTACATAATAATTTACGGGCTTAATTTATTGATGGTAGATTCGAAGTCGTTGAAAATCTCAGTCAAGAGTTTATTGTACACCTTTTGGGGATGGACATTCAAACATGGAATCTTCTTCAACAAATAAATAATCAATTTTGTGTAGAACATCAGGATAAAGCTAGAATTGTCCTCGAGACAAAATTAGATGAGACTCGATCATATGGAAAACACTTGTTATATGCAGACAAGGAAAGATGATACAAGATCATCCTACTCTCAGCTCTCCATTTAATGTCTTTTATGCAAATACTCTCATTCTCACTCTCTAACTACAAGGGTTGGAGTTGAGGAACGACTTCCACCTGACATTTTGTTTGGTTCACAGGAAAGAATGCATGAACACAAATGGCTCAACTGGATAAAGAACCCTCAAAATTATTTATTTTTGTTAAATTGTGTTTGAATTTTACTTATACCATATGTAAAATGTTATTTGAATTTTTCTTTTGAATTTTAAAGATTTTAGGTGGGTTTAAAGAGAGCCAAATCTCAGCACAAAGTTTATTCATTAATAGAACTTGAACTAACATAGAACTATAATTATGGTATAATTTTAGGTCAAATTTGCCTAACAAAACTTGTTGAAGTTGAAGTCCTTTTGAGTACCCTAATTAAACATCATGAAACACTACTCATCATGATCACCAACTCTTCCTCACAGATAAAAATAAAAACCATAAAATGTTTATGTATATATGCTCACTGCCAACTTTCATATTTAATTTTCAGTTTCTATTAAAATTGTGAAGCGCTAAAAAGACTCCTCCAATTAAATTTGAACTCTAACATATTTTTGTTGGCTCATTTTAACTACTCGTTGCTTCTTTGTTTAGAGATTTAATAGATTCTTCAAAAAATTAGTTTGGTTGTTTAAAGAAAACTATCGTTTTCTATTTTCACTTATAACCTACTTACCCTCACGAACCTCATGGGCCAAGAGCAATGTGCTTCTATGAATGTAGACAAGATCCCTCTTTTCACAATCTTAGTAACTCTCTAGTTCTAACCTCCCACGCTAAGTAATCCACCTAAGTGGATAACACAAGAATTTGAGGTGTTAGACATATTGTCAAACCTCATATTATAATTTGAGCTTTCTTATAGTTGTTTGTGAGTCAACATATATAGTTTAGCAAAGAAGTGAGGTCGGTCACTCTCCATGAGTCTCACCATAGGTTTGTAGTTTTGTAGTCTAGGACGACATGATGCTATCTACATGTAATAATAAATAGAGCATACTTTATTGTTCTTGTTATATGTAGTTAAGCAATTGCATGTATCTTTAATTTCTCCATTCATTCTCTTAATGCCATTTTAAATCTTGTCTTTGAGATATTTTGATTATTTAAAATTATGAAGGTCGTTTAATTTTTTGACAACATAATAGAATCCTTCCTACAACACTTTAATTTTTTGAACGACAAAATATAATCCTTTTCTGATTTCTATGAAGGAGGGTAATCGAGCTTTAGTCCCTAACTTTTCAGAGAGCTTGGTTATTTTTCCTGAGAAGTTGTCATTTATTTGTTAAAAAATGCCTCCAACTTTGATCACTGCTTCTAGAAAGCATTCTTGCAAGTATTAATGATCTGATTTGTGTAAGATATGTTTGGAAGTAGCACAATTTCATGAATTGAATCAAACATATTGCCATGCAAACTAAAGGACCACTTGCACAAAAAGTTATCTTTGAAACAATTATACTCCAGTAACTTAGTTTGACTTCTTTCACTATAATCTACGTGATTAGCTCCCTTTTTTTCTTCCATTAGCTGTTTTAATATATTTTTCTCCACTTTTTTGCTAAAGTCAACATTATTTATCAGGAGGGCCCTATTTATGGTGCTATTTGCGTCGAGCAACAATAGTTGGCACTAATCTAGGCGCTATTAGCGCTTAGTTTAGCGCCCTATTTAATGCCCAAGTTAGTGCCTAAGTTATCTCCCTATTTATCACCCTAGTCGGCGCCCCAATTAGTGCCTAGTTTAGCTTCTGGTGTATCTTCCAATATAGCTTCCAATTTAGCTTCCAGATTAGCTTCCTTTTTAGCTTCTAGTTTGGCTTCCAATTTAACTCCTAATGTGCCTAAATAGTAATTTTGTTGAGTTTTGGGGGGTTAAGTGGATATGGGCTTTGGGGATTAGGTGATTTAGTGATTGAGGGTTACATTTTAAGGGATTAAGGGTTAAGGGATTAGGGGTTACAGGTTAAGGGATTAAGAGTCAATGGCTACTGGATTTGGGGCTTAGGGGTTAGGTAGTTTAATGGTTAATTGATTAGGGATTATATATGGATAAGGTATTAATGACATCCATCGACCTTGCACATAATCATTGAGATCGTCCACATCTCATCGTCATCATCTGTCATTGACATATGTAGAAACTTTGTTGGAATTGATCTCTTGAAATGCCATGGAACTTCTAATACACCCATCACAAATATCTTCCACCGACCCCTCACAGTGAGCAGTGAATGGGGCCAATGTTGAAATTTCTTCAGTCTGTGCCTGTATGCATCGAAATTTGACATGGTTAGACTAGACACACGCGTTGACGGCATGGGAGGGTTTCAAGACTCAAGGATGTTTGATGTCCCCACATAATATTTGAGATCGTGCATGTTTGCATCAATGTTCATAATGGACATCTCATTGTCACCATTCATCATTACCATCTGTAGAATCTTTGTTGGAAATCTCTTGAAATGTCATGGAACTTCTAATTCACCCACAACAAATGTCATGCACTGACCCCGCATAGTGAGCACTGAATGGGGCCAACGTTGAAATTTCTTCAATATGTGCTTGTATGTGTCAAAATTTGACATGGTTAGACTAGATACATGCATTGATGGTATGGGAGGGTTTCAAGACTCAAGGATGTATGATGTCCCCACATAATCTTTGAGATCGTCCACATTTGCATCAACGTTCATCATGCACATCTCATTGTCATCATTCGTCATTCCCTTATATAGAATCATTGTCGGAACTATCTTGAAATTTCACATGGAACTTCCAATACACCCATCACAAATTTCTTCCAGCGAACCTGCACAGTGAGCAGTGAATGGAGCCAACGTTGATTTTTTTTCAATCTGTGTCCATATGCGTCAAAATTTGACATCGTTAGACTAGATAGTTGCCTTGATGGTATGGGATGGTTTCAAGACTTAAGGATTTTTTATGTCCTCGCATAATATTTGAGATCGTCCATGTTTGTATCAATGTTCAATATAATGGATGTCTCATTATCATCATTCATCATTGCCATCTATGGAATCTTTGTCGGAACTCTCTTGAAATGTCATAGCAGTTCCAATACACCCATCACAAATGTCATCTCGCATCGACCTTGCATAATGAGAAATGAATGGGGCCAATGTTGAAATTTCTTCAAACTGTGCCTGTATGCATCGAAATTTGACATGGTTAGACTAGACACATGCCTTGACGGTATGGGATGGTTTCAAGACTCAAGGATGTCTGATGTCCCCACATAATCTTTGAGATCGTCCATGTTTGCATCAATGTTCATAATGGACGTCTCATTGTCATCATTTGTTGTTGCCATCTGTAGAATCTTTGTTGGAACTCTCTTGAAATGTCATGGAACTTCCAATTCACCCACCGCAAATGTCATGCACCGACCCCACATAATGAGCAGTGAATGGGGCCAACATTGAAATTTCTTCAATATGTGTCTGTATGCATCAAAATTTGACACGATTAGACTAGACACATGCCTTGATAGTATGGGAGGGTTTCAAGACTCAAGGATGTATGATGTACCCACACAATCTTTGAGATCATCAAAATTTGCATCATTGTTCACCATGCATGTCTCATTGTCATGATTCGTCATTCCTTTCTATAGAATCATTGTTGGAACTCTCTTGAAATTTGACACGGAACTTCAAATACACACATCACAAATTTGTTCCACCGACCCCGCATAGTGAGCAGTGAATGGGGCCAACATTGAAATTGTTTCAATCTGTGCGCATATGCATCGAAATTTGACATGGTTAGACGAGCTAGTTGCCTTTATGGTATGGGAGGGTTTCAAGACTAAGGATGTTTGGTGTCCCCGTGATGCAGACCCCCCTTCTCTCCAAGGGCTACGCGACCTCCCGGTCTATGATCTTTCGACTTCCCGAGCTGGACTAGCTCTACGATTCCCTACTGGAACCTTTACAATACAAATTCACAGGTCCTTTAGCGAAACCTCACCCGCGTGAACTAACACCGGGTGTAAATTTTCCTCCTCGTGACCACCCGCTGTGACCACACAACTATCCGAAAAGGCGTGTTGCGATTTTGCATGTCGGGTATATGAGTCAATCCGACTCTCCTTCTTTTGAACTCCCAAATTCTCGAAATCTATCACCTCAGATCAATGGTCTGAGACTTCCCGTGACTCAACGGTCCAGATCAATTCTTCGCAAATCGGGACTTCGAGTTTCGACTATTGAAAGGTTGCTCGTCTCCCTTCCTCTGATACCCGAAATTGTGAATTCTTTGAAGTTCGCTTACGTCAAATCAACGGTTCACAACCTTCCATGGTTTCAACGACTATGATTAAATCACGATTTTGCTTTTCGTGAGTTTTCACAACGCCTACCTCTAACTCCCCGATTTACGAATCAACGAAACTCTGATCTGTCGCCATTTGTTCTGCCTCAATGAATGGCCACGATCATTTCGCGATTTTGGATTTCGCGAACTTCACTCTGAAGGATTTCTCCTGCTCAATCCTCCATACTTTTTCTTCCTTCGAACTTTCAATTTTTTCGCTCCACCTTCGAACGCTTCAACTCTTCAAAACTTAGAAATTTTCTAAGTGTTTCCTTTCGAATCTTAGAACCACTACTCCTCCTGAGCTTTTGGTAAATGAAATTTAAACCTCGCCCTGGCACACACTTTCACTTTGCATATTTTCAAAAAACTTTCTGATGCCCTCCTGGCATACTCTACACTCAACTTCCTGAGCCTTCAAACTTACAACGAGTTTGCCTCTACGCACACTCCTTGCGCTCAATATGAACACTCTGCATACATAATTTTTTCGCTATCTCTTCTGAACTTTGAGTCGAAAATACTCCCTCACACACACTCTTTGAGCTCAGTATGCACTCCTTGCATAACTTACATAAGAGAAATACTTAGAGACTTATTCAATTATTCATTCTCCATGAACCTCATACATTCACAAAATACATATTAACAGTCAAACAATATCAACACTGTACAATTGAATCAATTTTCTCTGTTCTATTTATTTCAAAGAAAAAAACATCATTACAGTCGCTATCTCCTAATGACATAGAAAACACAATGAAAAACTTGTCTAAGGACCCAGAGCCTTCTCGCTCTTCTTCATCCTATCTAAATCTGATCACATTCTACCTTGGCGGTTACCTACCTAGCTTGATTACGTGTAACCTAATGACTAATCAGGCAATTATCCTACACCTGTAATATATTACAATCGTGTAAAGGATTTACAATTGTATCGTCCTTTCAAACGGTGGCCCGACTTCATAGACAACTAAATTAAATCAATGAAAAAATCAAAAACATCTCCACACTGCTACCAAGCTGTTTAAGGTTGGTTTTGGCTCCTTCGATGCGTTGAGGTGTCGACTTTGCTTCCACCTCTGCTTCCTTTTGATGTGATAGCGATGCTCCTACATCATACTTCTCTGGCCAAAATATTCATGGACTCCTGTCCATGAGCTCTCGCACTGTTTTTCCATCCTTCAAAATATCAGGTTCAATTACCCAACTTGAATCTTCCACTGGGTGATCTTTCCACTTTACCAAATATTCAGGATGCATCTTTCTTCTTGTTTTCCTTCCAGCTCTCTGTTCTAATATTTTCTCCATCTGAGGTTTTTCTATTATGGGCATATTTTCTTCCCATTGAATCTCTTCTCAATCATCCAATTCTCCTGCGTCATCTCTGCTATAAGGATACAAGTTTGCAACGTTGAATATGAATGATATCCCAACATTGTTCGGCAACTCAATCTCATAAGCATTTGCTGCAAATTTTCTAAGGATCTTGCATGGTCCTATGTTCTTCATCTTCAACTTATTATATGTTCTTCTTGGAAACCTTTCCTTTCTCAAATGAGCTAAAACTTCATCTCCCACTTCAAATTGAACTTCCCTTCTTTTCTGATCAACTCTATACTTATACTTCAGCTGCCTCTGCTTCCACATTCTTCCGAGCTTAAGAAATGTGTGATTCTCCTCCTCCTTCTTTCTTCCTCTTGGGGCATTCCCAAGACATGTGTCCTATCTTTCCACATGCATAACATTTAACTCCACCTCCTCTATCTCTTCCTCTTCCTCGAGGAAAATAATTTCTCCTACCAAATGGTCTTCTTCGGGAAATTCCTCCTCTTTCAAAGGGGCCATATGATTTCTCAATCTCATCCTTGGTTTTTGGTGCCTTATCATAGACAATTCCCTTACCTCTATTTGAGCCTCTGCTTTTGTTTCTTTGACTCTGGTTTCTGGCCAAGTTTTCTTCTGCCTTCAGTGCAATTTGATAAGCATCTTCCACTATCCTCATAGTCATCATGTTGATCTCATCCTAAATTTCATTCCTTAATCCATTTATATACCTGGCAACTTTTTCATCATCCTTCTCTCTTTGTCCAGTCCTAATATTCAACCTATAGAATTCTTTTGTATACTCTTTCACTGTCATACCCCTCTGTCATAGGTTCTGCAAATTTCTGAACAGATTTATCTGGTAATCCTTAGGTATGAATTTAGCCTTCAGTTTGGCTACCATGCTATCCCAATTCTTTATCTTTTGTTTGCCTTTGCTCCTTCTCTCTGCCTGCAGTTCATCCCACCACAGTGTTGCATGTCCTTTTAATCTGGTGACAACATGTCTCACCTTCCTTCCTTCATCGACATCTTCATAGTCGAAATACTTATCCAGTCCAATAGCTCTTCATAATCCAAATTAACTTCATACATTGGAACGCCCATGTTTTCTCTAGCCCCCAACTTCACAACGACTTTCAAGAAGCGTTCTTCACTCGCATCTTCCCCTGCAGCTTATTCAACTTCTACTTCTTTTCTTTCTGCATCACTGACATCTTCTGTGGCAGATGTGCTTCTTTGCATCACTTCCATCGCTTCCAACCTTGCGCGAAGCTCTCTCATTTCTCTTCCTACAACACAATTTGCTATATGTGGTCATGTGCGTACCCTCGACGACATTGCTTCAACTGTTCCTAACACACTGAATACAACTTCGAGCTTTTTCAGGCTTTGATACCACTTGATGCAGACCACCCTTCTCTCCAAGGGTTGCACGACCTCCCGGTCTAGGATCTTTCGACTTCCTAAGCTGGGCTAGCTCTGTGATTCCCTGTTCGAATCTTTACAATACAAATTCATAGGTCCTTTAGCGAAACCTTACCCACACGAACTAACATTGGGCGTAAAGTTTCCTCCTCGTGACCACCCATTGTGACCACACGCCTATCCAAAAAGGCACGTCGCGATTTCATGTGTCGGGTATATGAGTCAACCCGACTCTCCGTCTTTCAAACTCCCGAACTCCCGAAATCTATCACCTCAAATCAACGGTCTTAGACTTCCCGTGACTCAACGGTCCAGATCAATTCTTCGCAAATCGAGACTTCGGGTTTTGGCTATTGAAAGGCTGCTCGTCTCCCTTCCTTTGATACTCGAAATTGTGAATTCTTTCAACTTCACTTACGTCGAATCAACGGTTCACAACCTTCCATGGTTTCAACGGCTATGATTAAATCACGATTTCACATTTCGTGAGTTTTCACAGTGCCTACCTCCAACTCTCCGATTTAGGAATCAACGAAACTCTGATCTGTCGCCACGTGTTCTGCCTCAATGAACGGCCACGATCGTTTCACGATTTTGGATTTCGTGAACTTCACTTTGAAGGATTTCTCCTGCTCAATCCTCCATACTTGTTCTTCCTTTGAACTTTCAATTTTTGCGCTACACCTTTGAACGCTTCAACTCTTCAAAACTTAGAAATTTTCTAAGTGTTTCCTTTCAAATCTTAGAACCACTACTCCTCCTGAGATTTTGGTAAATGAAATTTAAACCTCACCTTGGTGCACACTTGCACTCTGTATGTTTTCAAAAGACTTTCTGATGCCCTCCTGGCATACTCTATGCTCAACTTCACGAGCCTTCAAACTTACAACGAGTTTGCCTCTATGCACACTCCTTGGGCTCAATATGCACACTCTGCATACGAAAGTCCCCAGTGATCTCTTATGAACTTCGAGTCGAACAAACTCCCTCACACGCACTCCTTGCGCTCAATATGCACTCCTTGCATAACTTACAGAAGATAAATGCTTAGAGACTTATTCAATTATTCATTCTCCATGAACCTCATACATTCACAAAATACATAATAACAGTCAAACAATATCAACATTGTACAATTGAAACGATTTTCTCTGTTCTATTTATTTCAAAGAAAAAAACATCATTACAGTCGCTATCTCCCACAGACATAGAAAACACAATGAAAAACTTGTCTAAGGACCCAGAGCCTCCTCGCTCTTCTTCCTCCTATCTAAATCTTATTACATTCTACCTTGGCGGTTACCTACCTAGCTTGATTACATGTAACCTAATGAATAATCAGGCAATTATCCTATACCTGTAATATATTACAGTCATGTAAAGGATTTACAATTGTTCCATCCTTTCAAACGGTGGCCCGACTTCATAGACAACTAAATTAAATTAATGAAAAAATAAAAAATATCTCCACACCACTACCAAGTTGTTTAAGGTCGGTTTTGGCTCCTTCGATGCGTTGAGGTGTCGAATTTGCTTCCACCTTGGCTTCCTTTTGATGTGATAGTGATGCTCCTGCATCACCCCGCATAATATTTGAGATCGTTCATGTTTGCATCCACGTTCAATATAATGGATGTCTCATTGTCATCATTCGTCATTTCCACCTATAGAATCTTTGTCGAAACTCTCTTGAAATGTCATGGCACTTCCAATACACCCATCACAAATGTCATCTTGCATCGACCTCGCACAGTGAGTAGTGAATGGGGCCAACGTTGAAATTTCTTCAAACTGTGCCTGTATGCATTGAAATTTGACATCGTTAGACTAGACACATGCCTTGACGGTATGGGAGTGTTTCAAGACTCAAGGATGTTTGATGTCCCCACACAATCTTTGATATCGTCCATCTTTGCATCAACGTTCATCATGCACGTCTCATTGTCATCATTCGCCATTGCCATCTATAAAATCTTTGTTGAAACTCTCTTAAAATGTCATGGAAATTCCAATACATCCATCACAGATGTCATCCACCAACCCCGCATAGTGAGCAATGATTAGGGCCAACGTAGAAATTTCTTCAAATTGTTCTTGTATGCATCAAAATTTGATGTAGTTAGACAAGACACATGCCTTGATGTTATAGGAGGGTTTAAGGATTCAAGGATGTATTATGTTCCCACATAATATTTGAGATCGTCCTTGTTTACATAAACATTCATAATGGACGTCTCATTGTCATCATTCATTATTTCCATATGTAGAATCCTTGTTGGAACTCTCTTGAAATGTCAAGGAACTTCCAATAAACCCATCACAAATGTCATGCACCGACCCCACATAGTGAGCAGTGAATGGGGCCAACATTGAAATTTGTTCAATATGTGCTTGTATGTGTCGAAATTTGGCATGGTTAGAGTAGACACATGCCTTGATGACATGGGAGGGTTTCAAGACTCAAGTATGTTTGATTTCCCCACATAATCTTTGATATCATCCATGTTTTCATCAATGTTCATCATGCACATCAATCTCATTGTCATCATTCGACATTCCCTTCTATAGAATCTTTGTCGGAACTCTCTTTAAATGTCTTGGAACTTCCAACATGCCCATCACCAATGTCATCCACCGACCCCGCACAGTGAGCAGTGAATGGGGCCAATGTTGAATTTTCTTCAAAATGTGACTGTATGCATTGAAATTTTACATGTTTACACTAGGCACATGCCTTGACGATATGGAAGGTTTTTAAGACTTAGGGACATCATTCTCTTCATCATTTCCATCATCATGGTTGTCATTTCCATCATCATCATCATCACCATCATCATCATATTCATCATGACCCAATTTCTCCATCCATGCCAACAAAGATCAAACCCGACATACCCATCTTTACAACAAAACCTAATGAAGATGCCAGTTTCCATGTATTTGTCTTTTTCTTGTGGAATTCTTCTAGATGATTAAACCATGATTATATTAAGTTGAGACAACCCAAAATAATTTTATAGGTTCCAACATGCAATTGGTTTAATTGTTAATGGGTTAGGGATTATATCGGGTGAAGGGCTTAACGACATCCATCGACCCTACATGGTTACCAGTGAATAAGGACAACATTGAAATTTCTCCAAACTGTGCTTGTATGTGTCGAAATTTGACATGGTTATATTAGGCACATGCCACTTGATGGTATGTGAGGGTTTCAAGGCTCAAGGATGTCCGATGTCCCCACATAATCTTCAAGATCATCCACGTTTCAAGGGGTTAGGGGTTATATGGTATAAAGGTTAAGGTCTTAGGTTTAGGCTTAGTGAAATATTTCAATTTGTTTTAAAATATAAATTAATGAATAAACTTTGGATACATTAATTAGCCCAATTTTCTGGATTTACATTGATTTACATATACAATATATTTAATTATATTTTTTAACAATTGCCAATAAATGATCACTAACCATGCTAGCTCTTATATAAGTAATCCTAATTTTTTTGCCAACAATTCATAGAAAATATTAAACACTTTAAGGATATTGCAAAAGGTAATTTGTATCATCAGAAATAATACTGAAGCATTTCATGAAAGTTTGGGCCATAAGAATCAACATTTTAAAAATTGGATTACAAATAATTCTAAAAAATTAGAAGTCTTGGTCATTAACATCATTGTCTACAACAATGTCATCAAATTTATCATTGTCAATGTTCATATGTTCTTTCAAGTATTTAATATTATCATCATCCTCTTCTTGATCTACATCATCTTCATCATCATTGAAATTTGACTGTAGACCATCTATATTGTTACCAGATGTATTTGGATCATCATTTTCTATACCATCCATATTGTTGTCTTCCATAACATCATCTAACTCTAGATTGTTGTCTTCTTATCCCTGAACATAACCATCTTCAACATCATCATGGATGTTAATTTCTTCGATGTTCTCTAATCCTCATTTTGTTGGACATCATTGTTTTGCTTAATATCCACTAATGCATCGTCAAATACATGCCTTAATCTTGGATCATAATGTATGACAAATATCCATTTCGGGTCCAAAATATCTTCATAGAAAAATACCTGCACATGAATGACATACATATATTAGACATATCTTATAACAATTTTATTTATTAATAAACACACATATATTATCACAATAAACTATGAATCAATAGATTAATGATCACTATTGCTTCTTATTTGAGTTAAAGAAATACATGCTCACAATGAATTGGTAGAACATAAGGCTCCTTATCCTCTGGTAGGAACCTCGAGGAATCTATAGAAAAAAATCCACTATGGGTATCATGTCTTCGTGTCCTCTCAAATGCTTCATACCATCTACACTTAAAAACACAACATTTAAAATAGTGGTAATCCAACTCAATAATTTCTTGGAATTTTCCAACATATTGTAGAGTCCCTTCATTAATATTCTTATCTTTTGAGCTTGCTTGACTGGATTGCTTGAAATCAACCATGATGCCACAATCAAAGGATCGTCTCTTTACATCTACACTTTCTACACGATAATGTCGTCCATATCCCCACATTGCAAGATATTTCCTCGCCTATGAAATACCATTTATTTTAGTGAAAACAAATACGATGACGAATATTAAAAGATTTAATAGTGTCAAAACTATAAGGAAACAACATTTTGTAAAATTTCAACTGTACCTTTCTTTCACATCCTCTACACATGTTGATTTCATCTTCTATTATGTTTGAATCTATACATGCATCTTCTATTTGATTTTGAATTTGTTCAGTAACCCATTCTAGAGTGCAATCTTTGCCCCATTCCCCAAGCAGATCACTGGGAAGTGGAGTGTTCATTGGGTTGGATCTCTTAAACTGTCTCCTTGCTTCTAACACTTCTTCTCTCTTTTTATCATACAAATCAATCCATTTGTTCATAAAGCCCACGTGATACATAATGAACTTGTTGAGTACTGCACTTTCGTGTACACCTATTACATGTCAACATGTTTATTTCAAACTTCAAATGTTATGCAGTTAATTTGACAAACATATTACAAAGCAAATTAATGATTGCAAGGAAAACAACCAAATTAATGATCATGAATTTACTTAATAATTTCTACTTGAACACCATTAGATTGTGGTTTTTCTCCATCGATAATATCTTATGCTCATTCTTCATCCCATAAGCATGGCCCATCTTCAAAATCCTTACCAAGGAATTCACATAGGAAGAAAAATTCTTCATTCAATACATACCCTTCAACCATACAACCCTCTGGAAGTGCCTTTTGTCAGACATATATTTTTAGAGTTTTCATATACCTCTCAAAGAAAAACATCCACCTCGTTGAAGCCACACTCGCCAATTCAATGCCGTCGACTAGGTGTATAAGTAAATGGACTTGTAGGTCCATGAAACTTGTAGGGAGGTCCTTCTCAAATACACATATAATTTATGCAATTTCCTTCTTCCATTTTGGTACTTCACATTCATGGATCTCCTTGGAGGTTACCCACCTAATATAATTAGTAAATTAGTATGAACCTTTAGTGAAAAATTAAAATGGAATATAATATCTCTATGTCTCTCCAACATGAACATTTCATACCACATACCTTGTAAATGTCGACAATCGACTTATGGCATTCCTTAAGTCAATGGTAAGACATGAATCCCCCCTAATTGACAATGACATGATATGCTATCAAAAACATTCATCAAAGGTTAGTAATTTTTCTCACACAACAAAATATCAAAATATATTTAGTACTATATCAATGTTACCAGTAAAACTTAAATGATGATATATAATACCTTCAAAAAATTATGAAAATCATGTGTTTTAAATCCCGTGATATGTCCATCAACTGTAAAAGCTTTATCCAATGATGACCCATAGCTAGTAAGTGTCCTTATTGAACGGATGACATTTTTTAATTAGTCTAGCTCTTTTTTTTTTCAAAATCCATGGAGCTTTTGCATATGTTTCATTTTCCCTGTTTGGCCACAAATGTCTTCTATCAAATTTGGTACGCGAAAGAGCAATATCTCTCCTTGAAGACAAGGTGTCCTTCTCTTTGCTTGATATATGTCGAAATATAGAATCTGGGACATTTTTGAAGATGTGCATAAGATCTAATAGGTGAGATATTAATAGATCCTTCAAGCAAGGGAGCTCAAAAAATATGGATTTCGTTTTCATTCCTTCTGGCATATTAACTACAACTTGTTTTGGTTCTTCAATTGAATCACCCCGATCAAAAAAATCATCTTGAGCTTTCAATTCAATATCTCCATACTTCTTAAGCCAATCACTTGGACCCATAATCATGGGAGGGCCTCTATTTTCAACTTTTCCATCAAATTGATTCTTTAGACGATTTCTAAACTTATGATCTGTTGGTAGAAAAACCTTGTTGTTTGCGTAAATAAATTTATGTCGATATTTAGAATACCTCCCTTTAAATTGATCTACACATCTTGGACATGCATATATCCCCTTTGTTTGAAGCCCTACAATTCAATAAGTAATGTTAATAACATCATAATAATAGTATAAAAGTGAGTATAAAAGTTGGGATGAAAATAAATTTTGAGTGTGAATACGTAAATATTTTATCTTACCATAACAGACACCAAGTCCTGGGAAATCATGAATAGTCCAACATAACACACCATACAACATGAAGGATATATTTGATGGAAGATGCGATATGTCATACATTCTTATGCCTTTCCATAGTAGTTGCATCTCATCAATAAAAGGCACAATATAAACATCCATATTTTTAACTTTATGTTTTCCTGGAACAATGAGAGTCAACATAAGATGCTCCTTTCTAACACTCATCCATGGGGGAATATTGTATACTATCAATCCGACTGGCCAAACACTATAATTTGAGCCGAGGAAGGAGAATGGGCACACTCCATCAATTGCAAGACCAAACCTAATACTGTGTGGTTCATCTTTGAATTTACTTGGCCATTTTTCTTCTATGTGTTTCATTTCTTTGGAGTCGGTCGAAATTTGCATGCATCCATCTTTAATCCTGTTCTTTTCATGCCAGTCCATCAATTGTGCAAGTGACTTGCAACGAAACATTCGTTGAAGTCTAGGTATAATTGGCATGTGACGTAAAACCTTTTTTGGAGTTGTAGGACCTTGTACATCTGTACGATATCTCTTCTCTTTGCATACATGACGTTCTACCTTGTTTTGATATCCATCTTTGTATAAAATGCAATCATTTTTACATGAATAAATTTTCTTATATTCAATCCCCAACTCATCCAACAACTAACATGCTTCTATGCAAGTTGATGGCAACACATTCTCTACAGGGAATATTTTAGTTTTTAGTGCCTTGTAAGATTGCCAGAGATTAAATCAATTAAATGTTTGACTTATGATGAACATGTTTGATATGTAGATCTATACTATTTACGTTTATATACAATATATGTTTTATAACATCCCCTTAAATAAATATAAGTGCAGTTGATGAATGTTTACGAATTACATACACCAATTGACAATGCAAAGTAAGAAATACATTTCAACTCACTTCAATAGGGTAGTGAATCCTTTGTCTAACCAACCAAATAGTGATTTGATTTCTAATAATATCAATGTGCATGTAAGTTTTGAGGTTCTACTTGCACCCGATCTCAATACAAGTGTCTTCACAACTTGCTTGATTGAGTCTTTCAGGTTGTTATCATCGAGATTACGTTAGAGGTAATTACCCCTACTATCATCATTATTGTCAACCATACGATCATTATCGTCATCATTGTTTCCATCCCTAAAGAAACTTGTAAGCATTTCATTCAATCCTTCTTCATGCACTGCATTTTCACTATCATCATCATCATTAAAGTTATGTGGCATGTCATCATTGTATGCTAATCTCATCAGCTCTTCGAACTTATCAATGGGTAGTGTTCTCTTCAATGTTGCTCTCTTCGCCCTGGTATGGTTTAGAGGATGGTTTGGATCATCCTGTCCAAATCTTAATAACACGGTTTTATCTTGGGTATTAGTAGGTGTATCATCAATGTCTTTTACCTATCAACATACACACACATTATTTAATGTTTGGCAAGAATTGGATAAATCATAATTGTATCAATTTCAAAGAAATATAATCAAATATATTGTCTCAACCAATAAGAATATAGAATGTATGAACATATATACATCAATTGAATAACGAAATATTATTTTATATACTACTTCTTTTATACAATAATTTAAAATAAAACACAATTTTGACAACATAGTGTATAAAATGTCAATCCACACTCATTGATTATTCTTTGGTTTTCTGCCCTTACGAACATCCTTAGGAAGACCTAGTTCTTCCCTTTTCTTTCGTGTAGGAGTGAAGTTTAAGAAGGGGTAATTAATAAATAACTCATCCCCATTGGTAAGGTCCATAATAGCCTCAACCATTATCAATATATCAACCTCTCTTTCCATACCTCCATCTTTATCATTTATAACTTCAACAAATTGACAATTCGGTCTTACATTAGGGTCCCTTCCCTTACTACTATTTATAAAACCTATAATATTTTTGTGTGTGTATGCACTTCCATCTATATACATAAGATGGTCTCTATTAATTTCTTTTCCACTTTCCAATTGGAGATGATGTGTATACATATTCAAATTTAGACCATATGCTGACATGCTGGGCTTATATTTTGCTAGCCTTCTCCATTCACCTCTGTAATCTGATGGACCATAATGTGGCATTAATCTCCTAGTGGTTTGTTGTGAATTGTTTCTATTTTTAGACCCCACATGGATATTTTGGACAATGAAGAGGCATGTATTTGCTCCATGAATATTGGAGGGTCGTATCATGTAGTTGTATCCCCAAAATTGAAACACCTCATACACTCTAGGTAGTTGTTGATCACTAGGCCAAGCACAATATAATCAATGATCAAATGTCTCTTTGTAAATTGATCTTAAACTCAGGGGCAAGTCATCATCTCTATCACATTCATTCTCATAGGGTATGTGATCCGTCAGGATTTTTCGAATGACTATGGTTGAGTTTAATTAGCATGCATTAATTGAGCATTGGGAATCTTAACCAAAGAGTGAGAAAAGAAAATGAATTATACAGCCATTAACATATTTTCAGATCTGAAAAACAATGAAAAACAACAAACCATAATGCACAAAGGTTGATAACGGAGTTCGACAACTTTGCCTACGTCTCCGGGCCTTTTCTCTGCGGGGGAGGCTTCTTTATTTCTGTTCAAAAGCTTAATAGTACATCTTTACAATGCCGAATGGCTTCTAGACTGATCTGTTCATGTTCGCCCAGATCTCTAGAATCTTGCACAAAAAACGACACCTGAAACGGATGTCCCGAGCTCTCAGAAATCGTTCGACAGCATCTCCTCCTCAACAGCTTCCCTGCCTCAAATTGGCTTTGACTTGGCTTTGCCTCAGCATCTTTGCTCTCCAAAACCGTCCAAAAGCTGTCCCATGGCCTCAAAATGGCCTTGGTTAAATAGTGGGGAAGTTGGTTGCTCATCCCCAACTTCCTCCCAAGAATTAGGCTCTAAAAAAGCCCAATAACCCTCAATTACATTAAAAAGGAGTTAATTACATTTAAATAACAAAGTGGTTGAAAAACCCACTTTCTAACTATATAATATGGTTATAAATTAGGCGCAACCCTCCAAAGGGCGCGCTCTTGGTCATATTATCAGCCATATGGCCATGCGCTAGCAGATAGGCTAAGCGATGGCCCCCTCCGTATTGGCGCTAGCACCCGGTCTTGTGGCTTATGGCATATAGCCGTGGCTTAAATACAACATAACCGCATAACCAATTTTAAAACCGCGCCATATGCTGACTCCCCAATTTTAAAACCGCGCCATATGCTGACTCCCGCGCTAACCGTTGTGGTAACCGCGCATGGTAACGTTGTAACCGTAACATAAAACCCCGCGCGCACATTTGCGACGGTCACATGGCAATAAACACATGGTTTAAAACAAACCCCCCCGCGCCACCGTATAACATATGCCACGGGTCATATACCAATGCAATGGAACCGCGGGTCGGGGCCAAGCCCCGGCCCAACCCCCCGCCATTCAACACATAACTTTGAATTTAATTACAATCAAACCCGTTTATAAAACAAGCACTAATACATAGCGCAGTGGTCACGGGACTTTGTTTAAATCGTTGTTAACGGAGGAGGTCGTCTATTCGAATCCGGTCGACCGCTTAACATTTTGATTAACCAACCAAAATATAAACCAATACCTGGGTGCCATGTGGCAGCCCATGATTGGGCCACGTGGCACCCAATCATTTGACCAGAAAACTGCCACGTGTCAGTCGCCCATTGGTCCACGTCACTTGCCGCGTCGACTTCCGTACGTCCAGTCACCTGCCACGCGTCGTTTCCGTACGCTCTGTCATCATGACACGTCATCCTGCCGTACGCTCCGTCAACTGCCACGTCACTCGAGCCACGTCATCCGCTGACGTCATCCGTGCCACGTGTCACCCTTCCAGTGGTGACACGTGTCACCTTCGGATTGGCCCAACCGTGTGCCAAAAGTGCCAAATCTGCCTGACACATGTCCCGCTCTGGAGCCACCACGTGTCCTGTATGGACCTGCCACGTGTCGTCATACGGACCTGCCACGTGTCCTGTACGGACTGTACGAACAGGTACAGTCAGCATCCCAAAATTTTGCCTATTTGACTCGTCGGACAGAATGTTATATCTTCTTCATACGGACTCCGTTTGACAAAAAAATTATACCATCGGAATCAGTTAGACGAGACAGACGCAATGATGTTGGTTTCGTCGGATTCCGAGCACTTTCATTTTTGAGCATTTTTCATGCCCTGACAGGCTTCTGAATCCGATTTCAGATCAGTATGTAGTCCACCTTCCCCTTGTCTTTAAGCAAATTATGCATCTTTAAAGCGGTTCTTGTTCTGTTACTTGTTTTCATCAAATCCTCATCTTCAAATATGGTATATGTGCACATATTTTTGTTAGATGTATCATTTGATAAATGATCATCGCCCTCTAGGCTAGAAGTTAGTGATCCAAGAACTTTAAACCAAGAAATTTATCCTGCAAATATTCATTAAGAAAAAAATTAATTATTTAAATAATATAAACCAATGTTTAAAATAAGTATACATATTATTTATATCAAATTGGAAAATTCCTATTGGATTTGAATCGATTGTAGGAGGCATACTACCCACTGGAATATCATCATCTATGTAATGTCTTTGTACAATCGCTCGTTTGAATTCTTTCCACGACATACATAACATCCACAAACAACACTTTTCTCAAAGTATTCATCCCATGTACTATAGTCCAGACCAACCTCTTGTTCAATGCAATCATTTGTTGTGTCTGCAGGATCCATTGTCATATCCTCTTCCACCCACTGTCCTCTACGTGATTTAACAGTTTTAGGTCCAAGTCCACGTGCATATCTTTTTCTTTTGCTAGTTGAATGCTCAAGCTCTACATTTGCTCCAATCTCCATCTAAAAAAATCAACAACATGCATTAATTTATCACAAGATTGGATAATACACTAGAAAATTTAATAATTTAATGAAAAAACATGGACGTTTCACAAAATTCCATCATATTATTTTTTCCCAAGTTAAGTCAAAATTAAGTACTTGATGTCCTACGTCATCCTTTGTGTCCTCATTTGATATGACATAATATGTTTCCATAACCTCATCTGGCTCCTGTAATACACAACATAGTCAATAATGTTTAGTACACCAATTATATTATTTCAACGAATATGCTATGCAACAAAAAACCTCACCTTAGTCACATTTTTGACATATTGATATAATGTTTTGGATTTGAAAAAAAAACAAGTTTACGACCATAGGTATTTACATCGAGCCAAGATTTCAACAAGAAAAGTATCCAACATCCCTATCCCACATGGCCATCCTAATTTTCAAACTTTTCCCTTGATTGTAGAATCACATTTAATCACCATTCTTGTGAATTTTCAACCAATAAGTTTGAGCTCAAAGGCCACATGGAAAAAATTACTTTATCTCTTCTATGTTGTAGCATTCGTGAATTCATAAAGACCTTCCTCCTTTGGTTGAGGTTGCTTTTTATTCTTACCTTTATTGTGTCTGCAGATTTTGTTGTCATATCCTCTTCCACTCACTTTCCTCTCTGTGATTTAGTAGGTCTAAGCCGTCCATGTCCTGTTTCCATGGTCTCCTCTGGATCCTGTTACACAACAATGACAATAATTTTTAGCACACCGATCAAATCCGTTATCATCTAATAAGTTAGGGAAAATAGGGCCACAAGTCAAAATTAGCTTGGGATCAAACACCACATTATGTAGTTGGGACCTTCAAACATTAATTCAATCACATCCACCATTCCCTACATTGCTCACTAAGTTGAGTCTACACCACTTGTATTCCTCTACCAGTTTCCCTAAATTAAAATATTCATTGCATGATAGATAAAATATGCCATAACTTCTGTGGCATACACATAATTGCACCTAAGAAGAAGGTTGACGTCAATAGGGTTGATAAAAAATTCTACATCTACTAAGACAATCTTATCACCTAATTGAATGGGAAGATTAGGTACAATTCCTATTGACTCACATGGTCAATCATAAAAGGTTTGCAAATAAGGTGTCATTGTAACATGGATGGGAGACCCCAAGCACTACCAAACAACCATCATAATATAGGGATAGACTCTCTCATTAACTATACATTGATGAACACCAATACCAATGTCAATACCAATACCATACCAATACCAATACCAATACCATACCAATACCATACAATACCAATACCAATACCATACCAATACCATACCAATATCGATATCAATACCAATACCATACCATACCAATACCAATACCAATCCCATACCATACCAGTACCAATACCATACCAATACCAATACCATACCATACCAATACCAATACCAATACCAATACCATACCATTGCATACCAATACCAATACCAATACCAATACCATACCATTCCATACCAATACCAGTGACATTGCATACCAATACCAATACCATTGCATGGAAATGGTATGCATTGGCAATGATATGAAT
>ML777325.1:1171540-1215254 GCA_009831015.1 Picea engelmannii
ATCAAAGATATTTCTAGAGGAGATGGAGTCTAAGGGCATGCTAGTGGAGTGGGTAGCTTAGGTAGGAAGTCAATAGGAGAACTAAAGTGGAGGTTATCCCAAGGACCATTAAAATAAGGTATAACATCAAATAATTTTTCATCGTCATCGAAATTCATGGTTAATGAGGCAAGAACACTTTCACACATGGGAAAAGAGAGTGGATTGGTGGCTCCCAAGTGTGAAGCTACAATATCAATTTGTAAGTCTAAGTTGTTCAAAGGATCTAAAGACTCATACTCTATCATAGTGGAGGTTGTGCAAATGGTGGTAGTGGTCACATAAGGAATTTGTGATTTAGGTCATGATCCAACCAAACAGTAGGGATAGATTGCGAATGAGCTACTAAAGGTGATACATTGTCTTGAGTAACATGTAGTTGAGAACTACAACACTTGAGTGGATCAATGGTGATAATGCATCCTTCATGTGGAAAATTCATCACATGATAGAGAAAATATGCCATAACTTCTGTGGCATTCACATAATTGCACCTAAGAAGAAGGTTGAAGTCAATAGGGGTGATACAAATTGCTACATCTACTAAGACAATCTTATCACCTAATTGAATGGGAAGATTAGGTACAACTCTTATTGGCTCACATGGTCGATCATCAAAGGTTTGCAAATAGGGTGTCATTGTCACATGGATGAGAGACCCCAAGCACTACCAAACAACCATCATAATATAGGGATGTACTCTCTCATTAACTATACATTGATGAACATAATGGTTCTTAACAATGACCCCAATTAGAAAGGGTTGGAGGAAGGAAAACATGGTGACAAAAGGTTGTCCAAGTTGAAGGTCACTGTTAAGAACCAAATATCAATATAACATAGAAAAACCTCAGAATAAGTACTCAATGCCTTGAAAAACAGAGAATTTAAGATAATAAGCCTCTTCGAGGGGGCAACCTCCTTTTACACCACATAAATGTTCAAGTACAAGATCATTCCAAATGAAAATTTCTCCTTGGTATATATAGGAGACTAGGAGGTACAATTACAACTAATGGACCCAAGCCGACATAAATAAAATAACATTACTAATGCAATATTCCCCCATTAAGGGGTAATGTGCCAATATTTAGGGCTTAACATGCCCCTCCCCTCTAGACAAGTGTTTTTCGCAATGCTTGAGTAATTATGGATGCTTCTGTATAAAAGACTCATCTTCCCAAGTGGAATCTTCATCAGGAAGTTTCCTCCACTTAATGAGATACTTTGAAATGGATCTATTCCTCATCTGGTGAATTCTTGTGTCAGTGATGGCTTCAAGCTCCAATATGATTTTTCCTTCCTCATCAAGTTCTGACAATATAGTTTGAACTAGGATCTTGTCACCTATAACCTTCTTTAAGCATGAAACATGGAAAATTGGGTGTACTCGTGAGGATGCAGGCAACTCCAATTTGTATGCCATAGTACCAATCTTTTGCAACACCTTATAAGGACCATAGTACTTTGGTGATAATTTATTATCCTTCTTGGCTTGCTTGAGGGACATATGTTTGTATGGTTGTAGTCTTAAAAACACCCAATCCCCTACTTTAAAACTTTTTTCACTACGATGTTGATCTGCTTGTTGTTTCATGTGATTTTGTGCCATGGTCAAGTTGTCCTTTAAGATTTGGAGAACTTGTTGTTGATGCTCGATGTGATCTTCCACTGCTTGAACCTTAGATTTTTATTTTAGAGAAGAAGTGATGGAAGGAGGGTGGTATCCATAGAGTACCATAAATGGTGTCATTTTTGTTGCAATATGAAAGGAGGTGTTATACCACCATTCTACCAAGGGTAACCATTTGAACCATTGTGTTTGTTTATCAGAGACAAAGAATCAAAGGTAACCTTCCAGACATTTGTTCACTATCTCGGTTTATCCATCAGATTGAGGATGATAGGATGAGCTATGAGTCAATTGAGTACTCAAACAAGAAAATAATCCTGTCCAAAAATGTCCAGTGAAGATAGGATCTCTGTCACTTACAATAATCTTTGGGATTCCATGTAGTTTTAGAACTGTCTCTATGAATGTAGTGGCAATTGTACTGGCTTTGAAGGGATGAGAGAGTGCACAAAAGTGTGCATACTTGGCCAGTCTATCAACAATCACATGATGATAGTCTTTCCTTCAGACTTCGGTAACCCTGTGATGAAATCCATGGAAACTGATGCATGCCCCCCTTCTCTCCAAGGGTCGCACGACCTCCCGGTCTAGGATATTTCGACTTCTTGAGTTGGACTAGCTCTGCGATTCCCTGTTGGAACCTTTACAATACAAATTCACAGGTCCTTTAGCGAAACCTCACCCGCGTGAACTAACACCGGGTGTAAAGTTTCCTCCTCGTGACCACCCGTTGTGACCACACGCCTATCCGAAAAGGCATGTCGCGATTTCACGTGTCGGGTATATGAGTCAACCCAACTCTTCGTCTTTCAAACTCCCGAACTCCCGAAATCTATCACCTCATATCAACAGTCTGAGACTTCCCGTGACTCAATGGTCCAGATCAATTCTTTGCAAATTGAGACTTTGTGTTTCAGCTATTGAAAGGTTGCTCATCTCCCTTCCTCCGATACCCAAAATTGCGAATTCTTTGAACTCCAATTACGTCGAATCAATGGTTCACAACCCTCCACAGTTTCAACGGCTATGATTAAATCGCGATTTTTCTTTTTGCGAGTTTTCACAGTGCCTACCTCTAACTCCCCGATTTACGAATCATCGAAACGTTGATCTGTCGCCACGTGTTCTTCCTCAATGAACGACCATGATAGTTTCACAATTTTGGATTTCACGAACTTCAATCTGAAGGATTTCTCCCGCTCAATCCTCCATACTTGTTCTTCCTTCGAACTTTCAATTTATGTGCTCCACCTTTGAACGCTTCAACTCTTCAAAACTTAGAAATTTTCTAAGTGTTTCCTTTCGAATCTTAGGACCACTACTCCTCGTGAGCTTCTGGTAAATGAAATTTAAACCTCGCCCTAGCGCAGACTTGCACTCTGCATCTTTTCAAAAGACTTTCTGATGCCCTCCTGGCATACTCTACGCTGAACTTCTTGAGCCTTCAAACTTACAACAAGTTTGCCTCTACGCACACTCCTTGTGCTCAATATGCACACTCTGCATACGAAAGTCCCCCGCTATCTCTTCTGAACTTTGACTCGAAAAGACTCCCTCACACGTACTCCTTGCATAACTTACAAAAGACAAATACTTAGAGACTTATTCAATTATTCATTCTCCATGTACTTCATACATTCACAAAATACATAATAACAGTCAAACAATATCAACACTGTGCAATTGAATCAATTTTCTCTGTTCTATTTATTTCAAAGAAAAAAACATCATTACAATCGCTATCTCCTACAAACATCGAAAACACAATGAATTTTTTTTCTAAGGACCCAGAGCCTCCTCGCTCTTCTTCCTTCTATCTAAATCTTATCACATTCTAACTTGGCGGTTACCTACTTAGCTTGATTACATGTAACCTAATGACTAATCAGGCAATTATTCTACACCTGTAATTTATTACAATCGTGTAAAGGATTTACAATTGTTTCGTCCTTTCAAACGGTGGCCCGACTTCATAGACAACTAAATTAAATTAACAAAAAAATAAAAAATATCTCCACATTGCTACCAAGTTGTTTAAGGTCGGTTTTGGCTCCTTCGAAGCGTCGAGGTGTCGACTTCGCTTCCACCTCTGCTTTCTTTTGATGTGATAGCAATGCTCCTGCATCATACTCCTCTAGCCAAAATATTCATGGACTCCTATCCATGAGATCTCGCACTGTTTTTCCATGCTTCAAAATATCAGGTTCAATTACCCAACTTGAATCTTCCACAGGGTGAATTTTCCACTTTACCAAATATTCAGGATGCATCTTTCTTCTGGTTTTCCTTCCAACTCTCTGTTCTAACATTTTCTCCATCTGAGGTTTTTCTATTGTGGGCATATGTTCTTCCCATTCAATCTCTTCCCGATCATCGAATTTTCCTGCGTCATCTCTGCTATAAGGATACAGGTCTGCAACGTTGAATATTGGTGATATTCCAACATTGTCCGACAACTCAATGTCATAAGCATTTGTTGCAAATGTTCTAAGGATCCTGCATGGTCCTATCTTCTTCATCTTCAACTTATTATATGTTCTTCTTGGAAACCTTTCCTTTCTCAAATGAACTAAAACTTCATCTCCCACTTCAAATTGAACTTCCCTTCTTTTCGGATCAACTTTGTCCTTATACTTATGATTATTATCCTGTATCTGTTTCTTAACTTGATCATGAAGTCTTTGAATTTCTGTAGCAAAATCTTCTGCTCCTGCCCTCCTGAGTTCATTTTGTTTCAACTCTCTCAATTCTGAAATCCCTCTTGGTTGTCTTCCATATACTATCTCAAATGGACTTTTTCCCGTGCTTCTATTAACGAAATTGTTAAATGCAAATTCTGCCCGTGCCAGAATCTAATCCCACTGACGACCTTGTTCAATGACCAAACTCCTTAACAAATTTCCCAGACTCATGTTCAACACTTCAGTCTGTCTGAGGGTGATATGTTGAACTAAATGATCCCTTGGAGATTTAGAGGAATAGATGGCTTAGATGTTTGAACATCTAGTGAGCATAGTTGTGCAATAACACCTTTATGCCCCTTTTTCAATAATTTTGTCATGCCATTAGAGCTTATCACCTTACTGGGTTTCCCAGTGATACCTCTTAACTCAATTTCTTTTCCTTCCAATGAAAATTTCATGAAAAGTTCTTGAAAATTAAAAGCCATTGTTCCTAATGATTGTAACGATTGGATTCCTAGTACGACGTCAACACCATCCATGCGTATAGCAATCATTGGACTATTCATTACATATTCCCCCATAGTAAGATTGATCTTATTGCATTTTCCTGAGCAATTGATAGTTCCTCCATCTGCAATCATTACTTGAAACTCTGGCACTGGATATACAAAGGAATTGAGAGCTTTGGCTAATTTATAGTGAAAGAAATTATGAGTACTACCAGAATCAATTAGGACTATTACCCTTTTCTTTTTGATATATCATTCGATCTTGAGGGTTTTAGGAGTGCTAATTCCAACCAATGAATTACACGATATCGTGGGAGTCAACTCTTCAGAAGAAATCACTTCTATGTTTTCATCTTGAGATGGTTGTTATTCTTGTTCTTGTTCTTCTTCCCCTTCACAATATATGTAGAATAATTTCTTCTCACCACACTTATGTCCCTTACTGTACTTGCTGTCACAATTAAAGCATAAACCTTTTGCTTTTCTTTTCTCCAATTGTTGAGGTGTCAACCTTGTAGGTTGAGGTGTTTTAGAAGAAGGAACATTATTTTCTTGATAGATGTTAGGATTGGTCCTTCTAGTAGCCATAGCCATATTTTTACTTTCAACATTTCTTTCCACCCTAAATGCATTCTCCAATGATTTGGGTTCCCAAAGACGAACCTCATGTTGAATGTTATCCTTTAAATTTTCTATGAATACATCAATCAAGTGCTCATCTGGAATATCTATTACGTTTATATTCAATCTTTGGAAGTTCTCAATGTGCTCTGTAACTGAACCCTTTTGCTTGAGATTTATCAGTTGGCTAAAGAAGGTATTGCTCCTTGTATCCTCATAGTGTGTTATCATTTCTTCCGTGAAAATTGTCCAAGTGACGAGTGATTTGCAAGAACAAAGCCAACGATACCATACAAATTGATTAGGTTCTAAATATAAAGGAGCAATTCATACCTTTTGTGTATGTGGCACATTATGTAGATCAAAAAATTGCTCCATCTGAAGTATCCATGTGATTGGGTCCTTGCCATCAAACTTCCTCATATCAATCTTAGGAACGTGGTTGGTCTTCAACCCAAAGTTGGAGTTTTTCCATTCTTGATTCATCTTCCTTATGTCCTCATCATGAATTTCATGGGATAAATTTTCACTTTTAGGAGTTCTCTCTATTAGGAAATTTTTCAATCCTTCCATGATCTCCCTTTTTAAACCATCCATCCTAGTATTCATTATTGCCTCCAATTTAGCTTTAGTTGAATCCATCATCCCTTGTAGTTCATCTTTTGTCACTGTCTTCTTTTGTAATTCATTTATGTCCCTGCACATTTCTTCACCTTCATCAAGAGTCCAAGTAGGACTATCTGGAGGCTTATTTGGTGTAGAAGTTCCCTTTTTTGGTGGCATGTTGGCCAAGTATCACTTTTAAACCTTGATTTTGAGGTAGTTCTGATATACAATCTTTCTTCTACTGTATCTCCAAAGTTTCGACCCTTATGTGTACGTAAATTTCTTTTTTGTAGTTCTCTGATATTTCTTCTCTGTAATGCCATAGGTTTGATCAAAATTGGATGTTCCAAGTGGAATTTATAGTAACTTCCCCACAACTTGTTGATTTTTGGCCTTTCCAGGAGATCTCAGTTGTATAGCGTGCCTTGCACAAAATAATTGATATAAAATTTTGAAACTTGTACCAAAAATACTACAGACTATCCACTATCCAATGCAACTAGTCTCACTCAATTTTAATACTCTAGGAAGAAGTTATGATTGTTTTACCCATAACACCTGCTTGAGACTAGTCAGATACCCTATCTTCCACAAGGTGTATCTACAAATGTAATATGACCCAGAAGCTGAAATTTTTATCACAGATACCTTACTAATTTCTATGAATAACCTCCGGATTTCAGGGTCTGAAACATTACAAAAAAAAAATTATAGCGAAAATTCCACAATGACTCAATTCAGGATGATTCGTGAACCCTATCTTACACAGGCTGTATCTCCGAAAGTATAAGGACTCAGGAGATGAAATTTTAACCCAATGTACCTTGATCCGTCTAATAAATATCCTCTAAGGGGTTCCTTCTGAAACATCATATAAAACAATTATAGCGAAAATTCCAAGGTGTCTCAGATGTAGCAACGAAACCCCAAGACCTTGAGCTATAATACCATATGTTAAGAACCAAATATCAATATAGCATAGAAAAACCTCAGAATAAGTACTCAACGCCTTGAAAAAGAGAGAATTGCATATAATAAGCCTCTTCGAGGGGGCAACCTCCTTTTACACCACATAAATGTTCAAGTACAATATGATTCCAAATGAAAATGTCTCGTTGGTATATGTAGGAGACTAGGAGGTACAATTACAACTAATGGACCCAAGACGATATAAATAAAATAACATTACTAATGTAATATTCCCCAATTAATGGGTAATGTGCCAATATTTAGGGCTTAACAATCATGGTCTTAGAATTTGAAGTGGGTATACTTCTAGTCTCCTTGGAGTGTGGAATATACTTCTAGTCTCGTTGGAGTGTGGAATATACTTCTAGTCTCCTTAGGTATAGTAGAAAATGGTCCATTAGAAGTGGAATGGGTGCCTCCTCTTCTAGATGATTCCAATCTAGTAGTGAAGTAGACAGGTTGGAAGGACTGGCCACCTGAGTGGTCATCAATCAAAGAGGTCAAAGGAGAGGAAACCTTGAGGTTAGAAGGAATGGGTTCATAACGAGAGATGGGTTGTTGCAAGGTAGAAGAAGGGGTTTACTACAACCAATACCAATACCTCATGTAACTACAACCATAGTTTTAGATCACTTTTTAGGTGCAAATGGACGCGTTTTGACCATATTTTAGGCACAAACCCTAGCATTTTTTGCACCCATAAAAGATTACATTTAGGTGTTAGATATGCGCTAAAGTAGGCATGGACGGTGTCGAATTTAGCACTGATTGATATGTCAAACCTAAAAAGCAAAAAAAAACCCACAGGCAAGCAGATGAAAATGTCATTTTGGAGGGGAAGAATTACAAACACACGAATTGGGTGTTTGCTAGGGTGAATGGAGAAAGAGTGTGACCATTCTCATTAAATTCCCTACTACATTTAGACTCCAACACGATTTGGGTGTTTGCAAGGGAGAATGGAGATAGAGTGAGACCAGTCCAAGTGAATTTCCTACTACATTTCGACTCCAACATGATTTGGATGTTTCTTAGGGCGAGAGGAGATAGGTTGCGACCAAACCAACTCAATTTCAAACTACAATTGGACCCCAACACGATTTGAGTGTTTCCTAGGGAAAAAGGGAGATAGAGTGTGACCATACCAACTCATTTTCAACTAGATTTGGACTCCAACATGATTTGGGTGTTTCCTAGGGTGAACGGATATAGGGTGCGACCAGAGCACAATTTGGGGGTTTCCTAAGGGAAAAATGAGATTTTTAGGTAAAACAATTATCAGATTTCACAATTCGACCTCTTGATATATAAATTTCCTCATGTTTTATGGTCTATATAAGTTTGACATTTGCTTATCCTTGTTAGAATAAGAAAAAAAGATCAGGAAGAAGGGAGAAGAAATAACCACTTTCAAAAATCATGACCAAGTCCACTTGCCCAAATCATGACAGAAGAGATTTTCCCTAGCTTGCTTAAAATGTCAAGTAGAGGGAATGAATCAAATTCTATCCATAATGAGGTAAGTCCTTGTCAATTTATAGATTTTTAATTGTCTCAATTCTTTTTTAGTTATTTGTTTTTTATTGAAAATTTTAACACAAAAAAATATTTTGTATCTCTAGGGACATGAGACTGACCAGGAGAAAGATACCTTGGCTTCGATATTGGGGATGGAGACTGTAAAAAAACTTGACGGTGTAGACTTGAAAATGCTTGCAAAATACATAGAAAAAAGATCCACTAAGACCCCTTAATTGCAAGCAAATCAACCCCGTGAAAGGGAATCAATTGATTCCCCAACCACTCTTGGATCAAGTAGAAAATCAAGGAGGAAATCATTGATGATGACCTATAAGAATACAGAATGGAGAGTGGAGACCTCTAATGTTGAAGCCACTCCTGGGACCCAAAATTCTTCCACCACACCATGTTTTGGAACTTGCACTGGGAACTATGATACAAGGATAGAATAGTACATGGTTTCAGGCGAAATCAGAATGTCAGATGTCGAGAAGGTTTTTATGAACAGGTTGAAGGAATCATGCCTTCAACGGTTCAAAGAACATCTCCATTTTTTGTTCTCAAAGATATCAATGCACCTGCATAAAGCTATGGTTCATGACATGGAGTCTGAATTTGGCGTAGGTTGGTCAGCAAAAAAGGTGAAAAGACAAATGTTTCAGAATTGCAAGAGATTTAGGTGCAACCAAACAACAAAGATAAAAGAACTCCTGCCCGAGCTAAGGTTGAAAAAAAATCCAATTGATGTCAGTATAAAAGTATGGAAAGAACTTGTAAAATCATATAAGAAGTCATATGCACAGAGGAAGTCTGGTGAGGAGAGTATCCAAGTATTTCAATTTGTTCATAATATTATATCAAATTTCTTAAACGATTTTTAAATTTTATTTGTGCATAATTCAATTGAATTAGTGATGTTTCAGGACAAAGCCTCCAAATCTAGGCTTGCAAAACTCCAAGCCACGCATCACAGTGGCCAAAAAGGTTTACAAGCCTTGATCTGCACCTTTGTAAGTATATTTATTATGTGATTTTTTATTTTTTTCCTAGAAAAAAGTAAATGATTACATGTTTATTAGTTTAACTAGTCCATGTGTCATGTTTTGACACGAGGACAAATATGGTCGGCATCCAACACATATTGAAAAATAAATGTTACAAAATAAAAAGTGGACCGACTTTGTAATATGGATGGAGAACGAGGTATCAATAGTATTGAAGGATTCCTTGCCTTGTTTTTTCCCTAGCTTTTGTCAATGGCTCCCCATTTGGGCATCCTTGTCCTTTATTTCCTTTGATTATTATGAACTTGTGGAGTGTTCCTTGCAATTTATGGAGTTTGGGAATACTAGTCCTTGTTTTGTGGCTCCTGATAACAAACATAGTTTGCCTAGTAGGGTTTTTCCCCTTTCATTTAATTTATTTATATTTGCCTACTATATGGATAAGTTGGATTCTCATCTAACATTCATAGGGCCTTTTGTCCCTTGGAACTTCTCTAACATAGGTGCATTTCACTAATAGATGGGTGATAACTTCATCATCCATATTACAAAGTGAACACATGCGAGGCCCTTGGTTACTTCTCCTTTGCAAATGATCTCAAAGAAGTAACTTGTCTCTCAACACTGACCACATATAAACACGTGTCTTCATAGGAGCTCTAATATTCCAAAGGGGCTTCCACCACAATGATTTTGTCTTATTCTGCATTACATAACATAGTTTTGTACCATAGCTTTGCAATCTATTATCTTAGAATAAGATTCTTGGACCAAATCAAACTATATTCCTCATCTCTAATCCTTACATGAATATGAGATAAAGTTCCACATAACATTGCCATTGTGTTGCATTCTCTCTAAGAAAATCCCAAGAATACCAATACCATACCATTGCATACTGTTACACATTATTTTTGTCATCCCTATGACCGTTAATGATGTAAACCTATATGTTGCCTTCAGAGGGGTCAATGGCCTGGATTCCTGGAGAAAGAAGGGAAAAGAACTTTTCCTGAGAGAAGAAGTTGTATTTTCCTTTGAAAAAACCTTATTAAGGAGGATTTCCACAGGCTGCTGTATATGCAGGGTGCGGAAATGCATGATTTCCGCACCTTACTCTATAGCTGGGTTGCAGAGTTTCCATATGTTGCTCTATAGCTAGGGTGCGACGGCCTTCATACGTGGGAAAAACGAGCATTTTATCGATGCTTCTAGAAGGAGAAGCTTCTATGGTGAGGTGGCCTTCGAACGGTTTGGATCTTACTTGCTTTCATGATTTAGTGGGATCATCCTAACCTTCTCACCTTATCCTCTTCAACTTATAAAAGGAGAGGAGCTCTCATGGAGAAAGTTAGCTTGATTGGGTTGGAAAGTTCTTGAGCCTTTGAGATTAGAAATTTGGCTTGAGATTGTTGGCTTGGTATGTTGGATTTGAGCTTTGCTTCGTCAAGATAGATTGTGAGTAACTATCAGATCCATGGTCCCATAATCCTTGGAGCAAGAAGTGTGTGGGAAGCAAGGAACTGTTGGAAGGAACTTGACAACATCAAGGCATTTGGTTGTATCTTTCTTCCACATTCTTTAATACATATATACTTTTCTTTCCTATATGAATGTTATTTTTCCATATTGTATGATTCCTTGATCACGTACATAGTTTCATATCAAATAGACTCTGTTATTCTTGTCTTCGTTGACTTGTGTTTATTTGCAGATATTTCTCATAAACCTCATGACGAAGCTTGGATTGCATTGGCGAAGTCAGATCTTCAATATTTAAAAGGTATGTTCTAGATCCATTTCTCATTTGATAATCAAATCTAAGGAAAGAGCAGTGTACAATCTTGTTTTGTTCTAGATCTAGGTGGATCTAGGGGGATTGATTTATGTCCTCACTTAACAATTAGCCCGATAACAAAATTGGTGACTCCACTGGGGAACAAATTGTTTTCCTAGTTTGTCTTGCTTTCTTTCTTTGATTGCTTGGTTTCTTTTTTCTTAGTCTCTGGGAGATCCATCTTGACTCTCTGACTGTTAAAATTCACTGGAAAACCTTATTAATTTTTATTTTTTTCCATTTTTGTTTGATTTCCGCACCCTGCTTTGAGGGATAGTGCGAAGACTTAGGATTTCTGCACCCTATCTGTTTAGACCAGTGTGGAAACTCCGCACCCCACCCATTTCTGGCCTGCGACGATCAAGTATTTCCGCACTGTGCTAGTCTTCCAACCTGCAGAAATTGTGAAAAAAATTGTTTTTTGGTGGTTTTCCCTGCCCAGATCTGTGATATGGTTCTGGGGTGATTTGTTGGGTCTAATTACAATCTTCTTGAAAAAATTTGAATTTGCTTTCAACCATATTTACCTTATTTTTTCTTTGTTTGTTTTTGAAAGATTTGATCTCTTCCTTTGAGTGTCTTTCTGTTACAAAGCGTTGTTTTTCTTTAGAATTGTTTAGTGAAAGAACACTTCTTTTTTTGAATAAATTGTGTTAAAAGAGAAACTTAGTTTGGGTTTCTTTTGTTTTGAGGAAACTCGCTCTTGCTTTTAGTGTCTCTTTGAAACAAAAGTTTTAATTTTCTTGCTTTGCATTGGTTTGGGGGCATCTTTGAATTTGAAGTAGTGAAATTGCATGATTTTTAGCATTTTTGGTCTTGAATTCTGAAAAAATTTCCCCCTCATAGCCAGGGGGGGTCATGAATCGTGTATTGGTGTACAGTATCTTTGTCTCATTTCTTGAAGATATTGATATTGATGAGTTTATTAAAATTTTGGGACATTGTGCATCTGAGAATGATGAATGTTTTCTCCTTTTCGTAATATAGCTTTCATTGAAATGAAAAGATTGGATCTTCATCTCTTTGCATAACTTTCGAGTCGGTCAAAACACCATATTGCCCACGCCATTTTCCTTTTGAGTAACAACAGCCTTAAATAAACGCTTACAAAAATTGATTAGACATTTTTATATTTTCTGGTAGCAAACCTACATTAGATTAGTTGTAGGGCTTTGGAATAGGTGTGAAATATAACTTTCCAAAGCTGCAAACAAACATAGAATCTTGCATTAGGAAGCGATGAAATTCACTTGCTACATTTTGTCCTGGGAAGCCCTTCTCACACAAGGGTCAAAACTGAGGTCGCATTGAGACTGGCAAAGTTACTGACCTTGCTTTGTTGGTCTTGGTGTAGAGATTGCGTGTATTATGGGTGTCGCTTGAAAGGTATGAGTGGAACCCTTTAAAGTTGATTTCGGGCTAGATACCCTGCCTTTGCATGTGGATTGGACTGTCGTCTGTTTCCCCAGGAATCACTATAGTAATTGGTAACCTTAGTGGCCTATCTCTTTAGGGTCTTTACACGAGGTGAATGTGGAGGGGCAAGTCTTCACGGTACCTGGAATCGACGTTGAACAAACTCACTCGGGGTCCTTTGAGGGTATACCCACGTTTATGGGTGGGAGATTGCACAAGGGTGTAAGTCCGTTAAGCAAGTTGTCAATGTAACTTTTCCACCCGCTCTATCTCAGCCCCTTCTTACTTTGTTCTCGCGATGTTGGATTTCATCACCAACTAGTGTGTTCATTGTGATAAGGTTTTGTTTGCTTGCTTGCTTTCTTGCTTGCTTACTAGATTTTTAGCGTGTGTTGTTTGTTTTCCCTAGTGGACTCTAGGTTGGATTTTTGTTTTTAATGGCGTCAGTTCCTGGAATGACCAATGAAGGAACCTCTACTCCAGGGGAACCTTTTGTTTTTCCTTCTTACGAAAACATTGGTCCTCCTCACATCGCTACTTTGAGCCTTCCAAATCTCACAATTGGATTACTGTTATGGTTGTTTTCCACTCAGGTAGTCTCGAATGCAACTAGTGATTCTGTTGTAAGCACTTCCCCTCAAGAACATCAACCTCATGTTGATCCTTCACCTTCTTCACCAGTAAGATCTTCTTTGCCTTCTTCACTTGCAAGGTCCTCTTCTGTTTTATCTTCTTCGACGAGTGAAAGCTCTGCAGCTGGTAACCTGGTGGATAAGAAGAAGAAGAAAAGGAAGAATAAGAAGAAGAAAAATAAACAAGGATCTAAAATTCCAACCAATGCCGGACGTGTTGGAAAGAAACCAGTTACTGTTGATCGTGCTGGGAGTGTTGATGATGTCAAGATCACCCAAACAACCCATAAACCTAGGTACCCTTGAAGGCTTTGTAAGGGTAGCCATCTTCTTAAGGATTGCCCTGGTCTATCTAAAGTTATAGAAGTATGGTCTATAAACCCTCGCCAACCCATTTCGTGAGCCTATGAACAATATGTTGATGACCTCCCGTCAACTAGTCAAAATACCCTTGGGAAGAAGAAAAGTAGAGTCAAGTTTCCTTGTAGGTTATGCAGAGGGAGTCATCAAACTCACCTTTTCCCTTGTATGGACGAAGCCTCGAAATTACTAGAAGACATGACTGTTTCACCGCCTCAACTTCCAGCTGCTTATCGCAAGCTTTCTCTCAACCCACCTATAGTTGATGGAATGATCAATCTGGTTCCCCCGTCGGTTAGTCCAGTTAATCAGGTCCTTGGTTGAATCAGTTGACAAAGTGGTCAATCTGATTTCCTCCTCGGTCGATACCACTCTCCCGTTAGAGAGTGAAACCAAAGCGGTCGATTCGTATCCACCTGTCGACAGCATTCTCCCCTTGGAGAATGAAACCCAAGTGGTCAATTTGACATCATTATCAGTCGACTCTACTCTCCCACTAGAGAGTAAACCCGATACTGCTCACGTTTTTCTTATTGATACAGAATCTACCATGTCGGGGGGCATTCCTCCTTCTCCCGTGGAGCCTCCCCCAAGTAACGAAGCCATCCTTTTTAATTAGGGTGTGCTAACTGGACCTCGTCTTCCCTATCACATTCCTTTCCAGATTATAGTGCAGGTTTGTGGTCAGGATGTTCCTCAGACTCTGATAGATGAAGGTGCGTTCGTTAGTATTTTGTCCTCTATGGCTTGGTAGGCTTTGGGTTATCCTTAGCTTGCACCGGTTACGCAGAGTCCGTTATATTTTAATAGAAGAACCAGTCAACCTTTAGGGACCCTTCCTCAGTTTCCTGTAACTTTGGGAGGGAAAACTGTCTGTATTGATGTCATGGTAGTCCAAGATCCCTTGGATTTCGCTTTACTCCTTCAGTGGGATTATGTCTATTCCATGAAAGCTATTGTGTCCACTCTTTTTCGTGTGATATATTTCCCTCATGATGGAAGAATTGTGACTATTGATCAATTTTCATTCATCGGTCCTGACTGGATGACCTCCCTAAATGGTTCTTATATGCGGACGATATTGCCCCCACCACATGTTAATTATGTGGCGTTGTCTCACATGACTTCAACTTCTGATGATTTGGATCCAGTAGTTGACATGGTGATCTCTTCGATCGATATTTTAGAGCCTGATCTCTTTACCCCTATCATGGCCCTCGACATGTGTTCCTTCCAAAGTGTGTTTCTTCCATCGAGTGAAGATATCTTGGAGGCCATGATCGAGTTTCGTCCCTTGACATGGTGTCCTTCTAGAGCACTGTCCTCTTGGAAGCAGTGATCAAGAAGAGAGCCCCCTAAAAAATGAAACCAGCCTTGAGCATGGTTTTATGATTTCAAGCTCATTAAAAAATGAAACCATCTTTGAGCATTGTTTTGTAATTTGTAGCTCGTTAAAAAATGAAACCAACTACGAGGATAGTTTTGGCGTCTCTGTGGAAACCTTGTTAAAAAATGAAATAGAGGTTAGGAGCATAGTTCTTCTCCTGTGTCAAGCTCGTTAAAAAATGAAACAACTTCCCCCTCTATGTTTGAGTCAAGTCCTTCGTCTAGTATTTGAAGCTTCCTTTCATTCGTCTTTGCAGTTGGATGAAATGAAGCTTGGGGGGCAACGCTTCCAGCCTCTGGACTTCATGTTGAAGTTGAGCCACTAGCTTCTTAAGCTAGGGGCTAAGTACCAACCATGCGTTGGGAAGTCGCAAGCATAGTTTTCTATGGTTCAAGCTTGTGTAAAAATGAAACCACCTACCTCAAGCATAGTTTCCTCTAATTCAAGCTTGTGTAAAAATGAAACCAGGACAAAGCATAGTTTAGTTTAGTTTTTAATCTCGTGTAAAAATAAAATCTATCCCAAGCATAGTTTTGTTTTGTTTTAAAGCTTGCATAAAAATGAAAACAATCCCGAGCTTAGTCTTTGTTCTTTCTCACGCTCGTAAATACATGAGAATAAGTTATCGAGCTTAGTCTTTGTTCTTTTTCATGCTCGTAAATCAATGAGAATGTAACCGAGTATACTTTTATCACTTTTTCAGACTCGTAAAGGTTATACAAAAAAGGAACCCACTGGAGTTCCCTTTAAGCTCTTTTCAGACTCTTTAAACATGAAAAGATTGTCGAGCGACCTTGTTCTTTTCACGCTCGTTAAAGTATTTGAAGAAAACGTCTATTGAGCGACAATTTATCTATTTTTCGGTCTCATTAGACTACTTTATGAAAAAGGAACTGAGAGAGTTCTCTTTAAGTGTTTTTCAGATTCTCTAAACATGAAAACCCCCTGAGTTTTCTTTTTTTGGACTCGTTAAACAAACATCGATAGACCCATATGGGACCGAACCACTCCTTCCTAGGGTTCGTTAAAAATACTCGAGGGACTCATCCGAAGGATGAGCTTACAATTCAAGCATATGTTATCCTCCTCAAGCTTGTGTAAAAATAAAGAGGTACTTGCCAAAAATGGTGGGGGAAAATTGGGAAAGAAATGTGTCTAAACCTGTATTCCATGGAAGAGTCTCTTTTGAACATGACACCCTTTCACTCGCTTTGTGTCTAGGTTGGAAAATACGCTTGTCTCTTGATCATACTCCTTTATAAGATTACCCATTGGTCTGTGATCCCTATTGTTGAGCCAGTGTTTCCAAGACAATTGTCGTGTCGTCAATATGTTCAAAGAGAAGTTCAACCTAGAAAGTCTTCTATTGCGTCAGCCATTTTTGTAGTCCTTAAGCCTTCTATTGCGTCGTCCATCCCTGAGTCATCCCTGAATCACATGTTACTATGATCTACTTCAAATCTTGTTACCTGTTTCGTGTCATTGATGGGGGAATACATTAAGGCCTTCCTGTGATGAGTCTTTTCCTGTCGACTTCAACTCATTATCTAGGAATTAGACTTAGAAACTAATTGGTACCTTGGAACTTGCATGCCTCAATGGCAGGTTTCCTCGCTTTCGACAGTGGGTTTTCATTATTGACCCCTGATCAGGAGATTCTGTCAAGTGTTTGACCTCAACTCATTGATTTCACATTCGTTGGATTGTACTAGTGTACCTTGAGAGTCATTGACATTAATGGTGATTTCCCTCACACTTGTTAACAATATTCATTAATGACTGGTAATCAAGCGGTTTCTACCATGTTCGACTTCAACACATGTATTGGCATGGTTAGATTTGTACTATAGAGTGGTGGAGATGAAGACCATGAATCTTTTCTCACAGATTCAGGTTGCGTTGGAGTATATTTAGTTTGTACTGTTGCATAGATCCACATTGTATGTCTTGTGGCTATGTTCAAATTTGAGTCTTTAACACATATATCCACAGTGTATTTTTGGTGGCTATGTTCATATTTGAGTCATATTGGCATGGATCCACAATGTATGTTTGGTGGCCATGACCTATCTTACTTGACATGGATCTTTGCATGTCGGCATGTATGCTTTGAGTTATTTGTATTCTGAGTATGGGAATGCCTACCTCAGTGATGATATATTATTGTACTGTATTTCCTTGTTTGTTGGCAGGTTTTCGACCGACTGTTCTTTGTTCCCTACACACAGTCGACAAAGTATTTCAGCTATCACTCTGTTCTAACTTCATACTTTCGGGGGCTCTCTGTTACACATTATTTTCATCATCCCTATGATCGTTAATGATGTAAATCTATCTTTTTCCTTTAGAGGGGTCAATGGCCTGAATTCCTGGATAAAGAAGGGAAAATAACTTTTCCAGAGAGAAGAAGTTATATTTTCTTTTGAAAAAACCCTATTAAAGAGGATTTCCACAAGCTTCTCTATATGCGGGGTGTGGAAATGCCTGATTTCCGCACCTTGCTCTATAGCTGGGTTGCGAAGTTTCCGCAGGTTGCTCTATAGCTAGGGTGCGACGACCTTCGTACGTGGGAAAAACGAGCATTTTCTCGATGCTCCTAGAAGGAGAAGCTTCTATGGTGAGGTGGCCTCCGAACGGTTTGGATCTTACTCGCTTTCATGATTTAGTGGGATCATCCTAACCTCCTCACCTTATCCTCTTTATCTTATATAAGGAGAGGAGCTCTCATGGAGAAAGTTAGCTTGATTAGGTTGGAAAGTTCTTGAGCCTTTGAGATTAGAAATTTGGCTTGAGATTGTTATCTTGGTATGTTGGCTTTGAGCTTTGCTTTGTCAAGATAGATTGTGAGTAGCTATCAGATCCATGTTCCTAGAATCCTTGGAACAAGAAGTGTGTGGGAAGCAAGGAATTGTTGGAAGGAACCTGACAACATCAAGGCATCTGATTGTATCTTTCTTCCACATTATTTAATACATATATACTTTTCTTTCCTATATGAATGTTATTTTTCCATATTGTATGATTCCTTGATCACGTACATAGTTTCATATCAAATAGACTCTGTTATTCTTGTCTTCGTTGACTTGTGTTTATTTGCAGATATTTCTCATAAACCTCGTGACGAAGCTTGGATTGCATTGGYGAAGTCAGATCTTCAATAGTTAAAAGGTATGTTCTAGATCCATTTCTCATTTGATAATCGAATCTAAGGAAAGAGTAGTGTACTGTCTTGTTTTGTTCTAGATCTAGGTGGATCTAGGGGGATTGATTTATGTCCGCACTTAAAAATTAGCCCGATAACACATACCAATAACAATACGATACCAATTCCATACCATTGAATACCAATACCAATACCATTGCATGGAAATGGTATGCATTGGCAATGATATGCATACCAATGCCATACCAATACCAATACCATACCAATATCAATACCATACTATACCATACCAATACCAATACCATACTATACCATACCATACCATACCATGCCATGCCAATACCAATACCAATCCCATTCCATACCAATACCATACCACTGCATACCAATACCAATACCATTGGATACCAATATGCATACCAATACCATACCAATACCAATAGCATACCATACCAATACCAATACCAATACCATTGCATACAATTGCATGGAAATGGTATGCATTGGCAATGATATGCATACCAATACCAATACCATACCAATACCAATATGTATTGCCAAAACCAATACCAATATGCATTACCAATACCAATACCAATACCAAAACCAATACCAATATGCATTGCCAATACCCTTATGCCTTGCCAATACCATTGCATACCAATACGACCAATACCATTGCATACCAATACCATACAATACTAATACAATACCATACCATACCATACCATACCATACCAATAACATACCAATACCAATACCATACCATTGCATACCGATAACAATACCAATACCAATACCATATCAATACCATACCACAACATACCAATACCGATACCATTGCACGACAATGGTATGCATTGGCAATGATATGCATACCAATACCAATACCAATACCAATACCAATACCATACCATACCGATACCATTTCCAATACACATACCAATACCATACCATACCATTGCATACCAATACCAATACCATACCATTCCATACCAATACCATTGCATACCAATACCAATACCATTGCAATGGTATGCATTGGTAATGATATGCATATCAATACCAATACCATATCATACCATACCAATACCAATGGCAATGATATGTATACCAATACCATACCAATACTAATACCATTGCCAATACCATACCATACCATACCATACCATACCATACCAATACTAAGACCATTTCCAATACCATACCATACCATACCATACCAATACCAATACCAATACCAATACCATTGCAATGGTATGCATTGACAATGATATGCATACCAATACCAATACCATACCAATACCATACCATTGCATACCAATATCATTGCTTACCAATACCAATACCATTGCATACCACAATTGTATGCATTGACAATGATATGCATACCAATACTAATACAATACCATACCATACTAATACCAATGCCATAGCCAGAAAATCCTGACATAGTGTTCTTGAAAATCGACCTCGTCTTTAGAAATTGCACTATGCCTCATTGACCAAAATTCTAGTGCCAAAGATACTCCAACAATTGGTTTTTTGGTCGACGGAATGATAGCGTAGGGGCCCCACTAGCTGAAACCTGGTGCTTTGAATCCAATGCAGCTAACGGTTCGTGCATCTCAGTCCCGGTTTGAGTTTTATCGTGAGTTGCAACTCGCATCCTCAAGCCATTTAGGGACATGTGGTCAATTTGGTCTGGGGGCATAAAATCCAAACTGAGTATCATAACGGACTTCCGTAAGCTCCCGCAAGTTTGTTTGGCCAAGGCCCACACGAATACACTAGAAAAAAAGACCCGAAACAATGTTCTTGAAAATCGACCTCCTCTTTAGAAATTGCACTATGCCTCATTGTCCAAAACCCTAGTGTTGGAGATACTCCAACAAATGGTTTTCCGGTTGACAGAATGATAACGTAGGAGCCTTAAAAGTTGAAACCTAGTGCTTCGAATCCAATGAAACTGACGGTTTGTGCATCCGAGTCCTGGTTTGAGTTTTATCCATAGTTGCAACTTGCCTCCTCGAGCCATTCAAGGACATGTGGCCAATTTGGTCCGGGGGCATAAAATCCAAACCTAACACCATAACAGAGTTCCGTAAGCTCTCACAAGTCTGTTTGGCTAAGGGCCATGTGACTACACTAGCCAGAAATGTTGGACAAAGTGTTCTTGAAAATCAACCTCATCTTCAAGCATTACACTATGCCTCATTGACCAAAACCCTAACGTTGAAGATACTTCAACAAATAGTTTTCTGATCGACGTAATGACAACATAGGGGCCCCACTAGCTGAAACCCGGTGCTTTGAATCCAATGCAACTGATCTGGATTTAGGAGCGGAACGAACTGAATACAATAAACACAGAGATATGAAGAATAACACAAATATCCACTGAACAATATATTCTATTAAATAATGAAATAGGTTGAAACTGTAAAACTACAGAACTGAAATACTTGCTCGAATGGTGGTAGCTATCTCTGAGAAGAGATGTGGCTGCTACACGCATTCGTCTAAGCATCATGGATTACAATGAGGCTCTAGAGGCCTTTTTGATATTACTCATGAATGCCAAAACCCTCGACATCCAAAAACCTAACCCTAGAAGGCGAAACACCAAAAATCATGTGGGCGCTATGGGTAAGTTGGTGTAATTTGGTACCTCAACTTCCAAGCGTTGTAACTTTTGTATACAACCTCTATTTTTGGCGTGTGATATCCTGTTGGAAAGCTCTTTCATAGAACTACACATTCCATTGTCAAACTCTAACTTTGTTTACAATTTGAATGTGGCGAGCCAAAAAAACAACGTTTATGTCCCCAAAACGGACCTGGAAGTAAAACAATATGTGTTGACATGAAAACATACAAAATAAGCCAGTTGGATTGGGCAAGACGCCACCTGTATCCACCTGGAGGATGTGTGGGGCTTCAGACAACCCCAAAAATGTAGAAATCACAATTACAAAGCAGTACATAAGAACGTGCTGAACAAAAAACGAACACGAGGAGCCACTTGGAATAGGTGGGTAGCCACCAATATCCACCTGGATCAATCCTCCCCCCTTAGGAAGCAATGGTCTCCATTGCGTTGAATTCCTCCATCAGGCGAGGAAACTTCTGCTAGATTTGGCCTTGGGTGAGCCACTTTCCTTGGTGTAGGAGTTTTCTTGCCTTGATAACCTGATAAAGCTGGATCCACTGTTGGCGAGTGCCCTTGACCTATGTGTCCACTATCTGATCAGTGGATGCTTGTTCCATGCAATCAAGGTTGAGATCTGTTGGTGTCCGTTGTTCTTCAATCTCAGAGGTGTCCAATAATGGGGGAAAACATAGCCGAAGGAGGTCCACATTGAATACTAGATGCAGGCCAAGGAAGGGTGGAGTGTTGAGCTCAAAAGTATTTCTACCCACAACCTCAATGATAGTGTAAGGCCCATAACAAAGTGGGAAAAGCTTTCAATGGGGCCCAGTGAGATGCTCCTTCTGCAAATGTAACCAAACTTTGTCGCCAACCTGAAACTGATGTGGTGCCCTGTGTTGATCATGGCGCTGCTTGTACTTAGCATTGGATTTCTGCAAAATCTCCTGGACCTGTTGGTAGATGCGCTGAATCCCCTCAATAAATCTGGTGGCTTTGTCGATCACAGACTAATCAGGGGAAGATTTTGTTTGTGTGGTGGCAAGAGGAAGTGCAACAACAATGGGTCCCAGGGGTTGGAACCTCAGACCCACCTGAAATGGGCTATGGCTGGTGGAACTATGGAGAGCCCTGTTGTAACTGTGTTGGACATATGGGAGGCTCTCGTCCCATTTACGTGGGTGCTTAGAATTGTACATGTGTAGGATGTGCACAATCATCCTATTGATGACCTCTATTTGGCCATCGGTTTGGGGGCGGAAAGCAGTGGATTTTGTGAGCTTGGTGTCCAATAGAGACCAGAGACTCGACCAAAAGGTGTTGAGGAACCTGTTGTCTTGGTTGGAGATGATGGTCTGTGGTATCCCAAAGTGGACCCACACTCATTCGAAGAAGAGCTTGGAAGTATCTGTCACTATGACATTCTTCTTACAGGATGTGAGGATAGCCATCTTCGAAAACCGATCAACGACCACAATCACGCAGTCATTTCCTTGCTTGGTGGATGACAAACCATACATGTAGTCCATTGAGATGGATTCCCAAGGCTTCTTGGGAACATGACGAGGGGTGTATAAGCCTTGCTTCTTGATGGTGGGCTTGGTAATGGCACATAAAGTGCAAGATTTGATATATTTGCTGACGTCCTGTTGATTTTTTGGCCAATAAAAATGTTTCTGAAGAATGATCACAATTTTCTCTATGCTAAAATGTCCTGCCACCCGACTGTAGTGGGCTTCCCAAATCATCTTTGCACACTCGCTTGTAGGAACACATAGATGGCCCAGGTGGCATAAGAGTCCGTCCTGAATGTGAAAATCAGTGACAGTTGCACATGTACCCAAGAGCTGATATGTGGCGGTGAAGTCTGGATCTTGCTGATAAAGATAGGGCCACTCAGATGCTTCATGTCCACAGGAATGGAGCACATCGGTGAGTGCAGCCACAGGAGGGAAACTAAGGCAGTCAACGACACGATTAGAGATACCTATCTTATACTTGATGTTGATATGGAACTGTTGCAGGTAGGTGGACCACTTCTGATGGTGGTCGTTCTGCAATTTCCCCTGTGTCTGTATGAATTGCAGAGGCTTGTCATCAGTGTGTATGATCGTCTCTTTCCCCATAATATAATGTTTCCATTGAAAACAGGCTTGTACAATGGAATAAATTTCCTTGTCATAGGTGGGGTATTTTTGGATAGTATCGAAAAATGTCTCACTATGGTATGCCACCAGATGCCCGTGCCGAGTGACAACTGTGCCCACAACATAGTCAGATGCATCAGTCTCAATCTCGAATGGTTGCTGCTGATCGAACAAGGAGAGTACTGGATCTGAGCACAAGTGATGCTTCAAATCATCAAATGTTCATTGTTGCTCCTTCCCCCACATGAACTTGGCTCTACCACCACCCTTGGTCACCTGGCTGAGGGTCCATGCAATATGGGAGAATCCCAACATGAACCGTCGGTAGAAGTTGGCTAGTTCTAAAAAAATCCAAAGCTCGGTCAGTGTGGTCGGGGTTGGCCAGTCACGGATGACTTGGATCTTAGCTGGATCAACATGTACCCCATGCTCATCAATAATGTAGCCCATGTATTGGACCCTGTTCATGCCAAAAGAGCATTTTACCAAGTTGGCATAAAGCTTGTGTTGTTGCAGAGTGCTCAAAACTTGTTGAATATGCCGCATGTGCTCCTCCCACATTCTGTTGAAGATGAGGATGTCATCAAAATATACTACCACAAAGGAGTTGGTGAAGGGTCTGAATACATCATCCATCAACCTCATGAAAGTTGTTGGTGCATTTGTTAAGCCAAAGGGCATGACTAGCCATTCGTAAAGACCTTCTTTAGACTTGAAGGTTGTCTTCCATACATCATTTGGTTCAATGGGAACCTGGTGGTAGCCAAACTTTAGGTCAATCTTGCTGAAGAAATTTCCCCCCATGAGTTGGTCAAGAAGGTCATCAATATTGGGAATGGGGTAGCGGTTCCTGACCGTGATTTTAACTAAGGCTCTGTAATCAATGTAGAGTCGCCAAGTCTCGTCCTTCTTTTGCACCAGTACAATCGAGCTTCCGCAAGGGGAGGAGCTGGGTCTGATGTGCCCCTTTTGAAGAAGCTCTTGGATATGATGCCTAATTTCGACATTCTCCATCAGCGAGTGATGATAGATTGGTCCATTAGGTAGAGGTGCATCGGGGGTCATATCAATTGGATGCTTGACTTGGCAGTGTCTCGGTACCCTTGTAGGTGAGGCAAAGATGTCTCTGTATTCTTCCATGATCTCGTCCACTTGCTTTTGCTGCAAAGAGAGGCGTTGTGTAGAGGCCACAGATGTGGTGGCAACCTTCTTCTTACTGTGAGCACAAATCACAAAGAAGATGAACTTCCCGGTCTGTGAAATGACCTTACTGCATTGCTTAGCAGAGATTAAAGAAATAACAGTAGGCGGTGCTACCTCTAGGATCCTGTAGAATTGTCTACCCAAAGTAATAATAACACTGCAGGGTCTAGACTCATACACAACATGACGCTTTCACAAATATGGTTGTCCTAAAAGAACATCACAAACTTTAAGGGGGGCAATATCACACAGTACCTCAACTTTGGAAGGCTTGATGTTGTAGGGCAGACGACACTCTTGGTTGACACAAAGGTCTCTTCCTTGGAGAAACTAGTCGACGGTGTAGGGCCGTGGGTGCAGTTTCAATGGCAGGTCCAGTCGCTTGACGACCTCTGCTGAAATCAAGTTGTTCTGACTACCGTTCTCAACAATGAAATGAATCGAAGCCCCCTTGACCCATATCTGCGAGTGAAAGAGGCATTCCTCTTCCTATGGTTCTTCTGGTTCACTTGGCCGAACTTTGGTGGTAGAGACAGTGGCAATGGGTTCAACATCGATAATCCGCTTCCCTCCTTCAGGTTTTGACTCTGAATCAGAATCGACCTCTGACTTGGAAGCCTTCAGCTCGACCACGAGGGACTGCTTGGAGCGACATTCTTCGGTGTTGTGCCAAGGACTTTTATGGTACTCACACCATTTTCCCGTGTCCTTCTTCATCTTCTCATTTCTCTTCTTGTGTTGAGGCTTGGACTAGTTTTCTTGAGGGTGACCATCTCTACTTGGTCCCTTACTGTGTGGGTTGGGGTTGCCTTTTCCCTGCTTCGGCTGTGAGGGGTTTGCAGATCCAAACTCTCGTTGTTTCTGCTTAAATTTCTGCTCGATCTTGATAGCATATTTATAAGTCGTGCCCAATTAGGCGATGTCCAAGATCTCCATTTCTGTTTGAATGTATCTATGCAAACAACCGTGGTATTTGAGCACTAGATGACGCTCAGAGTCTTTGATACCCAATTTGGTGCGTAGGGTATGGAAAATATTGGTGAAATCTGGTACTGTCTGGTCCCTTTCTTGACGTAGGGTAGTTCATCTGGTGTACTGGTCCTCGTAGCTTCCAACAGGGTAGTATTATTCTTTAATAACATCCTGGAAGGAATCCCATGTAGGGGCCACCACAAACATTCTATATTCCTCCACGAACCTTTGCTCAGAGTAAGCATCCCACCAGACTTTAACATGGAGAACGACCTTGAGGAGTGCAAAAGTGATATTTTCCCTATCAAACAAATTGTTGACCGAAAAATATCCTTCGAGCAGATTCAACCATTTATCTACAACATCTGCATCTATCAATCTTTCAAATAATGGAATATAAAAATTTACATGTACCTTTAAGGGGGTTGCATGGCCGCTTGATGAAGATGCTTCTCCTATGGGCAGTCGTCAAAGGATCTGTGTGAAGTTGTCCATCATTTCATTCCTTTGTCGTGTGAGGGCTTCCTCGAGCAACATTTTAATAGGATCTCCTACTCCATCATATTTCTTTTTGTCCCCCATGGGTTTTTGTAGGGCTCGACGTGACCGATCTTGTAATGGCCTAATTGGTTCGAGTCCTAACTTCTTGTACCCAGATCTTGTCGGGGACATGCACAAAAACAAATAAATGAAGAGTAGACCGCTCTAATACCACTGATCCAGATTTAGGAGTGGAATGAACTGATTAACAAACTGAATACAATAAACACAGAGATATGAAGAATAACACAAGTATCCAATGAACAATATCTTCTATTAAATAATGAAATAGGCTGAAACTATAAAACCACAGAACTGAAACACTTCCTCGAATGGTGGTAGCTATCTTTGAGAAGAGACGTGGTTTCTACGTGCATCCGTCTGAGAAGAATGTATTACAATGAGGATCCATAGGCCTTTTTGATATTACTCATGAATTCCAAAACCCTAGACATCCAAAAACCTAACCCTAGAAGGCGAAACACCAAACGTCATTTGGGCTCTATGGGTAAGTTGGTGTAATTTGGTACCTCAACTTCCAATGATCATAACTTTTGCATACGACCTCTGTTTTAGATGCATGATAGCCCATTGGAAAGGTCTTTCAGAGAACTACACATTCTACCATCAAACTCTGACTCGGCCTATAGTCTAACTGTAGTGAGCCAAAAAAACAACGTTTAGGGCCCCAAAACGACCCTAGAAGTACAACAAGATGTGCTGACATAAGAACATACAAAATAAGCCAGTTGGATTAGGTGAGAGGTCACCCGTATCCACCTGGAGGATGTGTGGGGCTTTAGGTAGCCCCAAATGTGTATAACTCACAATTTCAAAGCAATGCAAAAGAACGTGCTGAACAAAAAAAGGACACGAGGATTCAGTTGGAATAAGTGGGTGGCCACCAATATCCACCTGGATCAACAACTGACGGTTCGTGCATCCGAGTCTATGTTTGAGTTTTATCATGAGTTGTAACTCGCCTCCTCAAGCCATTCAGGGACACGTGGACAATTTGGTTCGAGGGCATAAAATACAAATCGAGTAGCATAACAGACTTCCGTAAGCTTCCACAAGTCTATTTAGAAACCTTACACCACTCTGCTTCTTTAGCCACCTAAATTCATGCTGGTTTTATCGATAATTGAAGGACATGTGGCCAATTTGGTCTTGGGGAATAAAATCCAAACCAAGCAGCATAACAGAGTTCCATGATCTCCCACAAGTCTGTTTGGCCAAGGCCCATGTGACTACACTAGCCAAAAATTCTTGCCAGAGTGTTCTTGAAAATCGACCTCATCTTCAAAAATTTCACTATGCCTCATTTACGAAAACCCTAGTGCAGAAGATACTCCAACAAATGGTTTTCCGGTCATGATATGATAGCATAGGGGGCCCACTAGCTGAAACCTGACACTATGAATCCAATGCAACTGATGGTTCGTGCATCTGAGTCCTGGTTTGAGTTTTAACGTGAGTTGAAACTCACCTCCTCAAGCCATTTAGGGACATGTGGTCAATTTGGTTTGGGGGAATAAAATCCAAACCGAGTATCATAAAAGATTTTTGTAAGCTCCCGCAAGTCTGTTTGGCTAAGGCCCACACGACTACACTAGCCAAAAATACCCGACACAATGCTCTTGAAAATTGACCTCCTCTTCAGAAATTGCACTATGCCTCATTGACCAAAACCCTAGTGCCTGATATACTCCAACAAATGGTTTCCCGGTCGACGGAATGATAGTGTAGGAACCTCGATAGATGAAACTCGGTGCTTCAGATCCAATGCAACTGACAGTTTGTGCATCGAGCCCCGATTTGAGTTTGATCGATAGTTGCAACTCGCCTCCTCAAGCCATTCAAGGACATGTGGCCAATTTGGTCCAGGGGCATAAAATCGAAACCGAGAAGCATAACCGAGTTTTGTAAGCTCCCGCAAGTTTTTTTGGTCAAGGCCCATGCAACTATACTAGAAAAAAACGCCCGACAGAGTGTTCTTAAAAATCGATCTCATCTTCAAAAATTGCACTATGCCTCATTAACCAAAACCATAATGTCAAATGGTTTTTCATTGGATGGAATGATAGTGGAGGGGCCCCTCTAGCTGAAACTCGATTCTCTGAATTCAATGAAACTGACGGTTCATGCATCCGAGTCCCGGTTTGACTTTTATTGTGAGTTGCAACTCGCCTCCTCAAGCCATTCAGGGACATGTAGCCAATTTGGTCTAGGCGCATAAAATACAAACAAAGTAGCATAACGAACTTCTGTAACCTCCCACAAGTATGTTTAACAACCTTACACCACTCTACTTCTTTAGCCACCTAAATTCATGCCAGTTTTATCGATAGTTTCCACTCGCCTCCTCAAGCCATCCAAGGACATGTGGCCAATTTGGTTTGGGGGCATAAATCCCAAACCGAGCAGCATAACGGAGTTTCGTACACTCCGAAAAAGTATATTTGGCCAAGGCCCATGCGACTACACTAGCCAAAAACACCCGAAAGAGTGTTCTTGAAAATTGACCTCATCTTCAGAAATTGCAGTATGCCTCATTGACCAAAACCCTAGTGCCAAAGATACTCCAACAAATGTTTTTCTGGTCGACGAAATGATAGCGTAGGGTCCCCACTAGCTGAAACCCGATGCTCTGAATCCAATGCAACTGGCGGTTCCTGCATATGAGTCTCAATTTGATTTTTATCACGAGTTGCAACTCGCCTCCTCAAGCCATTTAGGGACATGTGGTCAATTTGGTTTGGGGGAATAAAATCTAAACCGAGTAGCATAATGGACTTCTGTAAGCTCCCAAAATTCTTTTTGGCTAAGTCTCATGCGACTACACTAACCAAAAAGACCCAACATAGTGTTCTTGAAAATCAACCTCCTCTTCAGAAATTGCACTATGCCTCATTGACCAAAACCCTAGTGTTGGAGATACTCCAACAAATGGTTTTTTGGTCGACAAAATGATAGCGTAGGAGCCCCAATAGCTGAAACCCAATGCTCTGAATTCAATGCAACTGACAGTTTGTGCATCCGAATCCCATTTCGAGTTTTATTGATAGTTGCAACTCGCCTCCTCAAGCCATTCAAGGACATGTGGCCAATTTGGTTTGGGGGCATAAAATCCAAAACGATCATCATAACAGAGTTCCCTAAGCTCCTGTAAGTCTATTTGGCCATGGCCCATGCAAATACATTAGCCAAAAATGCCCGACAGAGTGTTCTTGAAAATCTACCTCATCTTTTGAAATTGCACTATGCCTCATTGACCAAAACCCTAATGTCGAAGATACTCCAACAAATGGTTTTCCGTTAGATAGAATGATAGCGTAGGGGCCTCATTAGATGAAACTTAGTGCTGCGAATCGAATGAAACTAACGGTTCATGCAACCGAGTCCTTGTTTGAGTTTTATCATGAGTTGCAACTCGCCTCTTCGAGCCAATCAGGGACATGTGGCCAATTTGGTCTCGGGGCATAAAATCCAAACCGAGTAGCATAACAAACTTCCGTAAGCTCCCATAAGTCTCTTTAGAAACCTTACACCACTCTACTTCTTTAGCCACCTAAATTCATGCCAGTTTTATCGATAGTTTCCACTCATCTCCTCAAGCCATTCAAGGACATGTTGCCAAATTGGTCTGGGGTCATAAAATCCAAACCAAGTAGCATAACAGAGTTTCGTAAGCTCCCATAAGTCTGTCTGGACAAGGCCCATGCAACTACACTAGCCAAAAACGCCTGACATGGTGTTCTTCAAAACCTACCTCATCTTTAGAAATTGCACTATGCTTCATTGACCAAAACCCTAGTGTCGAACATACCCCAACAAATAGTTTTCCAGTCAACGAAATGATAGTGTAGGAGCCCCACTAGCTTAAAACTGATGCTCTGAATCCAATGCAACTGATGGTTCATGCATCCGAGTCTCGGTTAGAGTTTTATTGTGAGTTTCAACTCGCCTCGTCAAGCCATTTAGGGACATGTGGTCAATTTGGTCTGGGGGCATAAAATCCAAACCAAGTAGCATAACAGACTTTCGTACGCTCCCGCAAGTCTGTTTGGCCAAGGCCCACACGAATACACACAAAAAAAACGATCGACATGGTTTTATTGAAAATCGACCTCATCTTCAAAAATTGTACTATGCTGACCAAAACCTAGTGCTGAAGATACTCCAACAAATGATTTTTCGATCAACGGAATGATAGCGTAGGGGTCCCACTAGCTGAAAATCGATGCTCCGAATCCAATGCAACTGACGATTCATGCATTCGAGTCCTGGTTTGAGTTTTATCGCGAGTTGCAACTCGCCTCCTCAATCCATTCAGGGACATGTGGCCAATTTGGTCTGGGGGCATAAAATCCAAACCGAGCAACATAACGGACTTCCGTAAGCTCCCACAAGTCTGTTTAGCCACCTTACACCACTCTACTTATTTAGCCACCTAAATTCATGCCTAAAATCATTGTTCATGGCTACGACCATCTATGATACTCTTTATTGAATTTACGGTCTTTATTGTGTGTGACGCAACTCAATTTATTTTGTTTGTTGAGTATGTACCAACATGTCCTCCATCAAAATGAAGGGACCAAAAAGCTTGTACCACACTTGTTGACTCACCCTTGAGTCAATTTTTTCTTGTTTACCCAAATGAAGTACCCAAGTCTAGGATAAACATTGAGATAAACATATCTTGGCCCATGAACTGACACCTAATCATGCACTTTACCAGCACATATGATAGGTAAAATGAAGATAGGTTTGACCCACCATAAGAAACAATGGTTGTTTATATGTACATATTATACCTAGTTTGGAGAGTGTAAGTTCCTCGGATTGATATTTCCAACACGAGAGACTAAGAGTCTTATTGAGATTTCTTCATCATGCATCTATGTTACTATTGTTATCTAAATTGAGCGCCTAGGGTTGTTAATGGTACTACCCATTTTTCTAATGGTTGTAACACAACTACCAGGTGTAACAACATTTCATCCCTACAAGATGGTTTCCTAGTTCCTTGATATATGTCACAAGATTGAGCATATTCTAAGTATTTCATGATGCCTCTCCCATAAAATTCTAAGTATTTTATGATCCATGATGCAACATCCAAGGATCCCATATACCATGAGCTTGTACAAATGACCTATTCATCTAATAGCTGGTCATACAAAAAACTATTTGTTTCTTCTATGTTGTCAAGTACCCTTGTGGAACAACACCTATGGTGAGAAAAGTAATTATGTCATTCAAATAATTTGGTACTATGTCATGTCACCAAACATGTGCTATGTCACATGTTCTCAAAGTTGAGACCCTGTGAATTGGTGAAATATAAACACCATCAACACATACATGGATGACTTCTTCCTCTTTCTAAAGAAGAAGCAAAGTGAAGACAATGATAAATTCCAAAGGGTTCTCATCATGGTCCATGACCCACTACTCCTCCCGACCTTTATTTCACAAAAGAAACACAAAGACACGATGGAAGGAAACTCTCCAAGTCATGCAGTTGGGGTGGGCTCATTATATATAGCCATTACACCCACCAAGTTGGAATTCCAAATGCCCAATTTCATCATAGTGCAAAAAATGAGCTGGATAGGGGATGAAGTGGTATAGGGGTCCCTCCCCAAGAAGCCACAAACCATTCTATCACCGGTTTTTCCCCACCCAAGCATAAAAGCACAAGCGATTCTCTCAACAAAGACAATATGTGGTTGACCTCACACAAGAGGACCAACCCCAATCACTTATGGACATCACATCCTCGGGGGATACCTAACATAACAACATTTTTGAGTTATGTGAGATGTTGCAAGCTTGTTTAGGCATGGACTAGGTTACCATATTTTCCATCCACTCCCGAGGTGTTATCACTCCGTAATTTACCTGGATGTGGGAGGAAAACCACAGAGGTAAAGACAAACCAACGTTTAGGCAGTTTAGGTAATTTGCAACGTTTAGGCAGTTTTGCAGTGTGCTGATTTGTTGCACATACAGTTTTGCAGTGATTAGGCAGTTTCACAATAAACTGTGTTTTAAAGTTTTTTTCTAGCAAGGAGCGATTCAAATGAATGGGGATATTAGTTTATGTAGCATGTGTGTGAAATTGTCCCACTATAACACAAAACCTGATCCAATAACTCATGATTGTACCACAAGAGTAATAAAACAATGACAACTATTCGTTGCGAAATTCTAGGAACTTTCACAACAAACTTTCGCAGCGTTGGCTAAAATGATAGGTCCATGTGGCAGAGCAGTACAAAAATATATTCTAACTTGACTAGACTCTTGTACATGTCACGCCATACCCTTACATTGTTTTGATGACTAATTGATCATCAAATGATGGAGGACTACTTTTGAAAGACGCATGACTAGACTAACCACATAAAAAATATATACATACACACTCAGATTAGTCATGTATTATTTACATTAGTGAACACTAACATGAGGCACAATTTCATAAATTGGATCCTTTAATCCAAATGTTGCATTGCTTCAAACTGAGCAAAACACTAGTTCTCGAAATCAATGAGTAAAACAACTTTCGAGGCATGGCACCTGAGAGTGAGGGGTGCTCTAGCTGAAATACTATCCCAGTAATCCATCGGAGTTGATGGTTCCTCAATCAAAGTCTCGGTTTTTGTTTTATACCCAGTTGCAAGTCACATCTCAAACCATTTTAGGGAATCTTGGTCAATTCCTCCTCAGGGCATAAAACTTAATGAAGCAACATTTTTGAGTTCTGTGAGATGCTGCAAGCTTGTTTAGGCATGGAATAGGTGACCACATTGTCCATCCACTCCCGAGGCATGGTTTCATAAATTGGACACCTAAATCCAAATGTTTTATTGTTTCTTACTGAGCAAAATCCTAGTTCTCAAAATTGATGAAAAAAACAACTTCCGAGGCATGGGACCCGGGAGTGAGCGGTGCTCTAGCTGAAATCCTGTGCCAGGAATCCAATGGAGATGAAGATACCTCAATTCGAGTCTCATTTTCATTATATGCCCAGTTGCAAGTCACATCCCAAACCATTTCGGAGAGTCTTGGCTAATTCCTTCTCATGACATAAAAACCTAACGAAGCAACATTTTTGAGTTCCGTGAGATGTTGCAAGCTTGTTTAGGCATGGACTAGGTGACCACATTATCCATCTGATCTCGAGGGATGGTTTCATAAATTGGACCCCTTAATCCAAATGTTTCATTGCTTCAAACTGAGCAAAACACTAGTTCTCGAAATCAATGAGTAAAGCAACTTCCGAGGCATGGCACCCGTGAGTTAGGGGTGCCCTAGTTGAAATCCTATCCTAGTAATCCACCGGAGTTGACGGTTCCTCGATCTGAGTCTTGGTTTTCATTTTATGCCCAGTTGCAAGTTGCATCCCAAACCATTTGAGGGACTCTTGGCCAATTCATCCTCAAAGCATAAAAACCTAACGGAGCAACACTTTTGAGTTCTGTGAGATGCTACAAGCTTGTTTATGCATGGAATAGGTGGACACATTGTCCATCCGTTCTTGTTTAGGAATGGAATAGGTGGCCACATTTTCCATCCATGGTTTCATAAATTGGACCCCTAAATCCAAATGTTGCATTCCTTCTTATTGAGCAAAACCCTAGTTCTCAAAATCGATTAAAAAACAAATTTCAAGGCATGGGACCCATGAGTGAGGAGTGCTCTAGCTGAAATACTATGCCAGGAATCCAACGGAGATGACGGTTCTTCAATTTGAGTCTCAATTTTCGTTATATGCCCAATTGCAAGTCACATCCCAAACCATTTCAGGGACTCTTGGCCACTTCCTCCTCAAGGCATAAAAACCTAGCAGAGAGCATTTTTAGCCATTTCCTCCTCAAGGCATAAAAACCTAACAGAGAGCATTTTTTAGTTCTGCGAGATGTTGCAAGATTGTTTAGGCATGGAATAGGTGACCACATTATCCATCCGCTCCCGAGGGACGATTTCATAAATTGGAACCCTTAATCCAAATGCTGCATTGCTTTAAATTGAACAAAACACTAGTTCTCGAAATCAATGAGTAAAGCAAATTTCGAGGCATGGCACCCAGGAGTGAGGGGTGATTTAGATGAAATCCTATCCTAGTAATCCATTAGATTCAACGGTTCCTCAATCCGAGTCTCGGTTTTCATTTTATGCCCAGTTGCAAGTCACATCCCAAACCATTTTAGGGACTGTTGGCCAATTCCTCCTCGAGGCATACAAACCTAACAGAGCAACATTTTTGAGTTCTGTGAGATGTTGCAAGCTTGTTTAGGCATGGCCTAGGTGACCACATTGTCCATTTTCCCCCGAAGCATGTTTTCATAAACTGGACCCCTAAATCCAAATGTTGCATTGCTTCTTACTGAGCAAAACCCTAGTTCTCAAAATCAATGAAAAAAACAACTTCTGAGGCATGGGACCCGAGAGTGTGGGGTACTCTAGCTGAAATCCTATGCCAGGAATTTAATGAAGATGACGGTTCCTCAATCCGAGTCTTGATTTTCGTTATATGCCTAGTTGCAAGTCACATCCCAAACCATTTCAGGGACTCTTGGCCAATTCCTCCTCATGGAATAAAAACCTAATGGAGCAACATTTTTGAGTTTAGTGAGATGCTGCAAGCTTGTTTAGGCATGGACTAGGTTACCACATTATCCATCTTCTCTCGAGGGATGCTTTCATGAATTGGACCCCTTAATCCAAATGTTGCATTGCTTCAAACTGAGCAAAACACTAGTTCTAAAAATCAATGAGTAAAGAAACTTACGAGGCATGAAACCTAAGAGTGAGGGGTGATCTAGATGAAATCCTATCCCAATAATCCATCAGAGTCGATGGTTCCTAAATTTGAGTCTCGGTTTCATTTTATGCCCGGTTGCAAGTTGCATCCCAAACCATTTCGAGGACTCTTGGCCAATTCCTCCTTAGGGCATAAAAACCTAACGAAACAACATTTTTGAGTTTCGTGAGATGCTACAAGCTTATTTAGGCATGGACTAGGTGACCACATTGTCCATCTTCTCCCAAGGCATGATTTCATAAATTGGACCCCTAAATCCAAATGTTGCATTGCTTCTTATTGAGCAAAACCCTAGTTCTCAAAATCGATGAAAAAACAACTTCCAAGGCATGGGAGCCAGGAGTGAGGGGTGCTTTAGCTGAAATATTATGCCAGGAATCCAACGGAGATGATTGTTCCTCAATTCGAGTCTCGGTTTTCGTTATATGCCCAGTTGCAAGTCGCATCCAAAACCATTTCGGGGACTCTTGGCCAATTCCTCCTAAGGGCATAAAAACCTAACGAAGCAACATTTTTGAGTTCCCTGAGATGCTTCAAGCTTGTTTAGGCATGGACTAGGTGACCACATTATCCATCCACTCCTAAGGGATGGTTTCATAAATTGGACCCCTTAATCCAAATGATGCATTGCTTCAAACTGAGCAAAACACTAGTTCTCGAAATCAATGAGTAAAGCAACTTACAAGGTATGACACCCGAGAGTGAGGGGTTCTATAGTTGAAATCCTATCCCAATAATTCATCGGAGTTGATGGTTCCTCAATACGAGTCTCAATTTTTGTTTTATGCCCAGTTGCAAGTCGTATCCCAAACCATTTCAGTGACTCTTGGCCAATTCCTCCACAGGGCATAAAAACCTAATGAAACATCATTTTTGAGTCGCGTGAGATGTTGCAAGCTTGTTTAGGGATGGAATAGGTGACCACATTGTCTATCCACTTCTGAGGCATGGTTTCATAAATTGGACCCCTAAATCCAAATGTTGCATTGCTTCTTACTGATCAAAACCCTAGTTCTCAAAATTGATGAAAAAAACAACTTCCGAGGCATGGGACCCGAGAGTGAGGGGTGATCTAGCTGAAATCCTATGCCAGGAATCCAACGGAGATGATGGTTCCTCAATATGATTCTTGGTTTTATTTATATGCCCAGTTGAAAGTCGCATACCAAACTAGTACGGGGACTCTTGGCCAATACCTCCTTGGGGGATAAAAACCTCACAGAGCAACATTTGAGTTCTGTGAGATGCTGCACGCTTGTTTAGGCATGGAATAAGTGACATGGAATGACATGCGAGGGAAAATGGAAAGGCATGGCATGATAAGGCATGGTATGTAAAGGCATGACATGGAAAGGCATGGGATGGAAAGGCAATGCATGGCATGGAAAGACAATGCATGGCATGTAAAGACATGGTATGGAAAGACAAGGCATGGTATGAAAAGGCATGGCATGGGAAGACATACCATACCATAGAAAGGCATGGCATGGCATGGTATGGAAAGGAATGGTATGGCATTGTAAGGCAATTCATAGCAAGGGATGGCATGGCAAGGCATGGTATGGAAAGGCATGGTATGGAAAAACAAGTCATGGAAAGTGAATGAAAGACATGACATTGCAAGGCATGGTATGGAAAGGCATACCATACCATAACAAGGTATGGAATGGCATGACATGGCATGGCAAGGCAAGGCAAGGCATGCAAAGGAAATGCATGGCATGGCATGGCAAGGCAAGGCAATGCATGACATGGCAAGGCAAGGCAATTCAAGGCATGGCATGCAAAGCCAAGACATGACATGGCATGGCATGCAATGAAAAGGAAAGACATTCTATGGAAATGCATGGTATGGAAAGACAAGGAATAGCAAGTGAATGAAAGGCATGACATGGTATGGAGGGGCATGCCATGGAAAGGCATACCATACAATAGCAAGGCATGGAATGACATGACATGACAAGGCATGGCATGGCATGGCAAGGCAAGGCATGGCATGTCATGTCATGTAAAGGAAAGGCTTGGCAAGTCAAGGCATGGCAAGGTATGGCATGGTATGGAAAGACAAGGCATGACATTGCAAGGCATGATATGGAGGGGCATGGCATACCATAAGATAACAAGGCATGGCATGGCAAGGCAAGGCATGGCATGGCATGGCAAGGCAAGGCATGGCATGACATGGCAAGGAAAGACATGCAAAGGCAAGGAATGGCATGGCAAGGCAAGACAAAGAAATGCAAGGTATGACATGACAAAGCATGCAAATGAAAGACATGACATGGCATGTCATGGAAATGCAATGCATGATATGGAAATGCATGGTATGGAAAGACAAGGCATGGAATTGCAAGGCATGGCAAGGAAAGGCACACCATACGATAACAAGGCATGGCAAGGAAAGGCACACCATACGATAACAAGGCATGGAAAGGCAAGGCATGTAAAAGGCAAGGCATGAAACGAGAAGGCATGTAAAAGGCAAGGCATGGAAAGGCAAGACAATGCATGGTATGATAAGGGAAGGAAATGCATGGTGTGACAAGGCAAGGGATGGCTTGGCAAGACATGGCATGACAAGGCAAGACATGGAAAGGCAAGGCATGGAACGAGAAGGCATGTAAAAGGCAAGGCATGGAAAGGCAAGACAATGCATGGTATGATAAGGGAAGGAAATGCATGGCGTGACAAGGCAAGGGATGGCTTGGCAAGGCATGGCATGACAAGGCAAGACATGGAAAGGCAAGGCATGGTAAGGCAAGGAAATGCATGGCAATGCAAGGCATGGCATGGAAATGCATGCAAAGGCAAGGCATGGCATGACAAGGCAAGGCAAGGCAAGGCAATACACCTTGACACCTTTTATTACATTTTTGTCATAATTTTCAACCCTTTAGGGTTTGATGTATTTAATTTTTTCTTTGGAAGGATTGACATTTTGAGGTGGTCTAGTTGAATGAGTATTGAGAGCATCTTCAAACTTACCTATAAACTAGTTAATTCTTAAAGGACCTTTGAAGCATATTACAGTGGGCCAAAATGTCCTAGAAAAATATTCATTTGTGAAATATAAGAGAAGAAGATATATAGACCAATTAACTCTCAAAGAATTTTTATAGGCAAACATAATCATATATAGCACAAAATGGAGAGGGTTGGCACTTACAGTTATGTAATAGAATTTACAGTTGATAGTTAAAATGTATAGCAAATTTTTTTACGATCTTTACTAATGTTTATTGGAATTGTTGCATGTTTTACATCATTGGAATGACTTCTTATTTGTAACTTATTTGAAATTTTATTATGGTATGTGCACTTTGATATGATGTAATATGATTATGGTTTCATTTCATATGTTGTAATATTCGAAATATAACACAAAAATTAAATATTGCATGAAATAAATAATAACTTTTCATTTTGAATGTTCTTTTTGCAGAACACGGGTCTTCCAGAAGATCCAGTTGATCTTCATGAGATAGATCCATATTATAATGAGTTTGATACAAACATGGGAGATGATGATGATGAGGCAGATGCAAAAGACACTGTGAATGATGATGATGATGACCACACTGATGAAGATCAAGATAATGATGATGACCTAGTTGCTGGTAGTAGCCAGTGACATTGATCATATAGACTCCATCATGGATCATTGCTGATATATTGTTATGATGCCTATTTTCATGTTTACTATCATATGTATCATTTTCACCTGCAGTACCATATTATTTAGTTTTATCATTTTGACATTTATCATTTTGACTTATATCATTTGGAAATATATCATCTTGACTTGTATCATTTTGACATGTATCATTTTGAGTTACATCATTTATCATTTTGAGTTATATCATTTGGACATATATCATTTTGACTTACGTTGATTGTTGGCCATGTATCATTCTAACATGTTATTGATCTACTATCATATTTGACTTTCACTTGTTATAATTATATATGATGATGATCTTATCAGTATTAAAGATATAAGTTGTTTGACATGATACTGATCTAATATTGATATATTTGACTAGTTTTAATTATAGATGAAGATCATGCTATAATCATTATCTTGTTATTTAATATATACTGTATGTTGTATATTTTATTTAGATGGAGATTTAATAAGTATAATGATGTTGTTAGTTTGTATGGATGTCCATTTCCATAATTTTTTTTTATAAAAACTATCACATAAAATGCTTCAAATGCAATATGACTTACTCCATAATAATATAAGTTTTTTAAGATGCATGATATATTTAAATAATTAAATTGAAATAAAAAAATTTAAATTACTAAATGGAAGCTATAAAAGACGCAACATGAGTTGTTAAAATGGAAGCAAAATGTCGCTCTAAAATGGAACTAAAACTCAACATTAAATTTGAAGACATAGTTGGAGCTATATCTGGATCGAAGTAGGAAGCTAAATTGGTTGCTTAACAAGAAGCAAAACTGTATTCTAATTAAGAAGCAAATCCCAACACTAAAAGGAAGCAAACCCTGGACCTAAAAAAGAAGCAAAACCAGGTGCTAAAAATGAAGCAAACCTTGGAACTAAAAGGAAGCAAACCATGGAGATAACAAGGAAACAATTCTGGAAGCAAAAAAAGATGCAATAATGGAAGCACATCTTGGTGTTAATTTGGAAGCCAAACTAGAAGCTATTTTCAACGCTACACCAGAAGCAAAACATAAAGCATTATTGGGAACTAAACTAGGCACCACACCTGGAGCTAAACTAAGCGTTAAACCAAGAGCTAACCCATGAGCTAAACTAGGCGCTAAACCAGGAGCTAAACTAGGAGCTACACCTGGAGCTAAACTAGGTGCTAAACCAGAAGCTAAACTAGGCACTAAACCAAGAGCTAAACTAGGAGTTAAACCAGGAGCTAAACTAGGTGTTAAACATGCGCTAAATGATGAGCTAAACTAGGTGCTGAATCATGTGCTAAACATGGTGCTAAATTAGGAGCTATCTTGGGTCTATTTAAGGAGCGATATCTCAAGTTTGACGCTAATCTAGGTGCTAAACCGAGAGAACAACTAGGTGCTAAATTAAGAGCAAAACTAGGCACTAAACCAAGAGCAAAACTAGGCGTTAAACCAAGAGAAAAACTAGGCGCTAAACCCGACGCCTAGGTGAACACATCATTTAGTGCCGGGTTTTGCGCCATCCAATCAACCCAATTCATGCACTCAAATACACTAAATTCTGACGTTAATCTAGGTGCTGATGACCTCTTTTGTTGTAGTGTTTGAAAATGTTTACTCATTTAATTTATCTCCTTGTCAAAATCAATTATTGATCCCATTTTGAAATGCTTCAATCTTACTTTATTTTCGAGTGTATATCCTTTACTTTTAGGAGCATTATGTTTATGTTCTTGCCAAGCAACTTTCTTTATTTGTCTCTTACATCATTTTAGTTGAAAATACAAGTACATATATGCTAAAATAGTTTTACACATCAATTGGATTGTCATCTCTTGTGTGCACAATTCTAGGCACCACACATTTTTGAATAACTTCAAGTACCTCCTCCAATACTACCTTTATCTCACTTCAAATGTATTTGTAAATCAAATGTTCAATACCCACTACCTAGGGACACAAAATATTTTATTTATTTTTAATTGAAACTGAAATTGTATTCATAGAAAAGGAGGGTTGTGCCGGAGCAAACAACGTATTACACATTGTTGATTTTCTACAAGCTTAAACATTTATCCGAGGATACAAAAAGAGTCATACAACACATCAAAGGTTGATGAAGGTTGTAAAAGAGATAATTGCATTCCAAAATTCCTTGCACGAGAAAATTTTGACAAATTGCTTACATAATAGGATACAAAAGCAATACATTTCTAGATTGGATTATGAGTTTGACTTCTTGTCACCACTAACTGTGCTCCCGAAGATGGTTTTTCTTCTTTACTACTGTAACACAAGCTTATTTTATTTTTGATGAATTTTGTGCATTTTCCTCCATTCCCGACATGCCTTGATTTGGAGGTTCTGGTTTTCAAGGATCTCCATTTCTTCCGCTTGGTCTGCCTAGCTCACCTTTTGGAATAGATCTGAAGGGGTAGACTAATCCATTTCCACTGAATCTTGTGGTGCCACATCATTCTCTTTGGATACTTCCTGGTCCATATTTGGGGGAGTAACAACTTCCTCTTTCACAGGATCATGTGGATCCACATCTTGCTTGTAGGAAGGGGTGTCCCTGATTTATTTTGAATTTGATTTAGGCTCATCCATGGGCAGATCTGAGGCATCTTGCTCAACCTTACTAATCATTTGGTGTTCTTCCTTAGCAACAATCTACCAAGTTGATTTGCGTTAGTGTTTCATGTCTTGCCTTGGCCTTTTCGGGAAATGAGATGCCTTATGTCCTATTTCAAAACAAACTCTACATCGAAAAGATACATTTTCATAATCTAGTTTTTGAGACTAGGAGGAGTTTTCACCTGTCAAGATTATTTCAGCTGGAAACCCTTTGCTGAAGTCCATTTCCACACATATTTGAGCATATGTGGTGATACTATAATTTTCTGTTTCCTCACTTATGTAGTGGAATTTGCCAAGAGCATTTCCAATAGATCAAAGAGAGGGTAAACCTCAAAGGTGTAAAGGCAAATTTGGAAGACTTACCCAAATCAGAGCCGAGGATAAGGAATCTATAATTGGGTCAAAAGAAGGAGTCTAGGGTTTCATGCATAAACCAAATTTCCCCCAGAACCAGGGACTTGACCTTAACATCAAATCCTTGTCTTCAACATTATCAAAAATCACTATGAAAAACCCTTTTACACATGGGAAAATAAAAAATTCTCCTTTAATCTTAGGCTGCCAGAAGTTAGAAATCCATTTGTGCAGGTCGAAAAGACACGACCACAAACCGATGAATCAATATATCAAAATAGTTGATCTATAGATCGATACCTTAGATACAACATCTTTCACCATTTAAATAAATATAGTTGGAGCTTCCTTGACCATAAATTAGAAGAAGAGTGCACAACATATTTGAAAAAGAACTTACCAAGATTTCCAAAGGAGGGAGGATAAGAGTATGCACCCAAGGAATGGACAGAGTCTAGAGTATCGATCGAGGAACCGAGATCTTATATGTCACACACGAAATTCACACGAACTCCAGAACTAAGGGATGCATTAATCGCCACTATGCTGGAAATAGAGCCACCAAGAAGAGATGCGCCACTCCTATAATTTGAACTTTTGCAAATTTATTCTATCGCATTTTTAAAAAGTTGAATAGTTTGACTTTTGCAAACTTATTCTTGAATGTATTAAAAATTAAAACCTTGCAAGTTTTTTAAAACCCTCTTTCAGCTTATGTAGTAGCCTGAAAAATCTATTTAAATGTAAAATTACAGGGAAGACTCATGAAGAATTTTTTCCACCTTCACATGTACTTAAACTTAAAGATATAGGTTGTCAACCCATGTAAGCTCTACAATTTGATGTTTTTTTGGTAACTAGAAAAAAAATTAATTACCCAATAGGTTGAAACATAGAATTAAAAGAAAATTTCATTCACCTTAACATGTACCTAAGGATATAGGTTGCTAACACATCTAAGCTCTACATTTTTGGTATTAGAAATTAGCAAGAAATTAATTATCCAATACGCTCAACATTAATTAAATTTAATGATTTAAAGTGTAAAGAGAAAATTCTTAATGTTGTGTTAATGATTTCATGCATTCTTTTCCATTACTATTTAAATTATATTAGTTTCATTATTTATATTCATGTTGTGTTAGTTTCATTATTTATATTCATGTTGTGTTAATGATTGATGTATTTTATTCTTTTACCTTTTCATTCCATTCATATTTAAACTTCGTTATTGTTATTGTGTTTATATTCAAAGTCATATATTATATATATTCATATTAATATGAAAATTACATACTCTTTATTTTATTTTTATTTGTTGAATAAATAGAAAATATATATACTCATATTAATATGAAAATTATATACTCTTTATTTTATTTTTATTTGTCGAATAAATAGAAAATAGAGATATTCCAAATTTCCTATTATCTTTGTTGATTGAATATTGATATTTTAACTTTGATAGTTTCATTATGTTTATATTTAAATTCATATATTATATATGAAATCTTATATTTTATTATTGTAAAGTTTTTATGCAATAGGGAAATTAGGTAGTCTTTAGGTTAGTCTTGTTTGTTAAGTTGATGAAACAGATTACAAAGTAGCATTTGGAATTGCTACTCAAACACAAAATTTGATGGGTGAGAAATATTATCTTAAGTCAAGAGTAAGGATTGTGTGGATTTATGAAGTTGCTCTTACATGTTGGGTTGTTGTATTTTTTACAGTGAAAGTCGAAGGTCGAGGTGGATCGATCGAGAAAAGTCGAATTCAAAGTAATCGATAGCAAGTCGAACATGTCAACCGACAAGTGGTCTGTTGTTGGGAAATTATACCCTACGGACTAACAAGCTAGGGCTTAAACTTGCATGCAGATCATGACCCTTAAGAAATTACTTTAAACCTTCTACCCCAAACCTAAAACCCTTTTTCACATGCAAACATGTAAAGAACCGACTAACCTTTTTATCGACGTTTGGTGTAGATCCTCCGTTGCGCTTTATCTCCTTGCTTCTGCTGCTCCTTCCAAAGACGATCCTGCAATCAAGACAAAAACACTACGCATGCATGCTATTGTTCTACTAGAGGGTCAGAGATTAAGCATAAATCAAATAAAATATATAAGACTCGTTCATTGGGACGGGAAAAGTATTCTTTATTAATCTCAAGATGAATCAACTTACAATAATCATAGAGATCGACCACCTTTCCTTGATCCTGATCCTGGGCTCCTTCTCTTCTTTGTCCTCCAACTGCTTTGCTTGAATTCTCCTAAAGCTTGAGGAAAGGCTAAAGGGTTGGGACAAAACGGATTCG
>ML777325.1:1235705-1255993 GCA_009831015.1 Picea engelmannii
TAGGTGTCTGAGGTAACCAAAGGATATCTAAGCTGAATTTCTGAGGAAAGTGAAGAAAAGAAGGCCGGAATTCAAGGAAGGATAAATTCTTTTGATGATGCTTTCTAAGGTATGTTTTTTTTCAGGTCATCTCACCATTTTCGTAATAACTTTGTTTCTAGAATGATTCAGACCGTGAAATTCTATTCCATTGAGGAAACATATCCAAGTATCTGTGGTTAAAAATTCATCTTATGGGTCGTTGTATTTTTGGAGTTACACGTCGTGGAAAGTAGGGTTTGTGGCTAGTCCTGAAACTAGTCAAAAACAAGTGTTTCAGGTAAAAACGTCATAACTTCTTCATAACAGATCCAAATTCAGTAAGAAAAATGTGTTGGTTAGAGTATATTCTGTATTATTCTATGTAATAGTTTTAGATCAATTCATCAAATATTCAGTGCGGGGCACGCTCTACAAGGTCGCTCTCTAGAATAATCTAGAATTCAACAAGGTGTGCCATTTTTTCCATATCTCCTTTTATGAAAGGTTCCAAGTAGTGACACCTAGAGGAATTGCATAAAACACACCGAGGACCATTTTGGATCAGTTTTAGATCTTTATTCATTACAGGTACAAAGTTCTGATTATTTCAAGTTAGGGTTGTTGACTAATCCAAAACTAGTCTTGTGAGACTAAATAAATGTTTGATGAAAATGCTAGTCTCTTGTTATTAAAGTTAAGGAAGGTTTGTAGGTATGTGATCATATACACCAGGTCTATTACAAAGTTACAAATCATATTTGGATGATGAAATTGATGAGGGATTTTGGTTGAGGTACAAGTTTGGTACATGGTTGATACAAGTAGTTGATGAGTTGGCACATACATGAGGTGTATATTTGATGATGTTGGTACATATTGATGAGTCATAGTTGATGAGTACTTGACACATGATTGGTAAATACTTGGTACATGGTTGGTTTCACTTTTTTATGGTACATGTTGATTACAGATTGTTTGGTACATGTTGGTGCATGGTTTATGCACTTGTTTATGGTACAGGTTGATTACAGGTTGAGGTAAAGGTTGATGCATGGTTCAGGTTTATTGGTACATGTTTACAACAGTATATCTCACAATGATAGTGTGACAGTGGTTCCATCATTCTACTTCTACTTCAGGTTGGTTGGACGGGGCAAGGACAGGTGGTTGTAGCCACCTTCCGGTTGTAGCCAGAGAACATAGGGGGTTGTAGCCTCCTTCTGGTTGTAGCCAGAGAATTGGGGAATTGGAGCTTCCCTCAGGTTGTAGCATGAGAAACTAGGGGGTTGGAGATTCCTTCCAGTTGCAGCTGGAAAACAAAGGAAGTTGGTGCTTCCAATGAATGTAATTCTTCAAGACATATACGATAAAGCATTCCATGGTTTTTTTCTGATTTTGGTTTCCACGTAAAACACTGGTGTACTAGGTATGTGTGTGATTGTTCATTTCCTATTGCTCATTATCGGATAATAATTCTACATTGATATAACACTTGGATTATTTGGAGAAAAAAGATTATAATTACGCTATTACTGATTCACCCCCCCTCTCAGTAATCCAACATCTTTTTCATTTACTTTTAGCAAAAGTAGTTGTTAGATGTATTAAAAATAATTGTTACACTTAGTTTTTTCACTCATAATCAATTTACCTCATCGTATATATGGTTGCACATTTTTTCTTACTCATATATATTTTTTTCTCTTACATTGTTGTCATTCTTCTTCAACCTTTGTCCCTTCCTAGAAAAGGCATTATATCATACATGGCTTAATATTGTTTTCCCCTTTGTTTATATATTATTTCAAATAGACAACTTTGAAAATAATGTAAAAATCAACTAAAGCAATGGTGGACCCATGAAACCATTGTACAATTTGCACATGCCATCTTTTGGATGACTTACATTTACATAGAAGATAGTTCCAAACCAATGTTATCCATCCTAGAAGGTGTAATCTTTCTAGGCCAGAGCTGAAAGAAGAACTTGCATGGAAGTACACTGTTTTAGATAGGCAAACAATATTCATCTTTGGATTCAAAACACATAGTCCATTTTCTAAAGGTTTTGGAGTAATATATGAGATCATAACAGATGCATTGAAAAATATATTATGGTTAGCTCAAAATGGTCTTAAATCCTAAGAATATCGAAGACATCTATAGTCTTAAAGCCCATAGCTCTAGTTTTTTAGCAAAACTAGAGCTAATTTTTTTTGTAGGATTAAGAAAAAAATAAAGATAACCAAATTCCCGAGTTTCACTTCAAACATTTTATACCTACACTATATTTGTTGTATAAGTTATTATATATCATGGGAGCATCAAGCACTTTTTTATCTCTACCATGCTTTATTTTTTCCAGGAAAAAATTTGCTCAATTATATTAGACATATAATTTTTTTACATTTTTCATCTCATATACGAGAATCCCTTACATAAGATAACTATCAGAATCAAAATCAATCTTACAAAAAGCAAAGGATGAAGTACTACTAATCTCAGATAAAATCTAGACAATACTGATGATTCTAGCATGACATCATCAATGTAAAACTAAATCTCCCAAAATACATAACAAAAAGATACTATAATTCCGATAAAAAATAAATAGCTCCACACAGAAAAGTCTAATGGATCCTAAATTGTCTCCTAGGTCCTTCTACTCCATTAGTCCAGTGATGAAAGAACATAGAGCCTTCTGTATCTTCAAGGGCCTGCTTTGAAAGCTTGTCCGCTTCAGTATTAAAGCTTCTAAAAATGTGTTGGTAGCTAAGAACCATAAAATTCTTTGATAGGGATTTTATTCTAGCTTTCCAGCCTTCCACAGAGCACAGCTGGAGTCTTCCTTTGTTTAATAGCCAATAAATAACTACTTTAGAATCTCCCAACACATTGATGCGAGGAATTGAGAAGTGATTTGCAAGAATGAGAGTGGCCCATGCTCCCAAGAGTTCCGCTCTTGTATTTGTTCCTCTACTGCAATTGAAGGTCCATCTTATGACTGTAGCATCCAAAGTTTTAATAACTCCACCTGCACTACAAAAGATGCAATCTCTTTGTGCTGCACCATTGAACCAAGCTAATGTTGAATCCTTTTGATAAGTAATCAATATATCACACAGAATTCTATCCTTCGGTTGAGTATTGGATCTGTTTAGTAATGCCAAAGTCTTATAAATCACTGCATGAGATGAAGGAATGGATTCTTCAAAAATCACTTTATTTCTCTCATGCCAAATGTGCCAACTAATAAGAGCTGCTATCTAAGTAGGGACATTCTTCTCCTCACACCAGTTTTTAATGCAATTCGAAAGAGCGTTCCCAATCCAACAACTTTTTAAGCTCAATTCTTTGATTAATATATTCCAAACTGAAATTGCGAATGGACAGAGTTTAAAGAGATGAACGCTAGTTTCAGAATCAAGTTTACAAAGTGGACAATGACCTAGACCTAGCCAACCCATTTTTTGCAAAGAGTCCCAAGTTAGATTTTTTCCCTCCATAGCCAACCATATGAACAATTTAATCTTTAATTGGACTTTCCAATTCCAGATGAAATGTCTCCAAGTCTCCACTTTCAACAATCTTTTTGATGAAATTAAAATCCAATAGAAGTTTTTAACAGATGGATATCTTGAATCATCTCCTCCTATCCACACTAATTTATCTATCATATCGTGGATGAGAGCTCCAGAATCACTAAGCGCATGCCTGCACTGATCCCACTCTAATGCAAGTTCACCCGAAAATCCCAAATCACTACTACACAACCATTAGGAGGACATTGACTTTTCATCTGAAAAATTCTTGGCTTGTGCAAGAGTATGGATTTTTTTTTGATATAAAGCAGACAACATATTATTAGATAAGAAGGAGCTATTACCCATCCCCAGAATCTGGTCCTTTCCTAGAGTGATAAGCTGCCATGTCCATGGGTTCCAACAGAAACCATGAGTTATTAAGTGAATTGATTTTAACAAGCCGCTCCAAATTCTAGAAGCCCCGTTTAGCTGGAAGGAATGGGATCTGAGCCAGTTAATCACAGTAGAATGATGAAGATACTTTTCGAGTATAACCTCATGCCAAATTCCTTCTCTCCCATTAGTACTCTCCAAAGGGTGTTTGTGGCCAAAGATTTACTGAAATCATATATGTTACGAATTCCCCAACCCCCATAGATCTTTGGAAGAAAAATCGGCTCCCAATTGCACAAATGCATCTGGTGAGAATCACAATTTCTTTTCCAAAGAAAATTGAACATCAATTTCCTGAAGATATTCAAGATAGAACATGGGACAACAACAAGAGACATCCAGTAAATAGGTTGGCTAACTAGCACAACTTTCAGAAGAGTAAAACGTCCTCCTAAGGACAACCACCTATAGCACCAGTTGCTTATCCTTTTTTCCAGCTTTTTTAATAACAAGCCCCAATCTTCGATACACTGCTCTCCTGTCTTCAGTAAAAATCCAAGATATTTGAATCCAAAATCTAGCTCCAAGAATCTATAAGGAAAAATAACTTTGAAAGGTAATAGATCCTGTTAGCAACAATTTTTGTCTTGGGCACAAAAGTGCCCCGGTCTGCAGGTTGCACGAGAAACGCCCAAACACAGCACGAAAAAATCTCTTTTCAGGTGACAAATCAAGCGAGCGGGCGAAGTTTTGTTGTCGAGCGGCCGAGACCCATCTATAAAGCTGATCGATGGTCACCGGGATCTCGGGGCTACCAAGTTACCTGAGGTATAGTGTCAGAGAAAGCACCTATATTTCAAGACAAAATCTGGGTCGTCCGATCCAGTGACGCGTGGCGCAAGATCTAGTCACGTCGGCATATCGACATTTGAGAGTTCGAAGGGTAAAAGTCCCTCATATTCTCATGTCTCAGAACCCCAAATCCCGAAGTGCTGAAAGCACCCAGAATCGGGCCCATGGTTTTGGCGCCTGGTCACAAAGGAGCAGGCCTGGAGGAGGGGCGCTTAGGTTTATCATTTGGCAAGACATGTCCCAAAGATTCGAGAGCGATCTTAGCCATTCATCCCGGAGGGGCACGTGGTGCACGATTAGGCCCTCTTGGCATTTTACCCATCACAACTTCGAAAAGGAGGGATCTTCTCCTTCCTATCCACAAACCCCGAATGCCGAAAGCGCCTTTGAAGGTAGGCATAAGGTCAGAGCTTGAAGCCACTTGGAGGCGATAGTAAGAGTTGCGCAAAGAGCCGAAATGCTGGGTATAGCTGCATAAGGGATCACTGTGTCCTCCAGGTGCCAGTTCAACTTGATCTGAACTCTGATACCTGCTCGAAGTAAATGAAGAAGAGAGGGGGTGGTTGAAATCTCACCTCACTCATTAATTGCAAGGTATGGATGTCCCGGCAGGAAGTCTGCCCGAGATGGTCCCCTGTACTGATTCTTTCCACAGAAGCCATGCCGAGTCCTCGACTCACCAGGGAAGCCTGCGCATGCTAATTCAACATTTAAGGGCTCAGCTACCCCCTGGTGCGAGCCATGCAGAATTAAGGTGGCGTATGACAAACGAGTGCAGGCCAGATTTGATTGAAGAGACACCTCGTCCCGAAAGTCTAGGAGGCCTCTGATGGGCAAATGTTTAGGAGTATATATACTTTGTTTTGATATTTTTCAGAGGATCGATGGTAGAGCGAAGCTCCCGATTGTAAAGTTTTAACAGACACTCTAGTTTTCTGGTTATGCATCTGTATGTAAGATTTCTTGTTTAATGACAGATAATTTTCTTACCCCATCTAGTTTTCATCTCATACCGAGGGAGTTCATGATTGACAGATTCACATGAATTATTGCAATTATGTTACGGTAAAAGATTTATTGTTGCATTGTTGTATTCTCCGGTTTTCTGCGTTTAAACGTAAGAAGATCTTGCGTTTATATGTTTTTCTTCTACAGTCTGTTAGAAACCTGATGTTTACGACAGACCTTTGTAGTTATCTTATGCAATTCTCCCCCCTACTCACCCTTACTACAACTCACTGTCTGAAGTTTATCTAAGACCTGACGTGCCCATGCATGCCTGGCCTAGTTTCAGAGTTAGAACAACATTGTTTTGAGTTAACTTCCATTCGATCACCCCTTTGTATAAACAAATCGTGACATAAATTGATGGGCGTCGGGCTCTGCTCCTGCTGCAATCCAGGAGTGACTTCTGACGCTAATAGATCCTGATTTGTCATTCTAGCTTGATGGAAAGTAGACTTTGTACCATTGATAATTAAGACAGAAGTCAAACATAAACATTTTAACACCTTGTCAATCTCCCACCACTCCTGCATATTAGCACTTGTCATTACATCATCAACAAACAAAATGTGAAGAATCTTTATGGTCTTGGACACTTTACTACCCGTCAATTTTCCCTCTCTTTGACTATCTTTCAATAGGAGGCTCAATCCTTCCATAACTAGGATAAAGGGAAATATAGATAAGGGGCAACCTTGCCTTAATCCCCTGCCACTTTTAAAGAAATCAGTGGCCTCTCCATTAATCAAATCTGAATAAGAAGTGGATACAACATAGCTCATTATCCAATTTGTCATATTTAGGCCCATACCAATTTGAAGAAAAAACATACACATCAAGTCCGAGTTAATGCAGTCATAAGCTTTTTGTAAATCCAATTTTTAAAACCAATGATTTAGTCTTCTTCTTTTTAATGCTATGAATGCACTCATGAACAATACCGATGGAATCCTGTATTTGTCTCCCCTGGATAAATCCTAGCTGCTCCTCCGAGAGAGATCTAGACATAATCGGTTTAATCTGATCGAAAATAATCTTTGAAATATTTTTATAACTCATATTACACAGTGAGATCGGTCTGTAGTCTCCCAACTATTGAGGCTTATTTACTTTGGGGATCAAAGTAATAAATTTCGATTTTAAAGCTCCTGGGATAAAACCTTTTAATCTAGATTCTTCTACCATTTCAAGGAGATCTTCCCCAAAAATATCAAAAAGTTGCTTAAAAAGCTCAACTGTCCAGGCATCCGGGCCACGACTCTTATCCACTTTAAAATTTGATAATACCTTTTTCAATTCCTCCTTATCAATAGGTTTGTATAGAGCCTCCACCTCTGTTCATTTCACCATATTAGAAAACAATGTTACCATCTTGACTTGATCATTGGTAGAAGGTACCAGTTGTTCTTTGTAAAAATCTTTGAAGTGTTTTAATGCAACTTTTTTAATATTTTCCCGACCATAGTATACCTATCCCGCTTCATCTTGTATCTCCCATACATACTTGCTATTTCTCCCGAAGCTCACGAATTTATGAAAAAAAATTGTATTAAGGTCCCCATTATGAATCCAGATAACAAGGCTTTGTTGGCGCCACTGCTCCTCTATTTCTTTAAGAATAGTATTTCTTTCTTGTTCCAACTCCTTTAATGGCATATTAGTTAAAGTATTATAGGTCCCCTCCACCAAGTTTTGTATCCTAAAAAAAATCTCTTTCTCCAGGCAACATAGTCTAGAATTTTCACAAATCTTTCTGTCCTTTTGCCAAGCTTTCATGATAGCTTTGAGATCTTTTAGTTTCCATACAATCCGTTTCTCTGTACCCGATTCTAGGAGATACTTTGGATCGTTCCATAGTTTTTTCACCATCTGTATAGAGTCTTTTTCTTTAGTCCACAAAGGATTAAAATTGAACGAAAAAGCCTTAAAAAGTGGAGGTAAATCCAACTGGAGCAGTATCGGAGCATGGTCGGAGATGAAGGGGTATTCCACCCATGCTCTGTATATGCCAACTATATCAACGATAACTTTGGAAAGGAAAGTTTTTTCTAGTCTCTTTGCAATAAATTCCGCTCCTGCTTGTCCATTGCGCCAAGTAGGCACTACTTTCCCTAGAACTATGTCTATGAGATTATTTCTATGAAAATAAGTATTAAAGAAACTTGCCATCGATCCCAAAGAGGAAGCACCACCCCATAATTCTCTTGATGATAAAGTCAAATTAAGATCCCCTGCAAGAACACAATTTTTTAAGGTCAACAATCCTGAATTTTCCAGTCTTTCCCAGAAAATTTTGCGCTCCTCGCAAGGCCCGTAGACATTTAGAATATTAATCTGTCTTTTTATTTCTAAACATAAGCCTTTCAATAAGATCCCACCACACGTAAGAAAAGGAACCAAATCAAAGTAATTTGGATCCCAAGAAACTGTTAAATTGCCAAAGGTACCAAAATAATTCACTGCACAACATAACCATGTTGGTTGAAGGGTGTGAAAGAAAGAACGAGCTTTTTCTGCATGAACTAGAGTCTCCTGAAAGAAAACAATATTAGGGCGACTTTTGTCCAAAACACTTCAAACCAAGGCTAATTTTAGGATGCCTCCAGTCCCCCTTAAATTTAGAGAGAGAAGTAACATTACTTAGACCTTGCAAGGGCCTTCAATGCTCTAAGGGCCCCAGCTTCGGTGGAAGTATGTGGAATAGAATCTTGAGAAGTCTCAAGTAAATATTTTTTCCGGGCATTTCTGGTTTTTATCAGGGAGTGTTCAATGCCCAGTCCCCTAGACCAAGAAAATTCTTTTCCGGCCTCCATAGTAGAAGACCGCGAACAACTAGCCTCCTCTTTTCCAACCACATCGTCAATGATCGATTTACCAATATAAACTGGTAATTGTACATTATAATCATTGGCGCGGATAAATGGGATCAAAAAATCAAGTACCGCATGGAGAGATGACTCCTCCTCTTCCGTTTCCTTTTATACATGTGGCCTAGTAGGAAGACCTGTCAACAATTGAGTTGTCCTTGGGCTACAGGTAAGCTCAGACTGAGGGGAAGGTTCCAGAGAGGGCCTACAAAGGTGTTTCTTGACACATGACAATTCCTGGTTATTAGTGACAGTCACTGGCTCCAATCCCGGGGAAACAGTCGAAGAGTTAAGTAAAGGCTCTCAGATTCCGGAAGAAAGGAAAGTATCCACCAAACCCTCCATTTTAGCTAAAGGTGGCTAACATGATTTTGTAGTAACACTCTTAAGCCACACATAAGATTTTAAAAATTCTCTTTCCCTAACAGACAATGAATAAAAAAAAACCGAGCAATATGATTGAAGCTTACCGGTTACTGTGGATGTACTCTCCAAGTAGCTGGGATCAACCCGGTCCCGTTGGATGGATTTAAAACCATAGAAACCTGTTTCCATGGAGGAATTTGTAGCACTATATAAAAATTCAAAACCTTCCTGAGCCAAATCTCCAACAACGAAACCTTTATAGTCGCGACGCAGATGTGCAGTACTTATACAATAACTGCATCTGAATGGAATACCAAGGTAGTCTAATCTCTATTTGAAACGATTTCCTCTCCACTCTATCTCTAGAGACTCCGAAAAACCCTGGTGTATACCTAATTCAACCAAGACCCTACCAATATTTCTAGTTGCCGTCGAGAGTAATGATCTGTCAATCATTATGAACTTTCCAAGGGAGTTTCCAATGGCTGCAAGTGCCCCTTCATTCCAAAAATACAAGGGGAGGCCCGAAAGAAATACCCACATATGTCTAAAGGAGAAGTATTCCATATTTGGGTTGAAAGTGACCCACCATCTCTTTAACATGAGACTACTTGCTCCATTTACCCAGTTCGAATCAAGCAGTGTAGCTACATCTTCAGGACAATTACATAGGAAACCCAACCACCCTTTTATTAAATAAAAAACCTTAGGAACATATCCTAAGACCGGAAGCCACACCCACTCCAACCAGACAATTAATTTCTCCACACACATGTTATTATAAGCAAATATACCCAGTAATCCACAAAGTTCCCTCCTCCAAGTATCCTCCAATCCTATGTTCGAGCCTAATACCATCCTTTTGACAATTCTATTATCATCCCACTGTCTGCGACACTTTCCAGCAATAGAAGGACCTGGATATTTAATAGGAGAGAATGTATTATTGTTCCCTCTGTCGTCTTTCTGGAAACTGTTCTTCAAACTATATTTCGGAGCCCCCAGTGAAGACTCCGACAAGGCATGTAAGTAAGTGTCTGAGGAAGGAGCTAAACCAATATTAACACTAAGGCGTTTTTCCAGTGATACAATTGGCACCTCTCTAGAACGAAAACCAATCTTTTGAAGACCCGAAAGCACCCACGAAGAAGTGTGGGTTGTATTTACTTCTTCCTCTTGCCAAATTCCTTCGACTGACTCATTCATTAAAGCGTTAACCTCCACATTTATGTTTTCCAACCGGTTAAGTTCCATCAAAGCCTCCACTTGGATAACACTGAAATCAAAATGCATAAATCTACTGCTGATAACTCACCAAAGTCCAAGGAAGGGAGGTAATAAGTAGACACTGACAAAAGAATAAGGACAACAGTCCACCTGTGAACCACTATCCAAACCCCAAAAAAACACGAAGGAAAGATCTTCGTTCCGGTAAGATAAGTTACAGTTACCGAGAATAGAAGCGAAAACTGACAAGAAAAACTTTATGACTATAATAAATGGCACCCCCACCAATGAGCCTCTAAACCTAGCAGAAACCAACGACAAAAACCTTTAGGAAGCTAACTAAAAAAACTGAAAAACTTGCCACTAAAGAAGAGAAGAAGGGATAGAACTACCGACACCCTCCGAATCCTAAACTAGTTAGAAGAAGGTATCCAACCTTCTACCATGGATTCCTCTGGATATTATCCCGCCAAAAAATTCGAAAAAACAAAGAAGTTCCCTTGGTTCATGGTCATCTCCCTCATAATCATAATCACTCACCATGCTTTATTTATATTAAACTCGAATATATGTTATATGTGATTTGTTCTTATTTAAATCCACTCATTGTTTTTAAGTTCTACCTTTATTTTAATTTAATACAAATCTTAGTCTTCAATAACTAATAACTAATGTGGTAGCATACAATAAAATAATTCCTAAACTCAAGGTAACTAAGTTGTTTAATTAGCAGCAATTTTTTTTATTATCATTTTAATATTGTTCTCAAGGCTTATATTTTCATCTTAATTTAATTCAAATTTTGTTTTTATTTTTTTCTTTTTAAAATGCGAATGATAAAAAAAATTATAAATGAAAATGCCAAAAATTTATAGTATTGTACAAAAGATATTACACCATTTTCATGTCTCACTAAGTAATATCATAACACTAACATATATGATATATTTCACCCTATAAATCATGTAACAATGAGAATCTTACATGTACGTTCACTAACAATATAAATCATTTAAATCAAGTAATAATGAAGTAATATTTCCCATAAGGTGTAGGGCAGTTGTTGATGGAGTGTATTGTTAAGATACAGTGTTATGTGAAGTCATCGGTTTGAAAGCTTGACTTACCTTGTATGTTGCATATGAGGTATCGTGTGCAAACCCTATATTACACGAGTAAGTACGTACCAACTAGTTTAAATAATATAATAATGAAAATATTAACAATATAAATCATGTAATAATGAAAATCTTAACCATATAAATAATGTAACAATGAGAATCTTAAATGTATAGTTATTGTTCGTTTCTTATTAAGGATAATCTTTTTCTTTTTATCACCTTATTCTATGTAAATTTGGTATATTGATTAAAAAAGCAATTTCTTACATCCCTAAATTAAAATGCTATTTGTCATTTATGTATTATATACTAAGTATATGAAAATTTGGTATATTGATTAAAAAACAATGTCTTACATCCCTAAATTAAAATGTTATTTGTCATTTATGTATTATATACTAAGTATTTATGTGTTATATACTAAGTATATGCAATAGATTGTAGAGTGGTTATTATTTATTAATAAGTCCATATCAAACAAAGTTTCAACATAAAGATATAACTCTTTAATAATATAATTTGCAATATTATTTAAATAATAATCAGAAGTTGATTATATTACATTTACATGATTACTTAAATAACAAGTGTTGCATGTCAGTGTAGTCCATGTTGGGTTGGAATGGGAATAAATGCACATATATGGAGGGATCGTGGGAGAATGAGAAGCATGAAGTACCAGAGACACATGGAAACTGTCACAGACACGTGGAAAGCAACATGCAGGACATGTGGTAGCCATGTAGAAAAGGACACGTGGCACTCTGTGACACGTTAGGCTGCTACATGACTTCGAGAGAATGTCACTGCGGGAGTTTTCCATCCAGAACAAACATAGTTCCCCCGAAGCCAGGAGCCCCGAAGAGTCGGACTCTCGAATTCTCGAATGAGTTAATGATAATATTATATTAATATCGGGTTAACAAGTAATTAGCGAGAAAGTCACTTTGTGAGAATTTTTCCCATCGCTAAATATGGCCAGGGGAGTTCTAAAATTGACAGGTTGGTAAAAATTTAGTAGGGATGCTAAAGTGCCAGGGTCGCCCAGATCGCACATTGGAAACTGATCGACGACTCACATTCATTTCGAAAGGAGAAGGCGTCTGAGTGTTAATCTCCTAGAGCAATTTTGGCATTGAAACCATTTAGTTTTTGAAAGTATTCTCATTCTCATTATACCGTGTTTTGCATAATCCATCTTGCTTTTATTTTCTTAATAAGATTCCGTAATTTTTCCTATTATCAGTAGCGCAACGGATGGCTACTAAAAAGCACAGATATCCCCATCACTTGTAACTTGATATATTGTTGGAGTATGACTTGCCATCTTGGAAATTTACGTTCCTACATTGTAGGTTTTATCTCTTTAATGCATTTATGAAATTCATTTATAATGATCTTGGTATACTTCCAACTGGATTTCATCCCAATATTTAGAGTTAACTTCAATTTCCATAGTCAATTCTTTAATTTTTCCCATGGACAAAGGAAGCAACATCCATTTCATTCTATTAAATAGATCATTTGGCTTGTCTGCCACTATATGTGTTAGGATAAATAAAGTTATATGTGCTGGCAAAAAAACCCATATATATATATTTTTGAAAAATGTGTTCAGTGTTGAAGATTCTTTGATCTTCTTGTGTGACCTCTGTGTTTGCTAGTTTTTTCTATATATTAACACACATCTAACATGATTGTTTATTTTCATGAGTTTTCAGCTCATTGAAGTTAATTTAAACTGTGTGAAAAGAAGGTGTGGAGACAGAGGAAGATGCCCTTTTCTTGAAACTTTTGTCTGTGAGCAACAAGCCCACTTTGCAGAGGTTGATATGCAATTTCTCTCCAGGAAGTGGGCATCTTTGTAACATGCCTATCCAACTGAAATATTTGTAAGATGCCGATGCCCGTTCAATATAGTACCAACTGATATATTTGTAACATGTCTATCCAATTGATTGTTTTTTGGCAATGATCAATTTTTTTGAAGGTTTTTATTTCTGCGCATATTCTTGCAGATGTATTTACAAGTCTGTTGACCCTTGAATCTGTTAGAACCGAAACGACAAGCTAACGAGGATGCCAATTTTACTGTGTTTTTTTATAGATGTGGTACTCCTCTTTAAGTTTTTCCTGGGGCGTGTATAGTTCAAATGTGGGACTAAGAGAAAGTCCGTTGTAATGACTTAAAGAAATACGAAACGATAGAAAGTGTGTTTTTTGTTTTTTGAAATAAAGGTTCATGGAAAATAGGACCATGAATCACACACGTTAAACATTCAAATTAAATAAACAAAATTTCCTGACATCCAACATAGTTTAAGATAAAGATTTCTGAGCACATAAAAATAAAAGAAGATGACCGACACACATAAAGAGAACTAACTTTGAATTATGAAAACAGGGTTACAAGGCACCGTCGAGATTGTTCCCGAAATGGTTTTCTTTGAATTTTTTCAAAAAATAATAATGTCTGTTACATATTCCATGGAATTTAAATGCGTTTTTCATATAGACTAGGATTGGAGATCCTGCTGACCATAAAAGAAATAAATACAAGAAATAGGACTGTAGAAAGAAGAAGTGGGCGATGGTAGACAACAAGACCTGAAAAGAAGAAATTGGAAGTTATCAGTCTTTGGTAAGACATTTCTATTTAAAGAGGTAGAATAACTGGATTGATAAATAAAGCATGATGTGATTAGTATAGACTTACTATGATGGTATCTCTCCCCCCCTTTACTATTTTCTTGCTAATGCCTTTTTATTGCTCTCGTCGACGGTTACTGGAATTGTGCCAACCGCTTGTTGCTTTTCGTCAGTGAGCTTGTCAATTTCCCTTTGGAGCCATTCTTCAATGTAGCTTTTCATGGGGGCCATGTTGATCTCATGCCAGATTTTTATGTTGAAAGATTGCTTTCTAATTCCCTTAGATCGATAGAAAGATCACACAGAGCCTCTTCAATTTCTTGATTTTTCACCGAATAGTCCACTAGCTAGTTGTCCATGTCATCCTCATCATATTCAAGGATGTCGTAAAACTTTTCAAAAGACAACCCCTTAAAAATCTCAACTTTTTCATCGAAGGCTTGCTTGGTTAAGAACAAGGAGTGGAGGATTGATTTGGGGTATTGGACCTTGTTGGTACTTCCAGCTAAGTCTATTTTGGCTAGCTTTCTGAATAATTCTTCTTTCTTTTATATAACTTGTTCACATGATTGGACAATGAGATGTAGGTTCTTAACTTTCTCTTTCCAGCATGCACTTAATTGTTTGATTCGGTTTGGGGAGGGGAGATTTTCTTCTCTTCTTCTCATTTCTGCAATGTTGGTGACATTGATGCCAAAAGGGACGATCGCGTCTATATACAAATCTTCTTCATTTTTTAAATCTGCTTGCAAATATTCCTGGAAGGCATGTGCCCTCATTCCAAAGGAAGCTATACTTTTTTATGTTTCCCGGGCTTCAATAATTAGCTCCATTATTTTCTTGATATTCTTCTCCACATATCCTCTACACGATGTGAGGAGGATGGAGGATCCTTTTAACTTGGCTACAGGGGTGGTAGGCACGATTATTGCTAAAGGACTGGAAATCAATCGGATAGGAATCAAAGATTCCTCCAATTCCTTGATTCGGTCTTTTAGTTTGGCATTCTCCACCTCAAGGCCTCCAATGGAATCATCAAGAGAATCTCCAGATGCTCAGTGAATTCGGGAGATCTGGGATGACTGCATGTTCCTAAGGTTAATCTCTGAATAATATTTACCTTTCTTATTTCTTAGATCTCTCTTTTCAACAATTATATTTTTAGATTCGCTGTAAAAAACAACGCTCTGGAATACGAAGGATTCATCTTCGTAAAAAATCTCGGTCTCAGGTATTTCCATTAGGGGATTATGGTTGATCGCATCCTCGGGCTGATCAACATTGGGGAATAAGTTTTCGAGATTAGTCTCAAGTTCCATGTCTTCACTTTTAGTTCCGGGCTCTTCCGCTTCTTGCACAACTTTTTTTCTCTTCTTCCTCACATGAAGCTTGTGAGAACTATCAATTTTATTCAGAGGAGGGTTCTTATCTCCTCCTTCATTTGAATAATTGTGGGTTGATTTATTACTGGGGTGGGCCATTGGAATGATGGTCCAGGATGTCGTACTCTTGGGAGTGGCAGCTAGGGATTGGACACTCTTCTCACCGGGGCCTTTTCCTTATTGTTTGTGCTATTCATTGGTGCTTTGCAATGTCTCTAGGTCGCCAACGTCATGAGCAAGATTGTTCTCGTCACTGTCTCTATCTTCGTTCAGGAGTGTATGGATAAAATAATTGCTGAAGCCAACTGCAATTAAATGTTCTACAAAAATCCCATTAGGGTCGAACCCTCTCAGCCTTTTAGCATATCTTAGGTTCAAGTTGTTGAAATGGCTTGCGAATTCCTCAATCTTATTGACATTCCTGAACACGAAGTCCCCAACTTTCCAAGGTAGAGGAATGAACTGCTTTTTTCTCTTTTCATGGAAAAAATGCAACCGATAGTTGTATTCCCTTGCTATTTTTGTAACAAACATTCTGTCCATAATGTGACATGGAAGGAAAGCAAGATTTTCCTTGGAGCCAAAAATCATTATTACACTGTAATTCTCCATTTGTTCAATTGTCCCCTTCCTATCCAAAAACTTGGTTTCCTGGTCAGACATCCGGGGAGCATCCTTTCCTAACAATAAATCTTTGAAAAATGAGACAAAGTCATTAAAAACCCCATAAAAACAATGGGAGGCCTCATGCCTTCATAAGGCATGGTACCAGAAGGTTACTGGTCGAATTCACAGTTTACCTTTTTGGACAGAGACAATTTTGGAAATGGATAGCAATGCGCTATCGCTGAAACCAAGTAGGATGACATATAAAATTTCTTCTCCTGTTTGAATCGTGACAATTGGGAACAAATTTCAATGGAAATCAACTTCTCCCAATAAAAAATGGCTTGTTCCTTGATCGTGAAATACAAAATATAAAGAATCATGCAGGAAATGCTTTATGTGGATTCTTGTCTCGTTATTCTCGTAAACAACCAGGCAATTTCCTGGAATGGATTTCTAAATGAACTAACCTGCAACCTTGTGATATCTTCAGGAACTGTCGTTGGGTCTTCTAGGAACTTGGGTAAGAGGTCCAACCCGTTATCATTCTTTTTTAGGAATTCCTTGCAGTCTTCTCCTCTGAGTGTCAATGTTGGATCCAACAATCTCAACATCTTGCGGAAGACCCAAGGTGACAAATCAACAAGAGAGTGGTCCCGCAGTTGAATAATTATGTGGCTTGAAATATATCTCTCGACGCACCAAGAGACAACCTCCTTACAGTCAAAGACTTTAGGGACATAGCCTGCACAAGCAATTCCATAGGTCCAGATTACCTCGTTCTGGGCAGAAGGGGATGAGTAGTAAGAATATGCCATGGACCACTGGAAGTTCTGGTCCTCACGCCCGAAGATGTTCACTGTATCTCTATAGAACTGTTGTCAAGATGCTACCATAAGTTGATGAGAACGTCCATTTTCTCCAGATGATGTTTGAAATGAACATTCAGAAGGGATAATATACCCTTTGCAAATCTTGGTCCAATGCATGTGAATGTGAGATATCCTCGATCCTTTCGCTCATTAATGACAGTCTCTACGGTTCCTGCATGATGAGATGTTAGCATTAAAGCTTACTAATTGCATACTTAGAAATAAGTGCGAAGGTGGCGGGGACAACGAAGAGCAATTAAGGATTGGAGATTTCGTGAACCCGCGAACCCGACGACCCGCGAAAGACATTCCATGATGTTTGAAATGAACACTCAGAAGGGATTATATAACCCTCTACAAATCTTGGTTTAATTCGTATTAATGGGAGATCTCCTCGAGCCTTTCACTCATTAATGACAATCTTTACGACGCCTGCATGATGAGTCGTTAGCATTAAATCTTACTAATTGCATATTTAGAAAGAAGTGCGAAGGTGATGGGGACGTGGAAGAGCGATTAAGGAATGGAAAAGTATGGAAAGCGGTCTATCGGGCTTCAAAATAGGGTCACAAGGGATACTCATGAGAGGGAGGGTCCGACGGTCAAATTGTATGTCTCAAAACTTTTGAGTTCAAAATGTGTAACATGGAAGAGGGCATGATGGGGTAGTCCAACGGTCAATTTGCATATCGCGGAACTCCGGGTACTGTTTGTAGGTCACTGAACAATGGAAGTGCAATATTGAGCCCGCCTGTCCGGGAACCCATAATCGAAAAAGTGGCTAAGTATGGAATAAGGAAGTGGTCGATTGAACTCGTTTTTGCCAATATATTGAAATTTGTAATGGATATCCCATTACCTGGCAAGCTCTTTTCTGCATGTTTCTGGACAAGTTGTGTAGGGATAGTTAGCATGACTGTTTCCTTGAGCCTTTCGCTCATTAATGACAATCTTTACGGTTGCTGCATGATGAGTTGTTAGCATATATTACTAATTGCATACTTGGAAAGAAGTGCGAAGTTGGCGGGCACGGGGAACAACGATTAGGAATTGGATATTTCGTGAACCCTCCAACTCGACAATCCGTGAAAGAGATTCCAAGAAATGGCCAAGTATGGAAAGCGGTCGGACGAGCTTCAAAATAGGGTGACAAGGGATCCTCAGGAGACGTGAGGGCCCGAAATTCAAATTGTATGTCTCAGAAATTTTGAGTGCAAAATGTGTAACACGGAAGAGCGCATGATGGGAGAGTCCAGTGGTCAATTTGTATATCGCGTAACTCTGGGTGCTGTTTGTAGGTCACGGAACAATGGAAGTGAAATCTAGAGCCCGCCTGCCCCGGAATCCGTGATCGAAAAAGTGGCTAAGTATGGAATGGGGAAGTGGTCGGTCAGAGTCATGATATAAAAGCATGAGTGGAAATGCGAACCCGTGAGTCTGCCAACCCACACACTTAGATATTTTTGGAAAAATGACTAAGTAACCACAAAGAGAAAGTAGAGGGTAAAAATAAAGGGGAATTCAATTAAGTATAGAAGAGGGAAAATAAGGGGATAAAAGAGAGTGGAAAAATAGAAAAGGGGCCGACAATTTTCTGAAGCGGGAATTGGTCTCAAACAAGCCCCATTGTTGCAAAATCATCATTTTCTAGTCCAATATTTTATCCACATACTCGTTTTGTATTGTGTTTGTATCATTAAAAAGGGTGTGAGCAAATGCAAATATAAACTATACCTTGATTTTTGGCTATAACTATGTATAGTTAATTTACAAGCGCTATTGATGTTTGACTTTTGTAGATAACAGTGGGTTAGGATAATTTTGCATTCTTACTATGATAAGGCCTTAAAAAAACTAGAATAAGTAACAATTTTTTCCAATTCAATTCTCACACAAAAAAATTCTCTGATCCCATAATATTCCTCTTTGTCGATTCGATAATAGGGAGGTTGATTTGGTATATTGGGCTATTGGTCATTTCAGGCGACTGGGGTGCGTTAGCTAATGCTTTGATGAAGATTTGTTTTTATTGCAACCTCTGGGAGTAATTGTTTTTTGATACATTGTTTAATGCCTTGAAATATTATTTTAAGTATTAAACTTCTTGAAGTTGATTATTCATTGAATGGTTTGTTGTTTCCCTTTGTTTTTACCTCTATTATTTCACTTGTCTGTCATTACTCTGCTACCAGCCAAGGGGAACCCTCATCCATATCATCTTGCCAATTTGACCATGCTTTTGTCTTGGTGAAACAACTCTCTAACTCACCAACAAATTCAAAAGAACAACCATTCCAAATTTATGGTGGCCTGGCTCTGCCCTTTAGCACTCAGGTGCAGACTTTAGGAGCAACAATAAACATGAAGTCAATTAAAAAGCTCTACAGGCTCTTCAATCAAAGAATAGAGAAAGTGAGTCATAGTTATACTTTCCAGGATGTGTTTGCATAAGAGAAGCATAGAAAAGCTACAGAGAAATCAATGGAGGGTTGTTGAAATAAACTTATTGTACTATCAACTTGACCGTAAGTATAACAACGACAAACTTGAATTTTAATATTGTGGTTAATTTCATAGTCCCATTTGACTTCATCTAGCATATATCTTTTTTTTTCAAAATATTTGCAAAGAAGAAATTTATTAATTTCATTAATAAAGTAAAAGTGCTCAAATAGGGGCCAGGGGATGGACAACCAATAGTATGCTTCTTTTTCGAGTGAAGGAATCAAGGAAGCGAGAGGGAAATAAGATATCGTTCGCTCAGTAAGACTGAGATGAGAATGAAACTTCTTGGGTGGGGCCCCAACTCCTACATCATGAATTAGTGTTGCTATGTTCTATATACATTAGGAATGGAATTGAATGTTGGTTTGGAACTTTGTGTGAAATTCATTTATGTTTCTGTAGAAGCCTCATGTGATCGACACAATCATTGTCATATAATTGTTCCATGCTTAATATTTGATCAAATTACTTGATGTTGATTAAGGTTGGTTGTCATTGATGTTAACCCTTGAAGAAAGCCCCGTAGCACAAAGGATTGGGTAATGGACACAATATTGTTTGATGTAAATATGACTCATTATTGTTTTGTCATGGTTGATAAGAAGTAAATATGGATGAACTCCAAAGTGGTCCCCTTATGGTGAAAGCCCTCACGGGAAGACGCTTTGTGGAGTAAGAGAACCCATGCTTAATTGTGGAATAATGAGATTAAGGAGAGTTAATTTGTTAGGGAAAATATCCTATATGGATAGTGATTGTCATGTCATTTCTGGTGGTATGTGGAACGTCACATAATTCCTCACGGTTAGAGAGTTATGGCCATGAGAAGTTGGAGACCCCAGGTTTGGGTAATGGACCCAAGTTTGTTTGATGGGTAACGGTATGAGTTATGATATAT
>ML777325.1:1256048-1269175 GCA_009831015.1 Picea engelmannii
ATGTTTTTAAGGAAGCTACTTGGAGAGTATAAATAAGAGGCAAGGCTCTCTCATTTGAATCACACTTGAGAATATTGAATATCTATATGTGTCTGAGGTAACCAAGGATATCTAAACCAGAATTCTGAGTGAAGGTGAAGAAAGAAGGCCGAAATGCAAGGAAGGATAAAATCTTTTGACAGTGCTTTCTAAGGTATGTTATTTACAGGTCATCTCACCATTTTCGCTATAATTTTTTTTCTATAATGATTCAGACCATGAAATTTCTATGAAAGTGAGAAAACATATCCAAGTATCTGTGGTAAAAAATTCAGGTTGTGGGTCGTTGAATTTTGGGAGTTACACTCCGTGGAAAATAGGGTTTGTGGCCACTCCTAAAACTAGTCAAAATCAAGTGTTTCGGATAAAAATGTCATAACTTCTTCATACCAGATCCAAATTCAGTGAGACTAAATGTGTTGGTTAGGGTACAGTTTGTAGTATTTTTTGTAACAGTTTACGATCAATTCATCAAATATTTTGTGTGGGGCACGCTCTACAAGGTCTCTCTCTAGAATAAACCAGAATTCAACAAGGTATGCCATTTTTTCTATAACTCCTTTTCTGAGAGGTTCCAAGTAGTGATACTTGGAGGAATTGCATAAAACACACTGAAGAACATTGTGTATCAATTTCAAATATTTATACATTACAGGTTCAAAGTTATGATTACTTCAAGTTAGGGTTGTTGACTAATCCAAAACTAGGCATGTGAGACTAAAGAAAAGTTTGATGAAAATGCTAGTCTCTTGTTTTTAAAGTTAAGGAAGGTTTGCAGGAATGTGATCATATACACCAGGTCTATTATAGAGCTACAAATCAGATTTGGATGATGAAATTGATGAGGGCTTTTGGTTGTGGTACATGTTGAGTACATGGTTGAGACAAGTAGTTGAAGTGTTGGCGCACATACATGAGGTGTATAGTTGATGATGTTGGTACATATTGATGAGTCATAGTTGATGAGTAGTTGACACATGATTGGTACATACTTGGTACATGATTGGATGTACTTGTTTATGGTACAGGTTGATTACAGGTTGAGGTCCAGGTTGATGCATGGTTCAGATTTATTGGTTCAGGTTTACAACGGTATATCTCGCAGTGATAGTGTGACAGTGGTTCCATCATTCTACTTCTACTTTAGGGTGGCAGGACGGGGCAAGGACAAGTGGTTGTAGCCACCTTTCAGTTGTAGCCCGAGAACATTGGGGGTTGTAGCCAGAGAATTGGGGAGTTGGAGCTTCCCTAAGGTTGTAGCCTGAGAAACTAGGGGGTTGGAGCCTCCTTCCAGTTGCAGCTAGAAAACAAAGGAAGTTGGTGCTTCCAATGAATGTAATTATTTAAGACATATAAGAAAAAACATTTCTTGGTTTTCTCCCGATTTGGGTTTCCACGTAAAACACTGGTGTACTGTGTATGTGTGTGATTGTTTATTTCTTACTGCTCATTATTGGATAATAATCCTACATTGATATAACATTTGAAGAAAAATGATTATAATTATGCTATTATTGATTCACCCCCCTCTCAGTAATCAAACACTTAAGTCATACCATATTTAATAATTAGGAGACTATCGAACCATGCAAATGAGAAGAGGTGTTAAATGCAACAAAGAAGCCCCAATCAATATTCCAAGACAATTTTTTAATAGTAAATCTATAAGAAAAATAGTGGGTAATATATATTTATCCATAGACATTGGATTGAGTTCTTTGCACTGAAGCATTGAACATACTTGTCATAAATATAGGTAGAGGAGTTACAAAAAAAAACACATGCATACAATTCTGTGTTGTTCATCTAGTGCAACAACATGCAGAAGGCATCACCAATCTCTTGAACATGCATACAAAACTGATTATCATGCTTTTTTAGGAACTCCTTGTAGTCTTCTCCTCTGAAGGTCAATGTTTGCTTCGAAAATATCAACATCTTGCAGAAGACTTGAGGTGACAAAGAAACAAGAGAGTGGTCCTGCAGTGGAATAATTCTTTCGGTTGAAATATATCTCTCGACGCACCAAGAGACCACCTCCTTGCATTCAAAGACTTCAGGGACATAGCCTGCACGAGAAATTCCAGAGGTCCAAATTACTTCGTTCTGGGTGGAAGGGGATGAGTAGTAAGAATATGCCTTGGACCACTGGGAGTTCTGGTCCTCACCCCCTAATATGTTAATTGTATCTCCACATAACAGGAGATTGGTCCCACAATTGAATAATTATTTGGCTTGAAATATATATCTCGACGCACCAAGAGATTAGCTCCTTATAGTCAAAGACTTCAGGGACACAACCTACACCAGGGAAAAATCCAAAACCTAATCCAAAATCCTAAAAATGAAAGGAAAGGATACATATTTGAGGGTCAAGACCGCCATCCAAGTCGAGAGACTCAAACTCTCATGCTGCAAAGTGGCTATTACGTTCAACGTTGGTTTCTTCTCTGAAACCCCTTCCTTTGGTCTTCTTAGGGTCTCCATCACCAAGATGGGAAGTGCAAGGGTGATTTTAAGAACCCCCCTTAAATTTATATGTATAATAAATGGGTGAATCCCCATGATACATAGGAAAAATTGAAGGCTACTTTATCAATAATATAAAATGTATATATAATGTTTTGGTGAATCTTTTAGTCAATTATATAATCTTGTAAAATATTGGCGAATCTTTCATTAAATTATAAAACCTTGTAAAGTCTTAGGTGATCCTCTAACGACCTCACATAAAGCCTCAATTTCCTAACCTGATTGACAGACCTTGCCTTGCATTGACATACCTTACCTTGACATGAAATGCCTTGCCTTGACATGCCATGCCTTGCCTTGTCTTGACATGCCATGCCTTGCCTTGAAAATCCATGCCTTGCCTTGACATGTCTTTCCTTGCACTTCAATACTAAACCTTGCAAATCAACGAGTACCACATTCTCTACGCAAGAGCTATTGGAAGTCTGATGTATGCTATGGTCTATACTAAACCAGACATTGCCCATGCAGTAGGAGTTTTGAGCAGGCATATGTCAAAACTAGAGAAGGAACATTGGAAAACTATAAAGAGGGTCTTCAATTATCAACATGGCACTTCCGTTATGCAATATGCTATCAAGGAAGACCTGAACCTCATAGAGAGGTTGATATATAGGGATTTGTTAATGCAGAATGGGCTGGAGATCTGGACCGTAGAAATCTACAAGTGGTTATGTTTTTAACATATTTGGTGGAGAAATCAGTTGGATGAGTAAGAGGCAAGGTGTGGTTGCATTTTCAACTATAGAAACCGAGTACATGGCATCCAATCATGGAAGTAAGGAAGTTCTATGGTTGCAAAGATTGTGTTCGAGTATTGGTTTTGTTCAGAAAGCACTAACAATAGGTTGTGACAACTCAAGTGCAATTTTTCTTACAAAGAACCCTGCTTATCATCCCAAAATAAAGCATATTGATGTGCAATGCCATTTTTTTAGAGACATGGTTGAATAGAACAAAGTATTGTTGGAAAAGGTTGACACCCTGAAGAACATTGTAGATTCATTGACAAACACTGTTAGTATTGAAAATTTATCTTGGTGTAGAGAATTAATGGGCATTGTTGCCCCTAGCAGCTAATTATATAAAATCCTTCCCCTTGCCCCCATTTTTGCATAGAATACAATGAGTGGGAGGATGTGGGACATGTGTTTTACTCTTTGAAGGTAGACTCAATCTCATCCCAAAGCGAAGGTGGTCCATTTTGGTCTATATTGTGCTTTTTCGACCAATATTTTTTTAGCCCGTTGTAAACTAATGACAATTAAGGAATCATAGTGGTAATCAAATCCATGTTAACATAATAGGGTTTTGGATGCTAAGGAATACATAAATATTGTATTGTAAACAATGAAGTTAAACAATGAGAGAGAGAGAGAGAGGAGTGTCTCTCAGTTAGGTTGGTTTTCCTAATTAATTGTTTCCAGAATAAATATTTGTGTACCGAGTGTGTGCCATTGTTATTTCATGTGTTTTAAATTCTATTAGCATTACTTTTCTTGCACAATTTTATCAAACTCTTCAATCCCTTCATGAAAACAAACTTGTTGGTATATAGAAAACAAAGGCTAGCTGTTAGTTAAAATATTTACCCATTGCTCCTAAGTGATTCTCCTTCAACAATGGAGTATAACAGAAGATCCATTCCAGCCTTCTTGTGCCATGTGTAGCTTTGATTTCTTCTATTTAGAGGGATGGGGTGTCAAATTAGATAGAGGCATCCAGTTGCGTAGGGAATATACACACAACATGCATGTTTCAGATTTAAAAAGGCACAACTCCCAATGCATGAAGATTTTTCTATTCCTGGAAGGCACAATTCTCATTAGAGTTAAGCTGCATTGCATGTGGAGGTTGTTCTATCTTTAGGAGGGAACATAACCCCATATTAGATAGGTGCATCAATGAGAGATATTCTCTCATGATTGCATGTATTTTCCTCTTTTGGAGTTGGGCACACTTCACTAGGTATGCAAACTCATGCATGAGGATGCATTAGGGTTAGTGTTTTAACTTCTGCACGGAGGCACATCACATGGGTGGCTAGGTTTTATTGTAACCTCTCTTTTCTTGGTTTATAAGAGAAAGAGATGGTGGTTCACTGATACACATAATTTAAGAGTTAGATAATCCAAGCTTTGAGAATATTGCTCTTGTAATTCTTCTTTTTGAGTAATAGAGTTGTGTGATTTAGGAACATAAATATGCTTGCTGTCATACTTTCCAGAGTGCTGAATTATATAGATTTAGTATCTTTCTGTCTGTTGTTTTGATTTTATTTTAGTATGTACTGTCCATACTCTTGAAGATTCCATACAAAATCCAAATCTTAAGGATAGACATATTCGTAGTTTTGATAGGAGGTTGAGTAATTTCCAAGTTTCTAGTTGTAGAGTTTATTCTATGAGTGCAAATCTGTGTAGCTTGAATAGGATTAACAGAAGGCCTCCATATGCAATGGAAAAATAAAATGAACTCATGTATATCTTTTAAGAATGCGGCTTTGTCAGATCCTTATGGAAAGGAATGCAATTATGTTGGATCCTTATGCAACGAGTCGATACATTTATCTTCATTTCTCCTCTCTATTGCTGTCTCTCCAACTAGGCTCAACTCTTTTGACTTACTCATATTTGTGTTCCTCAGCTGCTCGGCTCTTCTAGGTGATATACCTAGACTAGCAACCATCTCTTGCTCCAATCCATTCAATATAAATCTGCCTTTGAAGGTAGTAAATGTGATTGGGGGAGTATGGTCTTCCATAAGCTGTTGCATGTATTAGCAATTCAGATCATTGTTAAAAACCATGTTAAATTAAAATTGCTGATTATGTGGCTCTATCAAATATGATGTCTCCCATTGCATGGCTTCACAGAAGGGATCAAAGCCTCTTATTGTTCTGAACATATCGTTTTCATTAGTTTGTAATATAAGACAATTTTTCCAAGAGAGAGGGAGAGATGTAACCTCTAGGGGATGGGAAAATATGAACCTTGTGGGAAAAATTGGAAGATGAGAAAAATTATCCTCCAATTTTAAAGTTTCTTAAAACAAGTAAAGGGAGATATTACCAATAAAAACAAGACATTTGAAGTTTGAACTTAGAGTTATCATTATCATTCAAGGTCATAGAGTAAAAGAAATCCATTTTGTAAATTCTTGTCTGAACTCAGAGATATCATTATCAGTCAAGTTCACAGAGTAAAAGAAATCCATTTTGTAGATTCATATATAGTTTCATAATTAGAAATGAAATAAGAAGTCAACATCAAGCCACAATTGTTGCAATAAGAGAAATCATCAAAGAAAATCCCTCTCATTCGAATCAATCATCTTTAAATGAAAACTAAAAGAAATAAAAACTCTGTAGGAAAAAATATTAAGAACTTTTCATATGAAAGCACCTCATACATCATGTTGTCAATGTACATACATAATTTCACTGATTTTTCCATAACAGTGGACCTATAGACGTTAAAAACTCAACCCTTGGGGGATACAACACATGGTATCTTGATCAAGGAAGAGGTCCATTAAGGATTTTAAATCACCATAAATATTATATCTCCCTAAAGGCCAAGACATGACTCAAGAAATTATTATAATCATGACATATTCTACATACTAATAAGCATGATACTCCTTCATTGGGATATTCTTTAGCTGTATCAGGAAGACAAGAATTGGTGCTGAGTAGGGAGAGAGACAAATATGGAGATCCCCAACACAAAGAGCACTTTCGCAGAGTGGTGGAGTCGAGAGAGGCAGTAGTGTAAGCCGACCCCTTGGAGTCTATCGATTACAGTACCTGTGAAGATCCACGACGCCATAGCCATTTCAACAGAGAGATACATGTTTACACAGAGAGGCATTTCCCTCCTCCAGACCAAAATCTTCTCTGTCTTGTTCCACCACATGTCAACTAAAAAAATTCTTCTTCCATGGCTTGAAATCCTCCATAAAATATGGCGTAGCAATATGCCTCATAACAAGATTGCAGATGATACAAATCAGATTATTATGAACCTTAAGTCATCTTATCTTGTAGTTGCGGATGTTTGGGCACATATGGACATTCGATAAGGATGCAAAAGTGACAATGCTGGGTTTGGTATCAAGTCTGGCACAATCTTGTAAGCATATTAATTGTGTTTCTGGTCATAACTAGTCAAGTATTCAATGCTTATTTTTAAGGGCGAGGCATCAAATGTTGATAAATATCAATGACTAATGGGAAGATCCTTTAACAAGCCAAGGAAGAAGTCTGATCCTGAAAGTGAGAAATTCTCTTGGTCAATTCAAATGCAGTGTTCATGCTCCAGAAATGCCATTCATTTGAGAGACCAATGTGAAAAGCTTGTTGGGAGATTTATGAAGGAATTAAACTATGGTGGATAGGAAGAACAACTAAAAAGGGCATCTAAGGCTCAAGCAATTAGTTTATATGATGGTTTGGTAAGTACTAAAAGTAACCACAACTCATATGACAATGATGTTTAGGGAAGGTTTCTCCAACTCTTCTTCAGCTACTAAGGCTTTCAGAAATCAATCAAGCATGCAAGAAAGGCAAAAACAGAGTATACAACTAAGTTTTCAACGCAAAACAAGAAAATTACACTATATGTGCTGGAAACTGGCTGTAGAATGCCATTTCACAGGAATTGGTCAGATAAGTTTCAAAGTTCCATCGAATCAAGAGGATCTCTCGAATAGGCCCAAGACTAGAAAAAAGTCAAAGTGGCACACATGTCTTTTCTTTTGTAGAAACAATGCCTTAAAAATAGGAGATTGGTTATTACATGTGTCAAATATTTAGGTGCTAGTGTAGGAAATTTTGGTGGAATAGTTAATCCTCAGACCTGGGCCAAAGCTGAAGGAATAAGCATGAATTGGGATAATATATAAGAACCATTCCCAACCCCTGTATATTTTTGAGGAAGAACTTTCCATATTTTCTAGAATTTAAGAACATCAACAAGCAAGAATCTGGGAAGAATAACAAGAAAAAGAAAAGAGGGAAACAACAATTTTCACCATTTCGGGGTTGGCAGGGTTGCAGAGTTTCCATAAGATTCTATCATGTATGAGGCTATGGGATTGGCATCTAATCATGAAAATTATATAAAGCTCCAAATATGAGTTCAAAGCACCGAAAAGAGCACTTTGTACTCAATTTCTTCAATCGTGATGCTGCTCTTTTCACCAGAGAATTAAAATAGCCCTCAATATAAGTTTATCTCATATTTGAATTGCCAAAAACAGAGCCAAGACGAAACTCATAAATGCTAGTCAATAATGGATGAATGAACTGTGTAAAGAATGCATCAAGACAACATATTAAGTTCTTTAAATATACTATTAGCATGAAGATTAACCTCTGCAACCTTTGAACAATAATTAACCTTGAAATACAATGATAAACCTTGAAATACATGTGGAACATCCAAGTGTTAAGTGAGAGACCAGATTTTCTATTCTGCATTTACCTATAGACAAGGTGGGTGATAAAATATAATTCCTTTCTTTCCATTCATAGGAATAAGGTTTGCATAGTCCAATCAAAAGGATGCCACCCATTCTCTATGCTAAGTTTTATCATCCTCCCTAAACCGTACTAGTGAGGTGTTAAAATGGTAATCTTCCTATATAGGAATAAGGTTTGCATAGTCCAATCAAAAGGATGCCACCCATTCTCTATTCTAAGTTTTATTATCCTCCCTAAACCGTACTAGTGAGGTGTTAAAATGGTAATCTTCCTATTGACGGGGGAACCATTCATTTTTCCAAAACTTAGGAAGTAAATTGACGATTGTTGTAGAGAGAATTTGAGAACAACATACTATTTTTGTTTTTTTCACTATCAAAATAGTTTGTTTGAACCCCCAAAGTAATAACCAAATAGTAGCACAACACTTCTGAGAACATATGTAGATGTATAGCTACTAGGTAGAGGGGCTAGCCTAAATATACCGGTTTCCACCAATATAGAAAAAGAGCCACTCTCTGTCAGAAAATATAAATGAACCACCAAAAGAATGTCTCTCAATGAAAGAAAATTCATAAGGTGATGAAATAGAGAAAATATCTAGCTAGTAGGCATAATTTGTGATTGGGAACTTAACATCTATGTCATATCAAGATTACAAGTACATTAGGTAAATTATCTTTTCTTCTTATAGAGGCTGCACAACTTTAAAAAGAGTAAAATGCCCTAAGAAAAGGGAACACACCTTAGTGAAAGTAGCTAAAGGATGGATGGATACCATCTTTCTTGCTTCCCTGTTCATCATTCACAATAGTATCTCATAAGGTTTGAAAATACAAGAACCATACAAATACATAAGCACCTATCACCTAGAAATGGGATACATATCTCATACCTATCGAAACTTAGGAACATACCACTACATACTTCAAGTTATCATACCACTTTGAACTTGAGTTTATGCCTTTACTTTATATGCATGTTGCAAGAGACTCTTGGAGCTAAGACATAACCATTGTCCACAGTTAGTCAATAACTTGGTGCATAGCCTACATAAGCAGGGATAGAGATAAAGACAAGGACAAAGATAAGCTTGGCCTTATCCTCCTTATGTAACGAATGATTGATTTTACGTATGAATGCACCAAACTATTATGTGTTGTGCTCTTGCTTGAAATAAGGAAGGAGATTATTTGAAAAGTAATGGCCATGCAAAAAGACCTAGAGAATCCAAGAAACCAAACATTCAAACAACATCCATAAACAAATCAAGAAACCACAAGATTTACCATCATGCCACCTGACGCTCACAAGGAATCCTTTGATCTTTTTCTAAAGCATAAAGTAAGGGAATAAATCACCAATCAAAGAACAAGAATGCCAAGAATCCAATAAATCAAAAGAGAAACCCCCATAATATAAATAATAAGGCCTTTCCAAACCTTACTAATTAGGATGTGATGGAATGTGCAACGAAATATTTGAGCATGCATGATTGACCACCATTTCTACAGTTCGGGGGACTTGAAACAAAGCTGAACTAGTATGGTTTAGGGAGGATGATACAACTTAGAATAGAGAATGGGTGGCATCCTTTTGATTGGACTATGCAAACCTTATTCCTATTAATGGAAAGAAAGGAATTATATTTTATCACCCACCTTGTCTATAGGTAAATGCATAATAGAAAATTTGGTCTTTCACTTGACACTTGGATGTTCCACATGTATAATTCCCACCTAGATGTTCCATATGATAGTGTTCCAACATAGGACACTTGTACATTTGCATGAATATAGTTGCTAGTTGGTCACATAATGGGTAGGTTGTCATTGGATGCCTTGAAGTTTTCTGTTTCCATGCTTTGGCCCTTCCTCTACATTGATGACCATGCCTCTGCAATGATTTCCCTGCCTCTCCCTGAATGGCTTGAGGAGGTGAGTTGCAACTCGCGATAAAACTCAAACCGGGAATCAGATGCACGAACCGTCAGTTGCATTAGATTAAGAGCACTGGGTTTCAGCTAGTGAGGCCACTACACTATCATTTCGTTGACCGAAAAACCATTTGTTGGAGTATCTCCGGCACTAGGGTTTTGGTCAATGAGGCATAATGCAACTTCTGAAGACGAGGTCAATTTTTAAGAACACTCTGTCAAGCATTTTTTTCTAGTGTAGTCGCATGGGCCTTGGCCAAACAGACTTGCGGGAGCTTACATAACTCCATTATGCTACTTGGTTTGGATTTTATGCCCACTGACCAAATTGGCCACATGTTCTTGAATGGATTGAGGAGGCGAGTTGCAACTATCGATAAAACTCAAACCAAGACTCGGATGCACGAACCATCAGTTGCATTGGATCTGGAGCACCTGGTTTAAGCTATTGGGTCTCCTACGCTATAATTCCTTCAACCGAAAAACCATTTGTTGGAGTATCTCCAACACTAGGGTTTTGGTCAATGATGCATAGTGCAATTTTTGAAGAGGAGGTCGATTTTCATGAACACTATGTTGGGTCTTTTTGGCTAGTGTAGTCATGTGGGCCTTGTCCATATAGACTTGTTTGATCTTACGGAAGTCCGTTATGCTACTCGGTTTGGATTTTATGCCCCTAGACCAAATTGACCACATGTCCCTAAATGGCTTGAGGAGGCGAGTTACAACTCGCGATAAAACTCAAACCGAGACTCCGATGCACAAACTGTCAGTTGCATTGGATTAAGAGCACCGATTTTCAGCTAGTGGGGCCCCTATGCTATCATTCCGTTGACCAAAAAACCATTTGTTGGAGTATCTCCAGCACTAGGTTTTTTTGTCAACGAGGCATAATGCAATTTCTGAAGACGAGGTCGATTTTCAAGAACACTCCGTCGAGTGTTTTTGGCTATGGTATTGGTATTGGTATTAGTATGGTATGGTATTGGTGTGCATATCATTGTCAATGCATACCATTGTGGTATGCAATGGTATGGTATTGGTATTGGAAATGTTATTGGTATGGTATGGTATGGTACTGGAAATGGTATTGGTATGCATATAAATGTCAATGCATACCATTTCAATGCAATGGTATGCAATATTGGTATTGGTATTGGTATGGTATGGTATGGTATTGGTATTGGTATGGTATGGTATGGTATTGGCAATGGTATTGGTATTGGTATTGGTATTGGCAAGACATAAGGGTATCAACAATGCATATTGGTATTGGTTTTGGTATTGGTATTGGTATTGGTATTGGTATTGGTGATGCTTAATACTTATCCTTCATTCACTTCCACCTTCATAGTGTTGGTCATTGGCCTAACATTGATGCTTTGAAGAGTAATACAACCATCAATACCTTAACCATCAATTCATTGATGTAGTATACACTAATATTTCAACCAAGCAAACCTTAAAAGACAAACAAGACAATGTGTGTTGTTATTCATGGCATGGAATGGAGAACGATAGTGCAATAAACATTCTCTCATCCTCCACTGGCTACATGTAATACTCTTTTAGTCTTGACATCAAAAGTATAATTGCATTAGAGGAATGGCGGTCTCATGCTAATAGCTTTCCTATGATGAACGCATAGGAACCTAGTGCATAGACCATTTTTCTCTTCTCTTAGCTAAGTATAGCTCATTTTCCTTTCTAAATAATCAATAAGTCTTTTCAAAGAAAATACAAAATAAACATAGTAGATCCTAAAAGGTGAAGATGCTCAAGTCATGCGAAAAAATGAAAGGAAATAAAAAAAATCTTTCCTTTACCATCAACCATACTAAAAAAACAATCATAATTACGGAGAACACATTGAGTGCCCACAAAATAACTAAAGGCATATATTAAGCTTAAGACCATATGTTTCTCAAATAAATGTCATGAAAAAAAGATGAAAAATAGTTTTTTACTCAACAAAGGTCTTTAGCTTTAACCCAAACCCTTGACTCAATGGAAATCAGATGAAGCCAATCATTCCATAACAAAAGGTTCATTCAAACATCAAATGAGAACTAGAATCATTCAAGGGCCTAATTTTGAGTTTTTGAGGGCATTCAAGGGCCGCCTAACACATTTTTAACCAAAATAAACACAAAATTCCAAACTTGACAAAATGCTCCAAAATGAAACAAACAAACAAACCGTTAATATTTATCAACATATTAGAGCAAGACATTAAAGAAATTTCATCTACTTGAATGAGCCCATTCTTGCTTAGCGAAATTCTTGTTAAATCGAGTATCTACCCTTTAATACTAGGACACTATCTATGTGAAGAGATAAGTCCCATCTTCATCAAATTCCAACTTCATTTCCTGTCACATACAAGAAAGAGACAATGTAATAGTTAAATATCAAACCATCAATCTTAAAATAACTTGCATCAAGAAAATGTGGCTCCAATTTTACAATGAAAAACACAAAATATAGATTATATAACCTATTTTTACCTGAAATGCATCCTCAAATTGGCATATAGTAATCTTGCCATGATAAAGAATTTCTGACCTACTCCAAAAATAGAGGAAAAATGTATCACAAGAATCACATCATCTGTTTTATTCCATTCACTATTTCTTTCACCACCAATGGAACACATATACCGAAATAAGTGTTCCCTAGGCCCTCATATATATTGGATTAGATCAAATCTTGTGGTATATAAATTTCCCAGTTCTCATCTTGGTGCTCATTTTCTTCATTTTGAACAAGACCCTCTCCAGATGTACTATCATTATGAGCCTCCAAATAATTATGTTCCGTATCAAGTTCATTAGAGAAACTTGTTATATTTTTTTCTCCCCTTCTATCACCATCTGATCGCCAAAGAGCTAATGCTCTTTCATATGGAGAATTGGTAATGTCATGCTTTGTTACATATAATCTTAAACATATATCCATATGTTTATCAAGCTTGTTCCTCATCTTTGACTTAAAAAATGATAGTGCACTAAACATTCTCTCATCCTCCATTGATCCCAAAATCATGGTTTGACACAAATCCACTAATTTGAAATATTCGGATATGTTTTCCTGTAAGTATTGGCTAGCACCTAAAATAGTCCATAATCTTGTTAT
>ML777325.1:1270262-1282779 GCA_009831015.1 Picea engelmannii
TCATCCTATGAGCCATACAATGAATACTCAACATATACGGTGAAGCTGATAGTTGTAGTCTAACACAAAGGCCATTCCTTTGTCCTTGCATTACTGATGCTCCATCTGCTCCAACACATACCAACTTTTTTGCGATCATTAAATGATCCATACCACCATTTTTCTTCAAACTATTATTAACAAGTTCATAAATATTTCCAGCTGTAGAATTCTCCTTCATTTTATGAACCCCAAGTAGATAGGAATGCCTAATATGGTCATTAACCATATAAATACTCATACAAATCCATGAAGTATTATCAATAGCTGTAATCTCATCCAAAGAAAATGACAAAAACCTAGCACTTGCAATCTTCTCTTTCATATCATCCTTTTCTACTTGAGCTAGATATTTTTCCCATTCCCAACCACTCGTTAAAGACCAATGAGAAGATGGAAAGTTTGGCATTTGAAGAAAATATGTAATCCAGATAATCTGTCATAGGACTCCCTTTAGATAAGATGTGAAATACAATGCTTAATTGAATTGTCTTGGATAACAAATTTATTTCCATCATCATTTCAAATAGAGATGTGATGCTTCCTCCACCTGCCTCCAGTTTTTCCTTACTTATTAAATATTCATTATATTCATCATCATATTTGACATGTCGACATTCCTCAGAATATTTCCATCTGACAATAGATTTCTCCTTTCCATCTACAATTTTCTTTTCATACACCTTTCCTACATGCTTCTCAATTGTATCTAACTTCATCTGAAATGTCGTTGGCGTGCCAAGTTTCCAACTACATATATTGCATCTAACTTTTGGTTTCTCTTTCTCATTTTTTTGAGGCAATGGTTCAATAAATGGAAATTTTGAGACCCAATCTGGTTGGAAGCCTCTCCCTATGTCCCATTGGCCTTTTTGTCTTTTCCGTGAATTGGTTGTGTTCTTTTCCAATGAAATATTTTCGACATTTGTACTGCCAATTTCTGGTGAAAATGCATTTATCTCACTTTGATCACCAGAGGAACATATTTCCTTATCTATTATTTGGATATTAGATGCATTCTCACAAGAGTTGACATCTCTTTCAGTGATAGGTTGCTCAAAATAACTCGAAGCATGAAGAGAATGTGGATCCTTGGATTGAGGTCTTTGGAAGTACGGTGATAGATCATTTTGTCTTGATCTTTTCTTCCCATGATCGATGTTTGAAATCTCAATAAATATTCCACAATTGAAATTTCAAATTGATCTAGAAGCCAAAAGTGAAACCTGCAAGAGAAATAATATAAAATTAGTAAAATTCCTACCAAGTATAAAATTTCTGTATGTATTTATATTTATTATATTTTTTTATAAAATCAAATTCTCTAACTTATCCTTTATTGTATATAGTTTCTATGATTCAACATCTACCAATTAACAACATTAATTATCTCATGCTAATCTTCAGCTTGTAACCATTTTAAATTTTGAGGATAGTTGTATTATACTATGTATTGACTACAACCTTATAATGCTTCTATATCCATTACTAACTACAATTTCCCTTTCAACAACCATAGAGATGAATTTGTTGGCAATCACCACTCACACAAAGGCTTTTGGAAATTCAAATAGTATTATAATAGTTCTAGTGCATTTATTGATCAACCCGAAATCCATAGCTAGCCTCTCATTGTGACCACATAGTAGGTATTCCTTGTCTTCCTCATCCACATCATGCAATAAAAAACTTATGTTAGGAGCATACCTTTCTAATCACTAGAACTCATGCTTAAATGTTTTCATCTATGCAATATATAGGAATCTAGTATGTTTTCATCCATTGGACTGATGCTCAAAATATTGGATAATTCATAGCAAAACTAGAGCCCTTACCTTTGACAGAGCTAGTGCAATTGTAGAAAAGAAAGAAGTAGTTGGGCAGGAGGGCCTTGATTTCAGTGTTCACCTGTACAATAATGGTACTTGGGAACACTAGAGTTGGTAAGAGTGCAACCCTCAATCAAAATTTTGATGAGGTGAAGTCTGGAATAGATGTTTTTCATGAAATAAGAAAGAAGGTGTAAGAGATTGTTAGAAAAATTGTAGGAGTTAAGAGTGTATAATAACGTTAATGAATGCAACTCTTGATGCTTGCAGTCTTGACTAGAGGAAGGGTAAATTATATACAAAAAGGTTTTAGCCAATTTACAAAAAACAACATTTTTGGTGATGAAAAACATTCTATGCCAATTACTCATGTAGAGCTAGCAGGTTCTTATAATTGCATGCCCATAGAACATCAATTTTCTTTTGGGAATTTAATATGGGGTAATGTAATGTAGCACCCATGGTTCCCTAGTTATCTTTGAGATCCTTCAACAACATCAGAATTTGTGAAAATATGTTGTAATGAGGATCATATAGGTGGCCTATTTTGATGACTAAACATTTTCATGGTGCAAGGAATGTAGTTTGAAGCCTTTCCAAAATAATTTCATAGAAATGGAAAATAAATCAACTTCCAAGCCTTCTATTAATGATAGTACCAGTTTAAGAAGCACCGTGGAGTCTTGGAGCAGTTCCAACAATAACACTTTTCTTGTTTCGTGCTGAATATTGCCCAAGGTTTGGGAAGAGTGTTATTGGATAAATCGGTGAATGCAGACATAAACTAATCTCCCTAGATCCACCTGGATCTAGAACAAAACAAGACAGGACATGATGCTTTCCCTAAGTTTCCATCATTGAATTTACTACCAAAGAAGGAATATATGACATACCTTTAGATATCACTTCCTTGTATCTTTGTTGTTCCTTTTTCGCTTTGGTGCTATTGTGAGATCAGATCTACAATGACACAAACCAACCAAAGTTAAATCAACAATTGTAGATTCAATGAAAACCTAAACATGTGATCAAGGAGTCATGTAATAAAATGCTAATGATTTTATGGGAAAGAAACATGTCACCGTATCATATTAAGTAAAAGTGGAAGATACAACCAAATTGCCTTGATGTCGCAACTTCCCTTTCGGTGGTCCTTTGTTCCAACACACACATACACTTGCTCCGAATTTGTATGAAGATGGTCCACAAAAGATTGATGGACAAATGGAGACCACAAACATCAATTGTAATAGGATCCTTCACACAATCTTCAACCTATTCTTTCAACAATTCTTTGCTCAATCTTGCTTAACCTTTTCCATGAGAAACCCATCATTATATAGGAGAAGGTGAAGTGGTTGAAAGGATGAGGATGATCCCACCAAATTAGAGAAGCTAATAGGATCACAACCATATAGACACCACCTTACATTCTAGAAGATTCTCCTTCTATAAACTTCGTGAACTTATTCCTTTTCTTAGCTTCAAACGCCGTCGCACCTTGCCTATATAGCAGCCTGCAGAAACCTCGCGAGCCAGGCATAGAGCAGCCTACGGAAACCAAGGATTTTCGCACGGTGTACCACTGTCAACCTATGACATCATTCTAAAAACATGCCTTGTAGGGGAAGAAATCAGTCATTTTCCTCATGTAAAAGATTGTTTTGAGATCCTGAACACATGCTTGTAGAGTCATCATCAGGGTGACGAAAATAATGTGTAACAAAGAGTCATGTCCAGTTTGCAACATGATGAGAACTACATGGTTGGCAATGGAAGAAGAAAAGTGAATTGTCTCACTCAACTTGAGTAAGTTGGCCATATATATATATATTATGTTTATATCTTGTATTACATCATTCAAATGTTGAACTGTAGCTTGTATGTTGTTAGCTTAAGACAAAGAAATGACCATTTTCACCTCTTGAACAACTTTGTTAAAAGGCTATTAAAAACATTAGCTCAGATTCACTAGAAGTAGAAAGCCCGATGTCTCCTAAACCAAATTAGATGAACTACTCCCAAATCAAGTGTGGAAAGATTAGGATTCCTTTTCCCACCAGTAAATCACCAAAAATATTAGGATTCCTCTCTTTCGAAGTTGGGGTAAGGCTTTGCGCCATCACATGGAGTCTTGGAGCTGAATTCATGGCCAAACTAGCCAATCATCTGGTTCTTGTTCATGTCTGAATGATATAATACATGATATAAATGTGGAGCCTGATTGAGAACAAAGGAACCCTAAAGGAGTAGTGAAGATTGGACTGGAAAATGCAGGCACGACTATAGAATGCTAGGATCTATTTGCAATGAGTACAACAACACAACAACTTCTTTAGTTGCTGCCCTAACTGCCTCTGTAGGTACAAAATCAACAAAGGTATTGGAGATTGGAAACTGGTGTGTTTTAATGTTAAATTCCTTGTTTGGTTGGAATGTAACATGAAACATGAGGTAATGGGCATGTTCCCAAACTGTGGCTGTAAAGCACCTTTCATTCTCTGAATGCAATTACACAATTGAGATGTTTTGTGAATAAGTAGAGGGAATTCCGAGATTTCAATGAATTTCGACTCTCTTTTGATGTCTCTAGCTTTTTTTAATGCATGGAAATATGTAGACTGTAGAGACTAACATTAATTAACATGGAGGCTTTGTATTTCCTTGAGCATACAATATAGTAATTGCAACAGTACAAGGCTCCATATCAATTGCATAAATTTCATTCAAATGTATCATTGTTTGATTAAATCCATTGAATTTCTAAGTTCTGTAAGTGATTTCCTTTTGAGATAAAGCATTAAAAAAGACACATAATAAGTGCAAGTTTCCTTTAAAGAAAACCTTTGAGCTTTTAGAATATTAAATCCATTGAACTAAGTGTATGTATCATGAATTCCACTACACTAACCTTTTCTACAATTTTGAATTTTCCATGACCTGTGGCTATTCTGGTGTTTAACATGGCCCAACCAAAGGCCTTTGATTTACCTTTTTTTTTTAAATTAGGATCTGGAGTTTTGTGAGTTTTTTAACGAGGTTTATCCCACACTCACTGGATAAGGTAAGTTGCATCAGCCCAAAGTTTTTTTTTTGGTAGTGTATGTAAGTGATTGCATATATTGACTCAGGTAATGGTCTAGTTGTATTGAGGATTTGGAGCTGGGGACCAGGTTTTTGAAACTGCATAGAACATGCTCACATTCATGGTAAGGTTTCAACAACTTAGGTTTGTAGGATGAACCTTGAGAGGAGACAATGAATATCTTTAAAATAATTGATGAATGATGACAAGATGATACAAGTGATGAAGAAAAGGATATTAATCAGAGTTAATGGTGCTTCTGTAGAGTGAAGGTGATATTGCTAAGATATGAAGCATTCAAAGTTAGATTCCTTATAAATTTTGAAGCATCTTGCCCCTAGGCCTTTGCAATGATAGGTTGGCGACTTGGATACTTGGTAGGACCAAAACACTTTGTTTCAGCTTGTGCCAGAATCCAGAGACAGGTTTGTTGGATTGCTGAACAACATACATTCATCTTCAATAAATTTATGACATACCGATTGAACTCATTTTAGACTGCCTTCCTATTTTAACCACTCCCTTAATATTCATTTCCTCCTTCAAGGTCCTGACCATATACTGCTTTATCATAAAATTACATTCTTCATGTACATTTAAGAACTACTGACTATAGGCTTATGTTGGAATGTCCTTGGTACTTATAAACCACATCAGGTGCTAGCAGTATCTCTTAGAAAGTAGGGGTTGGTGCTATGTGCTTGGGATATGCTGGTAGTGAAGCAGTGTCTACCATGGTCAAAGCATATAAGGAGAGAAGAGACTTCTTATTCCAAAGATTGCAAGCCTTGGAGGGTGTTAAATTATCAGTACCTAGATTATGCACCTATCTGGTGAAATATTGTATTTTGTTATCACTTGTAAGAGTAACTTTGAAATGTTTTACTAAATTATTTTCTTCTGATGAAGGGTGCCTTTTATTTATTTCCCGATTTTAGTTCCTACTATGGAACTGAAGTGGAAGGGTTCGGTGTTATAGATTTCTCGAAAGCTTTCTGTCGTTTTTCCTAGAGAAGGCACAAGTATGTGTAATTGTCAATAGATACTTTTTTTTTCTTTTCTTTTCATTATAGTGCAGAGACCATTCAGAGTCGATACAATTATCTAGTATCATTTTACTCATTTTCACATGGCCAAGAGTTGGGGAAAACATAGTGATGTCTGAAATTTATATAACTTGCAATTTTAGTATTCTCACTACTATTGTCTATTATTTATTAGGTGGATGATGTGTTGAATCTTGTCATAAATGCAGGTTTCCCTTGTTCCAGGAGACACATTTGGCAATGATGACTGCATTCGTATTTCATATGCTGCATCCCTTAACACGCTTAGAACATACATAAACAATATAGAGAAGTCCCTGTTGCTTCTACGCCCTGCTCCTACAACATCTAAGGCAATCTAATTACTAAGTAATATTTAGTGATTCTGAAGGGCAATAATGTTTCACATTCTTGGAATTATATTCTCACCATATATCTTGAAATGACCAGAGTGGCGAGACTTTCTCTATAAAGAATACTGTAAAAAACGTCCAAGTTTAGGTAGAAGTTGAATTGAATGTTTCAGCCTGCTCAAGGTGTCAAAAATTTGCTATTGCTGTTATATGTATTCAATTTAGCAATGTTTGTAGTAAAAGTCAGTTTCTTGATTTGGTGAGTAAAGGTCCAGTCAGGACCTGGGCTTCTAACCTCCTGTTTGAGATGATTGTGTAAGCAATTCTATTAATTTCACTTTTATTGTGAGATAACAAGTTGTTGATTGCTATGCCCATTTTCTACAATGATTGATGCAACTTTATCTTTGATATATAATGCATATTAAATATTTCTATCCTAAAATGAAGGAGAAGACAACATGCAGAGAGAACCAAACCAATTCTCTCCATACAAAGCTTTAGTGGACAACTAAAAATAAAATAGCAAGGTCACAACAAAACATTTTATCCTGTATAGGTAGACTACTATATTGTGTGAGATTTCTGCATACTGTGGCATTAAAAGCATAGGGGCACCAGACCTAGACTCAAATGATGAACATTTCTAAGTCACCATAACTAGGAGGGTTTACTACTAGAGGCTGAACAAAGGTAAAGAGAAGAATAGTCAGAATAATAATCAGTAACCTAGATTAAAGCATGTCCAAACAAAACACGAGTTAAGAAATGCAAAAATGAAACTCGGTACAAGGGCAATGCATTCAACTTAGATTAGCTGGAAATTAACAAAAAACCATTGAGGACATAACATCGGATTAGGTAAAGCAACTCTGAAACAATGATACTTTCTATGGTTCCATGTGTATTTCATGATCCTCAAAGACGAGTTTGGGACTTAACCAGAAATCAAATTTTACTTCATCTTCAACAAGGTAAGACAAGTTTGGGATTTAACCAGAAATCACTTTTTACTTCATGTTCACTAAGGAAAGACAAGTTTGGGACTTAATCAAAAATCAATTTTTACTTCGTGTTCACCAAGGAAAGGTTGGGGCTTTACTAGAACTATTCTGATTGGCTAAGAGTTATGTTGACAAGATTTAGCTGAGCACTTACATAAACATTGCATTCAAATAAATTGGATTCAACTAACATGCTTTTAACATTTGTTGACAGAAGTTTAAGTACCTTACTATTGTCCATTGATGTCATTGAGACATCCTTAACAACCTGAGATAAACCGAGGGATCCCTAGTTGTCCCATGGAAGGCTAGATGCTTCCAAGAGCCCCATTGGCCTACAATTTAAAATATAAAATGGAAAAAGAGAAGGTTTAGCTTGCAACTTAAATTTTTTTACTGCAACCTGTTGGGTGCAAGAGAACATGGTAACCTTATGATCTGGATACTTGCAATAGCTTCAACAAGATGGATGTATTTCAGTGAAGTCTTACATCAGATTTTTGTCATGCATAGAAAATTAAAAGACTTAAAAATTTGTTATCCACCCTCCTAACTCTTGTCATTCCTTTTTCATTGCCCCTTAAATTTTGGCCCTATTCCCCAACTGTATCGAAGCATGTCCGTATGTCCCTCCATTCTTGAACCTTGGTGAGCATATAGGATGTTCCACCATTACATGAGCTTAGATTTACTTAGGATAGACTCTAGTCTTTTAGAGCAGTTGTAAAATTTCCTTCATTCCCTGTTCTACCATGAGTTGTTTTGAAATTTGAATAATAGCACAAATTTATTGCAATCATAGTAATGGACCTCTCACTTGATAAATGTCTACAACAAATCCATTGATATTTTGTTCAAAATGAAGGTGTAACATGATATTAGCTGTTACAAAATAGTGTTTTCAAGGTCTAAAGAATGAGAGCTAACTTGACTATATTGATTGCTTAGAAAATCCATACGATTTGAATTCCCTCATTATGAGTCTCATGTAATCAAATAATTTAAAGGTGTTAATTTTTTCTAAATCTATATAATTAAGAATATCGTTGATACATGACTTAATCTATGAATCCATAACACTATCTTATGATTGTCGTTTGTGCCTTGTTAAGACTTTCAAAGAACCATGAACTAACTGTCAAGTTACAAAACAAAGCATTGTTCTAATTTTACCAATATGAATCATAATTCTTTGCTATGAGGAAACACACTGAGATGAAGGACCAGGTAAATACCTATAAAGACAAACATATACCCTGGTAATTCACCGCTAAAGCCTCGCGCGACACCTTCCGATCGGGTTAGGATAACCATAACAAATTCTTATTTCTGCTGCTCTGAACATGCAGCTCCACCAACAGCCCCACCACTGGCATCTCTTGCCCTTTTTTCCGTTCTGTCGAGGGGAAATAAGCACGAAGATTCAATATATGAAAGGTAAACCGGGCCCCGGGGAATTAGAGTTTTTCGGAATGGTATAAAGAGCCTTTCACTCACTAGACTCTGTAGTTCTCACAAACCAGACATGCAACAAAGATTTGATTTTAACCCAATGCATATATGGGTAGATCCCATACAATTTATACCAGGTGGGAGGGCCAAAATGCTCTTAGAAATCCCCTTGTTCTTTGGAAATCGGGCAAAGGGAAGATTGTAGCTACCCAGTTCCCATACCACAAAATCAGGGCAAATTAAACCATAAACCCCGATTTTACCAAATGGCAGGGCGAAGAAGCTATCATAAATTCCCATACTTCTAGAAATTTGGCTAATGGAAGCTTGTCCTCCAAATTTTAGGGGTGAAATACAATTTTTTTCCTCTATCCCTCCTAAAAACATGGGCTAACCCTGTACATGATTTTTCCCCTAAAATAAATTACGGGCTAATGATATAAGTTTAAAAAAATGACTCTAATACAAAAAATTCACCCAATAAAAAATTGGAGGCCCCTTAATTTCGCCCACGAGCGAAATTTTGCCCCTAAAATCATCTATGGATAAAATGAACTACATATTACATTTGCTTCATAGACCTTACATTAAAAGGAAAGGCAAGTCTTGTATATTCTTTAAGATCATAGAAAAACCGCTAAGATATTGAATCTATCGTCCAACCATAATTCAAAAATTGGTCCCATGAGAACCTTGAACTACAATATAGAAGCACATGAACAAAAGTTTTCCAAACACAAGACATGAAAAAATCAGCAAAGATTGGGCATTGTATCAAATCTATAACCAAATACCCAAATGGGCACCAAGAAATTTTCCGATTACTATATTACTATGAACCAAGATCACTATGAATATTTGCTTATGATAGTACTATGAACCAAGGTCACGTTGACCTGATAATGTTCTAACATTACTAGTTCTGGAAAAGAGTGTCAACATTTAACTTAATGGAGTTTGAACAATGCCAAATTTGCATTATTATTGAAAATGTCCGATGGTTCTGTTCAGAGGAGCAAGCCATTTTGACGGCTCAAAGGATGGACCTGATTTATTCACAATTGGGTACTTTGTATGAGGTATTTCCTCATGCTTCTCATTCATAGACATAACAATCTTATGCGCTTCCAGTTCACTTTGTCATGGCAGTGCAAACATCTATTCATATCTTGATTGGGTAGCATGGACAAACACAGATAAGATTGTTTCATTTCTTGTCAACACATGATATGAATTTTTTTTTTTGGTTCAACCGATATGTAGTATGGCATTGTCCTCATTTAATGTAAATTTGATATGGATGCAAAAGTTGCATAACATGTAGACACTGTTTGAATTTTTTTGTAGGTATACTTCATATGGCAATTTTGCTAACCCAGGAAACACATCTTGTAATACAGGTTGTCTAATTGACCAATCTACAATTGTGTTGCTGAGGGTTCGGATGGAATCATTGAGGCAATGTATATATATGTAAGGGAATGTTTTATTGCATCGTAGAAAATCAATTGTGCCATCATTTATGGAAGTAGAGGCAGAAGAAGGAGAGTTTCATTTGGCACATACATGCTCAAAGGGGGTCGATTACGCATTTGCTAAAACCAAAACACCCTCAACCTACACACGTGAGCATAATAGTTAATATATTGAACAATATAATATATATGTGTACAACAAAAAAGATGCACAAAATTGTTTAAGGCAATTTTTATGTGCAAAGTGTGGATGGAATTGTAGATGTATACGTACAACAGTTGTCGAGCTAGTTAGTTTCTTGAGATCCTGTACTATGTCTGTTCGCAATTATGTTACAAATGTTGCTTGGGTTGTGTGAAAGATTATTTATTTAACATCTCTATTCTTTGTTATATTTTTGAAGAGCATAAGTGGAAATTACCCTTTATGCAATTGTTGTTCCATTGAGGAAAATAATTTTGAATAGGTGTCGAACAATTGTAGTTGCAACATGGAACAATGTAATAGTTGTGTAAGATAACTGAGATACATGAGCATGTGAAAGTAAAGGACAAAACTGGGTATGGAGAACAGTACCATTGCCTTGTCATTGTCCAAGTCTCCATCTGTTATATGGAGAATGTGTTGCAGGCCAAATTTTCTCGCGAGTGTGACAACTGCACCAATGGTTCCAATTGGGTAAATGTCGTTTCTCTCTGCAAGTTGGCTGATTGTTGTGTCTGGTACGAAAAAATATTCTAAACAAACCATGGGAAATTTTTCCACAATACTTGTTTCATTTAGCGATATAATCCGATGACAATCACCACAGTCATATACTATTTTTGGTAATATATTGAAATTTGTAATGGATATCTCATTACCTGGCAAGATATTTTCTGCATGTTTCTGGACAAGTTGTGTAGGGATAGTTAGTGTGACTGTCATCATGGCTTCGTTGTCTGTCATGTATGTAAATTCTAACCTTGTAAAATGTCTACTGTAAACATATATTCAGAAAAGAACAGAAAAGATACAATGGAAAATACAAACATTACACAGAGATTTTTCCCCTGGAAACCCAAACCGAGAAAACCAACATATATTATGTTCATTCATTGTGTTACATTGTTTACAATACAATATACATATAGGAGCCAGTGGCATCCAAAACCCTAACCCAATGAGTTGGATTAGTCCAAAACCCTAATTCCTTAACCAAAAATAGAAAACCATCGACAAAAACCATGTGCCAAAAAAACCACCTAAATACATGACACGTTTCCCGAGGTAGGTGTCATGTTTCCCGAGGCAGATTTTTTTTTTTGGGGGCAGCGCCCCCGGACCCCTGCGTGGGGGGCTCCACCCCCCTGCACCCCCCCTCTAACCCCCCTACATGCCTGACGCATACACTCAGACACTACTACTCGTGCAAAGAATATAAGACATACCCAACATTCTCCCACTTGTTGTTTTCTTTGCATACATGGGGTTACAGGGTTACATAGTAAAAAATCCAGGGCAACAATGCCCATGGATCCTCTACACCAAGAGAACTTCTCAGTGCTCACAGATTTTGTTAATGAGTCTGCAACATTCTTCAAAGTTTCCACCTTCATCAATGATACTTTCTTTTCTTCAATCATGTTTCTCACAAAGTGATATTGAACATCAATGTGCTTTGTCTTTGAATGACAAACAAGGTTCTTCGCTAGAAAAATTGCACTCTGACTGCCACACTTTATCCTTACAGCTTGTTGTACCAACCCAATACCTGAACACAATCTTTGTAACCATACTGCTTCCTTACTTGCATGAGTGGCTGCCATGTATTCAGATTCTGTAGTTGAAAGTGCCACTACAACTTGTCTTTTGCTCATCCAACTTATTTCTCCTCCAAACAGGGTAAACACATACCCGCTTGTAGATCTCCTACGATCTAAATCTCCAGCCCAGTCTACATCCACAAAGCCATGTATATAGACCACTCTGTCCAATCCCGGTCTTCCTTCGTAGCACAATCCATAGCTAACAGTGCCATGCAAATACCTGAAAACCCTTTTTACTGCTGTCCAATGCTCCTTCCCTGGTTTTGACATATAACTGCTCAAAACTCCCACTACATGTGCAATGTTCGGTCTAGTACAGACCATTGCATACATCAAACTACCAACTGCACTCGCATATGGAACATGAGACATGTCCTCCTCTTCTTCATGTGTCTTGGGACACTGATCCACATATAACTTTACAC
>ML777325.1:1285437-1296549 GCA_009831015.1 Picea engelmannii
AGGGACTTAGTCTGATACAACTTCCCCAACTTTTCTGATAAATCCTTGGCTGTAGCTTCCTCTGACACATTCAGTGATATTGAATTGGAGAGACATAGTTGGATTGTGCTCTTTGCCTTCCGATCCATATTTTTCTAGTCATCTACAAAAGTTCCTATAGGTGCAGTACCTGGATCTACTGCGATCCACTGATCTCTATCCACCAAAAGATCTTCCATCTTGAGCTTCCACAACTCAAAGCTTTTCCCATTAAACTTCTCAATCTCCATCTTTGAATTGCTTTCCATTTCTTTTCACCTGAAATAAAATACCGTAGATCTCCCATTGTAACAAGGCTTATCACAGTCCCGAGCTGTAACAACCCTAGTTAAATGATTGATTAAGGTTTATCAAGTATAATTAATTAGATAATTAACTGTCCTAATATGTTTTAGTTAAACAATGATTATTTCTTAATAAAGTTAATTAATTAATTATTTATTAATTAATTGTTTATATCTGTTGATTGATTAATTAATTGACTCATTAAAGGTTTGATTAATGAATTAAAGGGGCTTAATAACTTTAATTTATTTATTATAAGACTTTACGTATGTGGGGGGGAAATGGAGCATTTAGTGGGGGGATAAGGTAATAAAGGGAAGGATAAGGTAATTAATGGAGGGTAGGGAGTCAGTGAATGGGGGGAGATATGACTGGGCAGAGGCCTTCGGGAAGGGATTATGAAAAATTGGGAGGAGAGGACTGTATGGAGGGATTGGATATTTTTTTGGTTTTGAGGAGTTTGGTTTTGGAGATTGGGTGAACTGTGGAAGGGGGCACCAGGTTGCTGGGAGTTTTGGGCTTGGGGGCCAGGATTCCTTATGATATCCTGGAGCTAGGGAGATGGACAGGCTGCTCCTAGCTGGCTGGGTGGTTAGTCGGTTTGGGCAGGGTTTGGTCAAAGCAGCAGGTTGGGCAAAGCAGCAGAGAGGATAACCAAATATTGGGATAATAACATCATCCATAGGTATCTATATTCTGTTATGTAAATTCATTAGATTGCTGTTCATAAATTAATTTATGCTGCTTATATTCTGAATGAAAGAAATTACTTATTGTTTCTACGTAGAAGTAATCTTTTCTGTTAAAATTTATGAGATTTAATAGGCTAATTAAATATAGGTCTCTACAAAAGCCAAACCCTTGACCACAAAGGCGTCCCCCTGAAGCCAATAAAGATCTAATACCAAATGTAAATTCTAACCTTGTACAATGTCTACTGTAAACAAATATTCAGAAAAGAACATAAAAGATACAATGGCAAATACAAACATTACACAGATATTTTTCCCTGGAAACCCAAACCGGGAAAACCAACATATATTATATTGATTCATTGTGTTACATTGTTTACAATACAATATACATATAGGATCCAGCGGCATCCAAAACCCTAACCCAATGACCTGGATTAGTCCAAAACCCTAATTCCTTAACCGGAAATAGAAAACCATTGGAAAAAACCATGTGCCGAAAAAACCACCTAAATACATGACATGTTTCCCAAGGCATAATTTTTTTTTTCCGGGGGCGCTGCCCCCGGACCCCCGCGTGGGGGGCTCTGCCCCCTTGCACCCCCCGAGGGGGGGCCTAGATCCTCCCCATATAACCCCCCTGCGCACCCGACGCATACGCTCAAACACTACTACTCGTACAAAGAATATAACACATACCCAACAATGTCCGCGCACATAATGCATCTAGTTTTGTTTGCCTTGTCTAAGTAGATTCTATACACAACCATTATGTCCCCGAAAAACACTTGTCTAGTTCAATGACTGTTCAATCCTTCTATCAATAGTATATTCGATGTTATCACTTTAGACCTGGTGACATTTTTTGAACATAAAAAGTAATGTGAATGGCAATTTGTATCTTTTTTTTTGGGATAAATGTACAAGTAGATGCACAATTTGGATGAAGTTATGCATGTCAGAGTTTTGTAACCATGCCTCTTAGTCTATGGAGCTTGCACTATGTTGGGCGATTCACTTGCGCTTGTTGATACTTCTTGTGAACTGAAAAGAATGCGTTGTAGATGACATCAACATATTTACCATGGCATAGATGAATAAATAACTCAGGGTATTTGTTTGGTAACACAACAAGAGAATAATGTATGAATATTTACCTTTGGCCTTGTCATTCTGTTGATGTTTGCGATGATTTACTACTCATGACGATGTCACTCGCCCAACTTTTTATGATGCAAAACATGTGTACATTGAACATCACACCGATTCAATAAGCATATGCATTGTATATTGTTCATAATTTTTCTGGATGTCACATACAGGCTCGAAGGGGATCGATTATGAAATAGAGTGTCAAGGGATACTTAGGATATGTGAGGGCCCAATAATCAAATCTGACTGTCAATTTGTATATCGCAGAACTCCAGGTGTTGTTTGTAGGAAACAGAACAATAGAAGTACAATTTTGGGCCCGCCAGCCTGGGAACTCGTGAACGAAAAAGTGGCTAAGTATGGAATGGGGAAGCGGTCGATCGGACTCGTGATATAGAAGCATGAGTGGAAATATGAACTCATGAGTCTACCAACCCGCGCACCTAGACATTTTCGGAAAAAAAACGACTAAGTAAAGTAACCAGAAAGGGAAAGTAGAGGGGAAAAAGAAAGAGGAATTCGGTGAAGTATAGAAGAGGGAAACAAAGGGATAAAAGAGAGTGGGAAAATAGAAAAGGGGAGGGCAATTTTTGGAAGCAGGAAGTCTCAACAAAGCCCCATTGTTGCCAAATCATCATTTTCTAGTCCAATTTTTTATCCACATACTCGTTTTGTGTGTGTGATTTACTATCACTATTGATATATCTTTTCGAATATTGTACTTCAGCTTCCTCTGCTGTGGCATATAATATTTCATCCTCTTGTCCAATTAGTCTGTTTCTTTCAATGTAGCTATGCAAAAAATACAATGGACATGAAGGTAAGTTGGTATGTAGAAAGACATGTAAAAAATAAATACAGTTCTATTTATTTCAATGTAGTAGTACAAAAAATATAGTTGACATGAAGATAAGTTATTATGCAGGAAGATATGTAGTATCTACATATAATAAATTAGGTGCAAAGTAGTAGAATAAATATACAGAAAATAAATGAAATACAAAACAATGGAATATGAAATAAGAGTAGAAGCATGCACCTTTGTATGTCTTCTTCTACATTTGTGGTTAAGAGTCCTTCGTCTTGTCCAGTTATTTTGTTTGTTTCAATGTGGGAACAAACAAAATACAATGAACATGAATGTAAGTTGGTATGTAAGGGAAAACAAGTAATATGTACACACAATAAATGAGAATCAAAGGAATAGAATAAAAGATAGATTTAGAAGCACGCACCTTTGTTTTTCTTGATCCATGGTTGTGGTTATATAGAATTTTTCCTGGCCAAAATATATTACAAGCCATAAAATATTAAGAAGTTGGATGATCCTAGTTGAATGATTTGGTTTTGTGCAACAAAGTAGCCAGATATGCTTTGAGACATGGAAATATGATTTCGTAATATGTTTGATGTATATTTCATAATTCAAGTGCAAGACAAATTGTATCATGGTCAGACCATTATGTGTCTAAGATAAAGAGGGTGTATTGTGAAATGGGAACATTTTACCATACATGGTCAATAAGTGAGTTTTGTACATGCTTTATCTTATCCAAAAGAAAGCGGAGATTGTAATTGCACATGTAGTTTTCCAATTCTTTTGTTATGGCACTATTTTGTAGCATATCAACATTGAAGTCTCCTAGAATGATAACGGTTTCGTTCAGATGTAAATGGTGTAATGCATTTGAAAAAACATTCATTATGTTGGGCAATGTTGCACGCAGAACATCATAGAGATTGAATATTGCAATTTGCAATCCACGAAAAATCACTCTTGCTAGCACCATCTCAACATTTTTTTATTCAAAATGCATATGATCCAAAATTGTTATATGTTTTTTCACTAGTATCATCACTCCATGTGTAATGTAACTTGATATGCAAGTGTGATTTAAAAATTGCTTATTTTTCATGTATAATGTCATGTATGTTTCTTGCAAGTACAACATATCATATTTCATTGTGTTATAGTCATTGAGTATATCATTCATATGTGCATTTAAGCTGCGCGTTTTAAGTGAGAGAATTGATACAAATGAGTTTGTTTGCATGGATTGGTAATCATATTGCAGATTCCATTTTTCACTAGTCCAAAGGCGTTGCATCTTAGTATCGACTTTATGTTTGAATTTGAAGTTATCTTTTGTAAGAGTGCTTAGAAAATACAAGGACTATATGTTTCTGACACAGGACAAAGATGTGTATACAAGTCCATGCATTCGTATTCTAGTAGGGTCGAAGGCAACACTATCAAGTGTTAGCCCTTGTGATCTGTGGATTATACGTGCACATGCAAGTTGAATTGGAAACTATTTTCGAATATTCAGTTGAACTGTCTTTGTCTATGTTGATATTGGTTTTGATATTCAAAATATAGGTGTCCATTCACATGAAATGTTTGAATTATATAGATAAGCTAACTTGTTGGCTTGTTGGTGGCCAATGTGCTGGTCATGGAACTTAATCCAGAGGACATCAAATTTTTCTATTTTGGTATAAGCTTTGAGTCTTCTATTTGCACCATTCACTAGGCCATCCTTTGAATCATTGTTGCAGGCATATATTTCAACTAGCATGTCTAATTTCAGGACAAGTTGCAAAGGGAAAGTTGTTGTATGTTGATGACTTGGTACATTGCCATGGTTTTCTTCTTCAAGATCAATTGAATTGATGATGATATAATTTCCAAGCATGAGCGATAGCATATACTTGTTATGCACTGCAACATCCTTATTCTTGTAGAATAGGTAAGGGAAGGTTGGTTCGGTTGGGGCAGGTCACATGCAACTTGAATTGATATATGTTAAGTCATCACATGTTTGGTTGTTTGTCCACATTCTATTTAGAATTGCAATAATTTTTTCATTTGTCTGGCGCAATGTAGTATGTAATTGAAAGCATTTTATGTTGTCTTTCCAAAAACCATGCGTCATTGTTTGCATTTTGACCATAGGTTGGTCAAATATGAGATAATCTTGTATGGGTTGTGCCTGGTAAATATCCCCACAGAATACCATATCAAGGTTTCTGAAGTATTTGGTTTGGACATGTTTTATGTAACTTTTTAGTCGATTGTCAATGCAATACAAGAAGCGACTTCCAATAAAAAATGCCTCATCTATGAACACAAATAGTAGTTCATCATAAATCTTTGACAAGGTATTTAACATTTCTTTGATGAGTGGAAGAAAAAGCGACTTGTTAAAAGGCATCAATAATGCAGAGTGGACTGTTGTTCCACTTGCATTATATACATCTTTTCCTGTATATGCATGACATATCAATTGCCTCAAAGCATTTACTCCATGTCTATAGTAACAAGTACATGTCACTGGGTCTTTTCTCATGAGGTAGTCAATGTCATCATTTTCCAAGGTCTCATTTTGTTTGTTCCTTTTCCTATTCCTATACAATGTAGACACCGTCCTGGAACTTTCAGGTCCTAAAACTTTCTCTTTATAACTTACTAAAATATGTCATTGATAAAGATGGATAATGCCTGATAATGGTGTGCAATTTTGTTGTAGCTTGGTTACCTTTGTATAATAGTTAGCCCTTCTACACCTAGCTGCAATTTTCTTCTACAAGGACATTTTGCAAAGGCATGTAGGTACTCATTCCCGGGCAAGGTGGGAATATCATCGAGGGCATGGTGGGAAGGCTAAAGAATTTCCTTATTCAATTGAGGCATTAGATTTCCACTTCGTCACATAAGGCAAAGGACCGAGATTTTAATGCTAGAAAAAATGACAGCTGAAGTTGTGCACACAACATTGGCATACATATGGTGCAGAGTTTGGAGAAAAAATTGGAGCAAAATTTAAGAGTAGGAGGGAAAGATATGCCAACCTCTATGGAAATTTTGCAGGATAGGAATGATGAATTAATACCTAAACATTCCTACTTGCAAACTATAAATAGTAAACAACAAGGAACAAATCCAGATGAAACTATGGTATTGAAACTTACTCGTCAATGATGAATGACATAATCGCAGGTCCAATTGCGAGTGCATAATTTCAACCCTGCAAAGTCCAGTAACAGGTCCTGAAATTACCTAGGATTTGCATTCCAGGTCCTGGAACTTTTTTCTTTATAACCTACTAAAATATGTCACCGACAAAGATGGATACTGCCTGATAATGGTGTGCAATTTTTCTGCATCTTGGTTACCATTGTATCATACTTAGCCCTTCTACACCCACATGCAGTTTTCTTCTACAAGAACATTTTACAAAGGCAACAATCTTGACATTGTATTTTCATGTGAAAGACATGGGTTCAATTTCTATACTGGATATGTAGGTACTCATTCCTGGGAAAGGTGGGAATATCATCAAGGACAAGGTGGGAAGGGTAAAGAATTTACATATTCAATTGAGGCGTTAGATTTCCATTTCGTCACACATGAAAAAAGACCAGGATTTGTAATTCTACAAAAAATGATAGCCGATGTTGTGCAAATGACATTAGCATGCACATGGTGTAGAGTTTGGGGAAAAAATTGGAGGAAAACTTAAGAGCATGAGGAAACGATATGCCAACCTCTATGGAAAGTATGTAGGATAAGAATGATGAATAAATACTTAAACATTCTTACTTGAAAACTATAAACAATAAACAATGAATACAAATGAAACTATGGTATTGAAACTCACTCGTCAACGATGAACGACATAATCACAGGTCCAATTGCAGGTGTAGGATTTGAACCCTGCAAAGTGCAAAAACAACTCAAAATATGGGTGCATGACTCCAACCTTGCAAAGTTGAAGCAAACAAAAGCAAGTAGCAAGCAAAAAACCAGTGAGAAACCACCAACAGGTCCAACTATAGGTGCATGAATTCAACCTTGCAAAGCTGAACCAAACAACAACAAACAACAACCAACGAACCAATGAACCAGTGAACAAGCAATAACCAATGAACAAGTAAATAATATATGTATCATCAATGATGACTAAATTGCATTCCAAGCATAGAAGAAATATGAAACATATGATGACTATATGAGTGGTGGTGGACAACAATATTGCCCAAGTTCATTGCAAGATTGTATGCAAAAATTGGAGGAAAAATGTACTCTGACATGCCTATTTAAGTAAACATTTAAGGATGTCAGGCCTATTTAAGGGCCTCGCGCTATGTAAACATTTAAGCTGTCAAGCCTATTCAAGTACCTAAAAAAGAGTGTCAATGATCAAAACTTTCGGTATGTAAACATTTCAATAAAAATAAAAAAATAAAAAAAGAGCGTCGATGCTCAAAATTTTGGACATCTAAACATTTAAAACATTGGGAATAGCGAAGCTGGAAATAAGACTTCGAATCTATTCTCCAATGAGATGATGACATATAAGCTTTTTTTTATTATATAAAAAATAATGTTTTTAGTTCTCTAGTTCGAACAATAGAGATTATGCAAAAAACTATAGTCAAAGGACATATTAATATGAAGTCAACGAATTATCGATTGCTATAGTCCCTCTACGCCTTCGACAGGGACTAATAAGTATACATTAAATCAACTTACAAAGTATGACATTAAAATAATATATAATAGAATGTGTTAAAATATTAACACATTAATTCATGAATTTACATCATAAAGCCCATTTATAAATTAACAAAGCTTGTACTTCAAAAAAAATATTTTTAACTTTACAATATAATATCAACATTCTAAATATTGTTGAATATGTAGATTACAATTTATTGCCTTATTAGTCTCTTTCGAAGGGAAACCAAGGACTCTAGAAATCAATTCAAGGTTGACTGTGTATTAGTTCAGGTTTGATTTTTAATACATCTACCATATTCCTAACTTTTTATGATGATTTTTATTTTTTCTTATTAAATATTTCCAAAAAATTATTATTTTTAAATCTGATTGGTTATAAGACTTTGGATTCTTATTGCCAACTTCGCTCCTCCCGATGTGTAATTTTTCATTCATATCCTAAATTTTTATCATGGTTTTTATATATCCATTTTTTCTCATTCTTTCTCATATGAATAAGTTCCCTAAGTTATCTTCACATTCACAATTTTCAGTGCACCCAAATTTCAATCTAAGTTTCCTTAAGTTATCTTTGCATTAGGCATTAATGCTTCTTGTCAGTGCACCCAAATTTCAATAAAATTATGTGAGGGAAAATCTAACAAATGCGGCCACCGCTTCCACTGTCTAGACATCACCGCCTCCATGAGAGGGCCTCAACAATACTCAATACATTACTGCCTACACGAGAGGGCCTCAACAATACTCAATTCAAGGAACAAATCCATAAAGCCATTCTATATACTGGAGAAAATGGGAAAACTTTCCTTTTTTTCCTTTCATCAACATACCCATACCGTCGGACAAAACTTTCCTTTTTTTCCTTTCGTCGACAGACCCATACAACCCTGCAGCCCTACATAAGAGAAAGTAGATTCTATTAAGTAAGCATTTGATTAAGCTATTGGTTAAGCAATTCCTTACACAACAAGGAGTAGCATTTCCTTTCCCAGCAGTAGCAGATCGCAGATCCGCCACAAATAGTGAAGATACATAGCCATATAACAAACAGGTACAGACTCAGTTCCATATCCACGCCAATTCAATTCAATTTGTACTTAATAATCTGGAGAATTTTTAGATAACCCTTATGTACTTGTCATTGTGATCCTTTCTTGTTTCACGAAAGGACTTGTCATTATGATTCATTCTTTGTTCCAGGAAAGAAATTGTCATTGCGAACCCTTCTTATGTGTTTCCCTCCTCTTTCTTTCATTGCCATTATGATTCGTTCTTTGTTCCAGGAAAGGACTTATCATTGCGAAGCCTTCTTGCGTGTTTCCCTCCTCTTTCTTTCAAGGCATATCGAAATATGACCACTTGATTTAGCCTTATACCGAAACATTGAAATACAGACAACATTTGTTGAAGCAACATTTAGATATTCCCCTTTTGTTTCTTCTATAAAGGATTCTCTATAGAACGTCTTATTTTCTTTTTCTATCAAGAATGGTACAATTTTAGGAACAGAGTGAAATATTCTATCTGCTCCTCTTGATGCTGAAACAACATCTATAACCATTGCACCTTTATTTTAAATAATACTACATGACCTACATTTAAGTTAGATATGGAGGAGGGTTTGGCCAATCCATCTATTGAAAAATTTGCTTTATTCATGAGCCATTCCAATACATTGTTGGGTTGATGAAGGCCTAATATATCTTGTAGATTATACAATTGAATCAGAGTAGAAGGAGAAAGCCTCACCCTTTCATTGCGGTGTCTACTTTACAGTGACTATCTTTAGTTGTAGAAGAGTGAATGCTCAATTCCTTGGAAGCATGAGCTCAAATATACCAACAAGATCCTACACTGGTATCATGATCTACTCTAACATTGTTTTCTGCTCCTTTCAGATCTGTCAACATCTCTTCCCCGTGGCTTTCTGATCACATTTTTCAAAGTGATTATTTGACTGTGCTTTCAGAGAATTTTTTTTTACATCCATATCAACATATGTCGTTGAATTATATTCATGAAATGCCCCTGAAGAGTTTATAGTGTTAGAATGAAAATTTTCTTCAACTTCATCTTCTTATTCCAAACACTTTTGAAATATATAAAGTCAGTTACATAATGGCCCTTACCAGTTATATAGAAGTCTTTGTTGGAAGATAGAAAAGTGGTTCAAACTTCTTATGCTATTGGATTAGATCTCTCCCAAAGCCCACCAATATTTATCACCATTAATTTTGTCTGGGAAACCCAATGGGTGAGTGAAACAAAGCAGTAAATGGGATGTGAAACTAATTAATCCACTATGTGTTTGAGTAAAGGAAAAACATGCCAAGAAAAGGAATATATTTCAAGAACATGAAACGAAGAAACGATGAGGGAACTAAGGAAAAAATATGCTATAACTCACATATAGTCAATGCCTCCAATGTTCTTCCATCGATTCCGAAGCTATGAACAAACACTTTTGAAATATATAAAGTCAGTTACATAATGGCCCTTACCAGTTATATAGAAGTCTTTGTTGGAAGATAGAAACGCGGTTCAAAGTTCTTTTGCTATTGGAATAACTCTCTCCCAAAGCCCACAAATGTTTATCACCATTAATTTTTTCTGGGAAACCCAATGGGTGAGTGAAACAAAGCTGTAAATGGGATGTGAAACTAATTAACCCACTATGTGTTTGAGTAAAGGAAAAACATGCCAAGAAAAGGAATATAGTTCAAGAACATGAAATGAAGAAATGATGAGGGAACCAAGGAAAAAATATGCTACAACTCACATATAGTCAATGCCTCCAATGTTCTTCCATCAATTCTGAAGCTATGAGAAAACATGGAATATACGAAGCTTCATGTCCACAAATCATGATTTACATACATTTACTTAGATAAAATACATTTTACTTACTCAAAACAGTTTATAATCAAATTCAATGAAACCTTAATATTTTATCCATTCACAATATGTCGTTGAGAGCTTGTTAATTCAGAGGACAAGAGAGGATTCCCACCTGGTTAAGCTTGTCCATCTTCTCAAGATTATTTGAGCTGGTACCAAATGACAATTTTGGAATCCATTAGCCTGAAACGCCCTTGGATAGCTTCCAGTGCATAGGGTATCACTTTCATGTCCATAAAAACTTCATTTCTCTGTTTAGCAACAATCTATCTATCGAGCTAGTGTTATTGGATAAATCCATAGGCGCGGACACTAACCGATCTCCCTAGAGCCACCTGGATCTAGAACAAAGCAAGACAGAACATGACTCTTTCCCTAGATTTTGACCATTGAATTAAATAGGAGGAAAGAACAAATGACATACCTTATTATCGCTTCCTATGGTATTTGTTGCTCCCGCTTCGCTCCAGTGCTCTTGTGCAGTCAAGATCAAGACAACACAAACCAACCAAAGTGAAGAAA
>ML777325.1:1297200-1313896 GCA_009831015.1 Picea engelmannii
GTTGAAGTCGAACATGGTAGAAACCACTTGATTACCGGTCATTGATGAAACCGTTAACAAGTGCGAGGGAAATCATCATTGATGTCAATGACTCCCAAGGTACCATAGTACAATCCATCGAGTGTGAATAAATGAGTTGAAGTCGAACATCCGATGAAATCTTTCGATCAGGAGTCAATGATGTAAACCCACTGTTGAAAGAGAGGAAACCTGCCATTGAGGCATGCAAGCTTCAAGGTACCAAATCATTTCTAAGTCTTGATTTCGGATAATGAGCTGAAGTCGATGGAACAAAACTCGTCACAGGAGGGCCTTGATGTATCCCCCATCAATGACATGAAATGAGTAACAGATTTTGAAGGTGAAACATAGTATGATGTGAATTGGACTGGACACAGGGAAGGCCGACACAGAGAGAATGCATAACTGCAGATGACCGACTCAATATAGGTTTCAAATGGACTTCTCTTGAACATATGAATGACACGACCAATGATTTGGAAACATTGACTCAAAGATGACACAGGGAATGACCTTGTAATCAATCGAATGAGAGACAAATGGATTTCCCAAACTGGATTCAAATGATGAATAGGGGGTGTCATGTTCAAGAGCGACACTTACTGCCAATCAATACGAAGATGAAAACATATCCCTTTCCCAAATTTTCCCCCACCATTTCTGGCAAGTACCTCTTTATTTTTATGCAATCTTGAGGAGGATAACATATGCTTGTTGATGTAAGATCATCCTTCAGACAAGCCCCTCGGAGTATGTTTAACGAACCCTAAGAAGGAGTGGTTCGGTCCCATTACGGGTCTGTCAATGTTTGTTTAACGGGTCCAGAGATAGAAAACTCGAAGGTTTTTCAAGATTATAGAGTTTGGAAAAACACTTAAAAGAGAACTCTCTCAGTTCCTTTTTCGTAAAATAGTCTGGATGAGATCGAAAAAGAGATAAATTATCGCTCACAAGACGCGTACTTCAAATACTTTATCGAGCGTGAAAATAGCAAGGTCGCTCAACGATCTTTTCATGTTTAGAGAGTCTGAAAAGAGCTTAAAGAGGACTCCAGGGGGGTTCCTTTTTTGTATAACCTTGTTGAGCCCGAAAAAGTGATAAAAGTATGCTCGATCACGTCCTCATATATTTACGAGCGCAAAAACGGACAAAAACGACGCTCAAGGTTTTATGTAAAAACCATAAAAAATAATCAAAAACACGTGATAACAAAGAAAAACATGTCCGTAGCCCTGTATTTAATCATCAAAGTGATCACACCTGCAAGAATTACACTCAACATGACATTAGGGATTAGGGTTTAATCGATAAATAATCATAAAAAACCAAAATGATATAGTAAAAGTAAATAAAAGAAGTAAATACTCTTTTTACCACACCATTTTTACATTTCCACTATTGAGTTAAAAAAACCCCTCTTTTACCCTCCAAGTTTGGCGTCAATTTGCGGGAGCTATGAGAGACCATTTAGCGAGCCGTCTATGACATTAATATAGGCTCTTCATCCTTGACATTTTCATGGTTTAAATTTACAATTTCATTGGTTGAATTTTCATTTTTAAGTTGATTTTCTAAGCCCTACATGCCCGCTGCCATTCTCGCAGGCAGGCTATACGGGGCTTGCGAGAATGAGGCATTCTCGCAGGTGATCCTAAGGCCACCTGCGAGGTTCTCGCACTGTGCACATAGGTCACCTACGAGAACCGCAAAGCCCAAACTTTTTTTTTAAATTTTTACCCAAAGAAAAAGATCCAAAGCATGAAAAAAGTTGTTAATCCTCTTATTGTGTTCCTTATGCAGATAATTGGCCATCGACATGGTGCTTGAGTGGCGTGAAAGGGAACATGAAGAGGATAATGTAATGGCCGAAAATCATCCACCTACCATAGCTTCTTTGAGAGGCTGTGGGCTCTTGAAGTACTTTCACATCCCGGGCATGAGGGCCCAAGTTAGACTATTAGAGTACCTGGTGTGTATGTGGGACCCAGATCAACAAGTGTTTCGTGTGGGGGTCCACACACTATCCTTAGACATTGAGGACATTTATTTTTTGACTGGTTTGTCACGGCGGGGGTACTATATGAACCTGACAGGTAGTAGAGGTGGTGGGCTAAAGATGAGTGAGTACTGCAATTTACACTGCGTTTCCGAGGCTGAGAGAAAGAAAGGAAAAGTAGCGATCTGGGGGGTATGAGACTTGACCCTCCATATTATCCTTTTCACTATAGCTCAGATGGATGGGAGTTCTGCTCCACATATGGCGTTACAGAGTTACTTCCAGTATGCTATTGAGTGCACTGAGCCTCGAGTGTTCAACTGGGCAGATGCTGTGCTTCGCAGTATAAAAAAGAAATTGATCAAATGTAGGTGAGGTAACCTGAAGCAATTCGGGTACGGATCTTTGCTAGTATCCTTCTTCCTTGAGAGGGTCCCATTACTAAGGCTACAGGTGGAGTGGAATTTATCGTCTCCTAGGGATCCGCGGATGCTGAGATGGTGTCGGATCATGGCCCAACACGTAGCAGGACCGATCATCAGATATGATGATACTTTCTTTGACTGGCTTCAACCTTAGATGTTGATGGTTGATGACTACACTTATGCTGGGCTGGATTTCCGAGGAGATCCGGATTTGGTATTACTAGAGGATGCTCAGTGGGGGGACCTTGGTAAGAAGTACACACATTTTATCTTTTTAAATGTTTTTGAATTTTTTATCATATTCAAATGTTTTTGTTTTATATGTTTGTCCAAAGACTAACACAAAATTGTTTGTTGATAACACAGATGTTGGACCTTACAGACCTCCCGATACTTCTCCCATCCAGCAGCGAGGAGAGGTAGTGGCAGCACCACAGTATGCTGAGGATTATCAAGTGGTAGAACAGAATCTAGAGGGCCTTACTGCAGCCATTCCAGACATGACTCTGGAAGAGGTTCCACGACGTGATCAACATCATACTGTAGGGGTATCAGCATCTATGAGTCGATTGCTCCATAGGGTTGCTAGGGCAGTCGTGTGTTACCGTGAACGTCATCCATGATGTCACTTTGTAGAAGCTATGAGCTTCAAATTTTGACATTTTTGTCTTCGGACAAACTTTTTGTAAAAAAATCTTTTGATCATTATATATACAGACGACTTCTATCAGTTTGCTTTATATTGTATGAATTTTGTTGTGTTTGACTTATAAATGATTCAAATGTCTATCTAATACATAATTAGCCAATGCATCTGTTAATGTATTTAGACATCTAGGAATATGTTGATATTCAATGTGATCAAAATAACGTTCCAAGAAGCGAATTCACAAATACACCTGTAATAAAGTAGGACTTCGAATAGAGTAGACATTACTTAACTGTAGTACTACAAGCTGCGAGTCAAGTCGCACAACCAAATGACGAATTCCGAGTGAGATAGCATCAACCAATAATTCAATAATGACGCTATACTCTGCAATGTTTTTGGTCACACGGCCGAGGCACACACCTTGTAAAGATACAAGTTCGTTTGTTGGGGCATAGATTTCCCACGCAGCGGAAGCAAGGTTCCGAGTACTATGGCTAGCACCATCAACGAAGCCAATATAAGGTAGCGAAGACTCCGACATCTAGAAATCAAACACAACGTCACATAAAGGCAGAGACCAGATAACGACAAAAGAAAGCTATAGTAGCACACACAAAGTAGGATACATTAAAATACAAGTACTTATTCAAGTACAACCCATTCCTGGGTTCACTTAAAGGGATACCATCGTAATCGACCAACTCATACGCTCCCTTTTCCAAAACTTGATGAACAATATAAGGACCTTGCCACATGGGTTCGAATTTTCCATCTCCTAACACATTTCAATCCTGTTCATAGAGAAGAACAAGATCACCTTCGGAGAAAACGTGAGGCTTGACATGCTTGTCATATTGGGCCTTGACACATTTTTTCTGGGCTTCTATTACTAGCGTGGTGTCACGTCGAGTTTCGTCTAATCGCATAAGATACAATAGAGGTTCTTCTTCCGCAGAAGTTTTGGGTAGGAGTTCAACAACTAGCTTTAGAGAGGGTATCTCACATTCTATAGGAAGAATGGCTTCCACACCATAGATTAACCGAAAAGGCGTAAACCCAGTAGCGGACTTGACAGATGTCCGATACGCCCACAATGCCGAAAATAACATTGTGTGCCAACTTGTTTTATGAATCCCTATCATTCATCGAAGCATAGTTATAAGAACTTTGTTAATCGCTTCGACTTGACCATTAGCTTGTGGATAATAGGGCGTTGAGTTATCATGGCGAAGACCCAACTTTTCCGTAAGTTCAGACATCATAAAATTCCTAAAGTGGCTACCGTGATCAGTGACGATAGCTTGGGGAACACCAAAATGAGCTATGATGTGATTGAAAAGAAATAAGGCTACGGTCTTTCCAGTGTTGTCAAATGTCGRCATCGCCTCAACCCATTTCGTAAAGTAATCAACGACTACAATGATGTAACCATGCCCCCCGGTCGAGTGAGGGTGACATGTCATGAAATCGATACCCCATTTTGCAAAAGGACCAACTGAGACCATAGGGTGAAGAGGAGCAGGATGTGACCGAATTTTCTGATTGTAGGTTTGGCAGGCATGGCATTTCTGAACAACAGTAATGCAGTCATTAAACAAAGAAGGCCAAAAATACCCTGCGCGTAAGATATTCTGGGCAGTAGCATACCCAACCATATGACCACCACATGCTCCGGAATGGCAGTCATTCAGAGTGTTCTCGGCTTCGTCGAATGTTAAACAACGTCGAAAAATAGAGTCCATTCCCCGACGGTAAAGAGTATCCCCGAGGATAATGTATTGATGAGCTTGATAGCGTATGCGACGTCGTTCAGTACTAGATAGAGTAGGCCGAAGAGTCTGGGTTTGGAGATATATAATGATATCCCCATACCAAAGATCGTCAGTGATAATAAGGAAAAGAGATTCATCAGGTAATGAATCTACTGCTACATTTTCCATTGCGGAGTGAGGAAAATCGCATATCAACTCAACAAAAACTAAGGATTTCTTAGACTTGGCGCGATCGAATTCCAAGTCAAACTCTTGGAGTATCACAATCCATTTGGAGTATTTGCCCCCTAGCAATTGACGTGTCAAAATATGTTGCATAGGGTTGCAATGAGAAATCACCATAGTCTTGCGTGAGAGGATATAATGCCGGAAGCGTTGGACGGCTTGAACGATAGCCAAGGCCAGTTTTTCAACATGTTGATACTTGATTTCAGTTGGTGTGAGACTCCGACTCAAGTAGTAAATAACATGTTCGTTGTCCGCATCATCCTCTTGGACGAGAACCATGCCAATAGTGTACTCCGAGGCAACAAGATAAAGGAAATAATCGCGACTGTAATCAGGAGGAAAGAGAAGCGGATCCCGTGTTAGGGACAACTTCAAAGCTTCAAAAGCATTGTTGGCAATGGTATCCCAGAAGAACTCTGAATCTTTCTTTAGTAGCTGCGTAAAACCACGAGTGATCTCAGCGTAATTAGGGATAAAACGATGAAGAAAGTTTGCTTTCCCCTGCAAACTTTGCAATTGGCACAATGTAGAAGGAGGAGGGAGATTAAGGATCACCTCAACCTTAATAGGATCCACCCGGATCCCTTGACGTGAAACGATAAAACCTAGAAGACGGCCAAATTCTACGCAAAAAACACACTTATGAGGATTTAAACGTATACGATAGAATCGACAATGAACGAAAATAGCCCGGAGGTGGGTAGGGTGATCGACTCTGCGCATAGAATGAGTTGGTAAATCGTCCAAATAGGGTTGAACGATATGCTTTATATCATCAAAAGCATAAGACATAGCGCGTTGAAAAGTTGTGCCCGCATTCTTAAGACCAAAAGGGAGTTTTTGATTGGAAAAAGTACCCCAAGGACAAATAAAGGCAGTCTTATGTTGATCCTCGGGAGAAATGTTAATTTGATTATAGCCAGAGAAACCATCCATGAGGGAGAAGATTTCACTTCTGGCGCAATCATCGACAATCTAATCGACGAAGGGGGTAGGAAAGTTGTCTTTGGGACAAGCTTTGTTAATATCCATATAATCAACACATACACGAATACTTCCGCCTTTCTTGTCAATCAGGACAGGATTGGAAACCCATTCTGTAAGAGACACCAGATAAATAAAGCCGGCTTTCAAAAGTTTTTCAACTTCGAGCTTGATAGCAACCACTTTACGTGGGTGAACTGGACGAAGGCGTTTCCGGATAGGTTTAGCGCTGGGGTATGTCTTTATCTCATGTACAACAATTGTAGGGTCGATACCTGGCATCTCTTCGTAACTCCAGGCGAAGATGTCACAAAATTCTTTGAAAAGAGAAGTATAGGTGATGATTTCATCAGAAGAACACGAAGCTCCACTATGGACATTTTCAACAATCCCAGGTTTTATGGATATGTCAATGGAAATCGTGGGTGAGATATTACTTAAGTTCCCTTCAGCAGACACATCATGTGTAGTCGCGGGAACCATTGAGATGACAACAACGGTTGACGAAGTCGAGATCCGTTGGTAGTTCTCAAGAGTGTGTTGTTCCAGAAAGAGTATGGAACGATGATGCCCATCGTCCCAAGGGGTGTCCTCCATGACAGACATGATCATCTCGTCAGTGGGAAAAATAACATGAAAAGGATCGGGAGACAACTCATCAAGAGAGGGGGTAGAAGGTGTTGCTGATTGAATGGCCTGATAGGCAGATTCAATCGGACTTAACGACATTGCGTCGCTGAAACAAAAATGATCTCCAAGGTCAGGGACTATCCAAGGGTTGGAAGACGTAGGAAGTTCATGAGGCACGGCGGAAATCATGTTGATAGAAGCAACTGACGGGCGAGGAAAATCAGGTGGTGGAATGGGGAAAGTACCCATTAACGAGGAGTCTTTTAAAAGGCCTACACCGACATTCTCATAACCCGACGGAGTTTTAGAAATAAATGACACGTTGCCAGTATGAGTATCGTAATTGAATAAGGCGAGTTGGTCGATGATAACAACCTTTCCTTGATGAGGGAAACGTACTACCCAGAAAAGTGTTGACACGACGACACACATGGAATCGATCCAGCTGTGGCCAAGCAAAATATTATAATCAAGGGGAGCGTCGAAGACTTCCACTTCAACTTGGACCATTTTACCTTCTAACGTGATAGGCAATGAAGGGAGAACACCATAAGGCTTAAAACCAGAGCCATTGAAGGCTTTAAGAGTATTTTGTGATTCATTCAAGGGAGGAGAGCCAATGGCTTTCCAGCAAGCAAAAGACATTACACACGTCGAGGCACCCTCGTCTATAACAGTTCGACAAATGTTCTTGTCAGAGACAACAACTTGTATTTGGAATGCGAGTTGAGCGGGTAACCTTGGAATGTGATCGTCCAAGTCAAAGACTATCAAATTCGTATCGGTCGGATCAATTCCACCTATAACTTTCAACAGTGCCTTCCGTTGTGCAGGACAAGACTGAAGGACTTCAAGGGCTGACATCGTTGAAGGTGCCTGGGCCAGATCTTCAACAATGCTGTAGTTCTGGGCCGCACGAGCATGAGGATTGAAAGCCAATTTTCGAATGACACCCTTAGGGGGGGTCGCAGAACTGTGTTGAGGCTCGGTCGTTCGAGATGAAGAGGACCATTGGTAGGTGGAGACGCTGGAGAGGGTTGTACCAAAGCAGGAGGTAAATCGTCAACCTTCTCCTTAGATGGAGAATAATCTTTGGCTCGAGTTGTGAGTGCAACGTTGTTCTGCTTAGAATCACCAGTACACATCAAAACATATGATGTAGTAGAAGAGGATGGTTGGTCATGGATAACCAACTGAGCCTGTTGTTGAGACGGGAAGGGTTGAGACAAGACAACCGGTGCAGGGGGTTTCGGGGTTCCCTGAAGGAATTTAGTGACCTCGGCACGTCGTGGATAATCCTTCGTGTAGTGATCATCACCACAGATAAGGCAAGGGTATCGGGGTTTGCGCTTATCTCGGTCATCAACATGGGTAGTTTTAGGTTGCTCTACTTGAGGATTATTTTTTCCCTCCTTATTCTTGCCTCTCCCCTTTTTAGATTTGTTTTTACTGGCTGGGGTAGATTGGACAACATTTACCTCAGAAGTTTTTCCGGTGGGAGTGGCAGGAGACGGAGCATTTTGAACATTAGAAGAAGCAGACTTAGGGTTTGTGCTTGAAACAAAATGCGATTGGGCTTGGGCAGTACCAATCACACCGTCAGCCGCATGCGAGGCAGATGGAGTAGTTGAAGTGTTGGAAGCATTAGGATGAGGTAAATCAGGTAGTAAATCATAAAAAGTTCCCGTTTGTGAATAAACGAGATCAAGATATTGAGCACGACTTATAGCCTACTCTTCCATGACTACACCACCCATGGCAATCTCCTTACCGATTTCATTCACAAATGATTTTGTAAACCATTCTGCTAGTAATTGATCATGGAGCTCAAGTTTAATGAGACGTCGTCTCCTTCGCCACTCATGGATGTGATCAGATATATGAGTGCCTTTGTTCTGTTTGAAGGAAGTCAAAATCTCAGTCCCTGTATCATAATGGATCGGTAACTGGTAATGTGTAAGGAAAGCCATAGCTAGGGTGTTGAAATCAGAGAAGAAACCTCGTGGCAATTCAATATACCACTTCGCAGTAGAACCGGTAAGGGTTCGTTGAAAAACACGTAAACGAATAGAGTCATCCATCAACGAGTTGGATGAACACCATAGGTGAAAAGTCATAACGTGATTGTTCGAGTCCTCTCCCACTTTGCCGTTGAATTTAGGAATGTCCGATGGAAGATTGGCTGGTATAGCAGGCCATTGGGGAGAGTGACGAATAGGATCATTTAAAATCCTAGACAAATCCAGAAAATCCAAAGTAGCGAGAAAAGGTAACTATCGATTCACTTGCGGGTACTGGTGGCTTTGGGGTGGAAGCCCTGTCGGCAAACTAGTAGGATCGTAAGCAGTCTGCGCATAATGGGAAGACCCAGGCAAATTCGATGGTGGTTGGAGAGGATAGTAGCTCAAGGGATTGTAACTTTGAGCGGGGACATGAGTTTGAGCATTCATACCCCAAATAGGATTGGGTATACCTGGATATGGTTGGCCTATAGTAGGGACAGGCAACTGTTGCCCCCCAGGCGTTTGAGGAGAATTTTGTATCATCTGATTCCAATACTGGGCCAAAGAGTGAGGTATATTTTGTCCAAAAGGTGGGGTTGGTCCCCCTATTATAGGTAGAGTTCCAACTGGAAGTTGTGTTCCAATCGAAGGTTGTGTAGTAATTGGAATGTGTTCGGTAAGAGGAAGTTGAATCGTACCACCTTGTCCACCAACGGGAATCTGCAAGTTTGGTGTAATGGACAGGATAGTGCCACTAGGATTAGGATTTCCAGTGGAAGATAAGAAAGGTCTTCTAGAAGGAAATTGAGGGAGTGTCGGAATAAAACCAAGAATAAGGTGCCCAGGAAAAGAAGGATCACCTAGAGAACCGGATGGGGTTTGCGGAGGTGTCAGAATAGAAGCATTCAATGCATGGTATCCAGGTGGTAGTGTCGAAGTGACATTGGGCATTCGCTGTGTGTTTATAGGAGAAAGACCAGCTGCAGTGAACCCGGTTGGGACACTCATAGTATTCGTGAGATGGGCCATTTTGGCAAGGACAGTAAAGTGATAAGTGGTATTCAACGGTACGGTCTCTGTCTCAGAAAACACCGGAGGGTTGATTTCGGAGACCACAGGCGAACCAGGACCAAAAAGGACCTTTTGGAAAACACCTGTAGACCAAAAAGGATCTTGGCCTTCTACGCCGGGAAAAGGCCCAACAGGTGATCCAGAAGATGTAACAACTAATTCTCCGGAAGAATTTAGTCACATAAATGGTCGCTCGGAACCAGGGTGAAGTCGAAAATCCTCTTGAGTATTGGTAATTTGGAAAGGTTCTAGAGAGTCAGTTGGTTCCACTTGTGGTGTGGTGACGACTGTGACTTCACTTTGCCGAGGAGAGCCCTCAGGTGTACCTGTAGGCAAGGGTTGAGAACCGTCCAGATGCTCTGGAGATAAACCTTGCATTCTACGTGAACGACGTGGAGGAGCTATTGTAAACGAGTGAAAAACTTCGTGAAGAAAATCCTATGGTCAACTTCGAGAAACAAACCACACGCGCTAGTAAACAAAATCTAGGAAGCAATCACCAGGCAAACAAGACTTGCTAATTTCTAAGCCACTAGTTGGTGATGAAATCCAACGTCGCAACAACGAGACGAGAAGGGGTGGGGCTAGGGTGGAAAAGTTACGATGAAGACCTGCTTAATGGAATTACACCCTGGTGCAAGCTCCCACACATAATCGTGGGTATACCCTCCAAGGAGCCCGAGTGAGTTTGTTCAACATCAATTCTAGGTACCGTGAAGACTTTCCCCTCCACAGTCACCTCGGGTAACAATCTAGAAATATAGGCCACTAAGGTCACCACCAACAACAATAAATCCAGGGGGAACAGTCGACAGTCCGATCCATACGCAAGGGCAGGGTATCTAGCCCGCAATCAACTCAAAAGGCTTCCACTCATCATTGTGGGTATACCTCTGAGTGATCCCCGTAATACGTGCAATCTCTACACTGATATCAACAAAGCAGGGTGAGTAACTCTGCTAATATCAATGCGACCTAGTGTTTGACCCTTGTGTGAGAAGGGCTTCCCATGACAAGATGTTGCAAATGGAATTTAACACTCCCTAACATAAGATGCTATTGTGTGTTTGTGCTTTTGGAGAGTGTATCTCTCTTCCTACTCTAAAGCGCTAGCCTAGCTAAATGTTGGTGTAATAGAGCCCTAGAAAAGAATTACTAGATAAATTTTATGATTACGCAGTGTTATTAAGAGCTGTTGTTTACTCAAAGGAAACAGAGGTGAAACTTATGTTGTATGACTCTGACCCAATAATGCAAGGATGAGAATGAAATGTATCACTTTTCTTTCAATGAATCCTATGTATGGGAGAGAGAGAAATTTTTCCAGATCAACCTTGAACTACAATGCAAAAATTTCCTTTAAAATGCAAATGTAAACAATCACTTATTCAATGACAATTCTCTATTGTGTCTTTTCCAAATACTTCAACAATCTCAATAATTTGATTTTCAATGTTTTTCTAAAACGAAAAGAATTTTTTGAAAGAAAAACTTTTTGTTCACTTTTCAAAAAGGACCCACACTATGACAGTGAGAGTACAAAAAATCAAAAACCAAATGAACAAGAAATGACAAACCCAATCAACTCTTTCAATGAAAACAAAAATAAAGAGAAAACCAAAAGAGTCTTTTCAAATGCAAAAGAAAATGATCTTTCAAACCAATAAGCAAATGAGAAAAAACCAAGTACTCAACTTTCAACCAATCACCAGTTCTTAACTAATCAAACACACTCAGAATCTGAAGTCAGAGAGAATGGTTTTGCCAATAAAAGTCAAGAAATGAAAGTCAAACCAAAAGTGACAAGAAGAGCCTTTAAATCCTAAGACTGTTCATGCACGCAAACGAAGACAAGAAATACATCAATCAAGGGTCCAAGAAACTTTTATGAGGCAATCAAACTGATCTGAGAAGTTAAAAATGCCAAAACTCAAATCCAAATTTTTGAAAAATGGAGTTCGCAGGTAGGCGATATTACACAGTGCGAGAATCACTGATTCTCGCAGGTGACCCTTGAGCAGGGTGCGAGAACCTCACACCGAAACCTAAAGGCGAAGTGCAAACTCTACCTATTCTCGCAGGTTGTAATGAAGTACAATGCGAGAATGCCTGAACATAATCAAAACTTTGAAAAATGAAGCAAAATTGAAAAAGGCCTATGGACCCAGAATGTTTATCAGGATATCCTGAAGACTCAGAGACTGATAGGACAGGAGAAAAGTGAAACCAGAGAAAATGGCCACAGAAAAATACCAAAAGCCACAAAGAAAATGAGATTGTTCCCTAGTGGAGTTGCCAATTTTGTTATTGGATAAATCCGTAGATGCAGACACTAACCAATCTCCCTAGATCCACTTGGATCTAGAACAAAGCAAGACATAACATGACTCTTTCCCTAGATTTTGACCATTGAATTAAATAGGAGGCAAGAACAAATGACATACCTTATTATCGCTTCCTATGGTCTTTGTTGCTCCCGCTTCGCTCCAGTGCTCTCGTGCATTCAAGACCAAGACAACACAAACCAACCAAAGTGAAGAAAGCACAATCTATTCAACGGTCAATCTATGTATATGATCAATGAATTATACAATAAAGTGGAAATAACTTTATGGGAAAGGGACATATTACTGTATCATATTAATGGAAAGTAAAGATTACAACCTGAGCCTTGATGTCGTAAACTTCCTTTCGATGGCCCTTGGCTCCGACACACACACTTTCTCAATACTTGCATGAAGAAGATCAAATCCTCTTGATAGACCTGCTAGAGTCTTCAAGCTGCTGTTCAATGTTGAGTCCTTCACACAATTCTTTCACCAATTCTCTAATGAATCTTGCTTAACCTTTCTTAACCTTTTCCATGAGAATTCCCTCAATATATAGGAGAGAATGAATTAGTTACTTGGATAAGAATGATCCCAAACTATCAGGGAATCCAGTACTAGGATAACCATTCGAATGCCATCTCATCCTTCTAGAAGATTCCTTTCTAGAAGCATCGAGAATTCATCTTTTTCCTTGCTTTAGAAAGAGTCTGCACCCTAGCAGTTCAACACAGTGCGAACTTCTCGCACCCTGTCTTAAGGCAGCCTGCAAGAATCATGCATTCTCGCAGGCAAATATACTAGTAGCCCGCGAACAGTCTTCAAAAATGAGTTTTCTGGAAGAGATGAAAATAACTTTTTCTCAGGAGAAAGTTCTTATGAAGATCCTGAGTACACCATCATCAATACATCATCATGATGACCAAAATCATGGGTAACAACTAGCACAATAACCGTGAAACCAAGATTCTCTTTTGGAAATGCAGAAACTGAGATCTCACTAATACAACTTTGAATCCTTTTACATATGTGAATGAATTGATGAGATTTATCCACTGGAAAATTGAACGACCTTGTAATTCGTGTTTAATATGCAAGGGAGAGGACAAAATCAACCAACCATTAGTAGAATCAGCCAGCCATAAATTCAAACTAGTTGAACAAGAAAACATGAAATCACGTAGGGAGAACATGGACCCAAATTAGAAGCGTCATCGAGAAGCATTCCTGTAAATATCAAAGACATTGTTGGAAATGGAAAGGAGGCTGTGCAAGACAAGGTTCTCAAAGTAATGTTGGCCAAAACCTGATTTATAGGTAATTTCCATGCAAATGAAAGATGGTCATTCAGATGGAAATACTAGACGGGACAGATGTCCTGCTTTCTCCCTGAAAAGTTTATGTTGGTTTCATGTATTAGTCCAAATGTCATGACGTATTGGACAGTTGGGATAACATGTTCGTTGTATGTCTGGAACCATCCAAATGTCATGACGTATTGGGAAGTTGGGATGACATGTTTGTTGCATGTCTGGAAACGTCCAAATGTCATGACTTATTGGACAATTGAGATGACAATACATCTATTTTAGTGGTGTATCCTTCCATTACATTATTATATGTGCATTTTAAAAATAATTACATGGCCATATGTTTTTTTGAAATTATGACACAAGAGGAGGAATTCCCCATTAAACAGATACACTTTGCCAAACAATCTTCCTGCACCTAGACAACACTTGGAAGTTACTACTTGAATTTTTCCCATCACCACCACACGCATCAGATCACCTTCATCAATGCCTCCAGTGGCCTCTCGCTCTCTTATCCCACCCTCCGCCACAATGTGATATCCCTCGTTGCTGGGTTGCATGTCCTGGGGATTTGAAAAGTCGACGTGGTGCTGGTCATATCCCCCAATTCCATCGCCCTTCCGTACATTTACCTCACTATTCTCTCCATAAGAGAAATCCGAGTAGCACCAATCCGATCAACACAGAGGCAAAGATTAAAAAATGACAGGTTGAGGATTCAAAAGCTGTAATTACGTTCACACAGAAATTTCCCCTAGTTATTAGATATTTCCCCTACTTTCGGATGTCTATCGGTATCCAGCTAACTAATGTTTAAAATATTTGCTTGAGAATCTATTATCTAAGTAATTACGCCTCTATCAACAAGGTCCATGCAACGCAATTTCCGGTCATTCTCATAGAGGGAAACTCAAAGGAAGGCTTGGGTTGGGGCTATATTTCTTCTTTAAACGTCCTCTTCCAATCCGCCTTTAGCGACCTCCCTTCAGTGGGAATCAAACAAGAGGATACTGCCATGCTTCTCTACTCGTCGGGGACAATGGGAAAGAGAAAGGGAGTCATTTCCACGCATAGAAATCTCATTATCATGATAGCGGGAGTTCTGGGTAGTTGTGACGATATGGAGGGAGGGGAGAAGATATGTTTATGCATCATCCCGATGTTTCATGTTTTTGTCTTTTTCTATACACTTTTATGCATTACAGCTGGGAGTAGCATGGTTGTCATGCTCAAATTCGATTTTCCTGAAATGATTTCGGCCATACAACAGTAAAGAGTGAAAGTCATTTCCCACTGCTCCGCCCATTCTCATCGCTCGTTTCTTTAAATAAGTCTTCTATTGATGCCAAGTACGATTTGACTTCGCTTTACACGATCATCTGCGGTGGAGCACCTCTCGACAAAGATGTCATCGAAAACTTCATTGCTCGATTTCTAACTGTTCGAGTTAAACATGTGGAATTCATACTTAACTCACAAATTTACTCTTTCTGTTATCAATTATAACTCACTCTTGATCACATATGACTTTCAATCATCTATTGCAACATCTTTCATGTTTACAGTTTTTTAATCATCGCTTGTCAAGTCACTTTCTCATGGTTAAATGATAAAATCTCACAAGTGGCCCATTACACGTCTTGAAGAATACCTAAGCCTCACTTATAAAACATACCTCTGTTTATTATCTATGTTTTTCTAGTTCATGTTTCTTATAAACTATCTCCATGCTTCGAAAGACATAACAGACTTGATTTCTTCTGTTCCAACTTTCCAATTCCCTCAAATGACAAAAGATTAAAAAATTATTGTTTTCCATGTGTAGCGATATGAACGTTTCTCTGTTTTGAATAAAAAAGCTAATTGGAGGTAGTTATTATTATGTAGGGTTATGGATTGATAGAGTCTACCGGGGCAGGATCCTTGACTATAACCGATGAAGAAAACAAACATTATGGAACAACGAGCTTGGTTGCAACTCATATGGAAGCTAAAGTGGTGGACACAACCACTTGCAAAGCTATGCATCCCAACCATAAAGGGGAGCTCTGGTTGCAGGGACCTACAATCATGAAAGGTACTCCCAAGTCATCATCTCATCTTTTCCTTGGAGACTACTTTCAAAATATTTAAAACATTCAAAATAAATTATTTGTCTTCGTTGAGTTGAGTTTGTTTTCCAAATTTTTGGTTTTGATTATTTCTAACATAATCTACTTTCCTAGTCTTTCTATCCCTCTGTACTAATGTAAAGACTCCACTATCTATCTCCTAAATTGTTAGAAAAATAGGACCGCGGAGAAATAAAATAAAACAAATGCAGAAACAAAACACAGAAGACACACAATACAAGAGAGACACAGATTTACGTGGTTCACCCATTGTGGGCTACGTCCACCAGAGAAATTGCCAGGTCCTTCCTTTATTATTATCCAGCAAATGAAGGGATACAACCTACAGCAAAACCCCCTGTAACTTCCTCTTCTTTCTCTCACAGTCTCCTCTCTCAGAATACAACATTCACCATCAACCATAGCCGCAATACATTTCCCTCATAAAATAGGGTTTCCTTCTAGGGCAAAAAACCCTAACATAATCTCTACCGTTAGATCTGCGACCTTATAATGAATGGTCCAAATTTACAATGAAATTACAATATAATTTTACAAGGCAATTTTTGCTTCGGGGGCTTCGCCCCCGAACCCCCATTGGGGGCCCGCTTGCCCCTAGACCCCCCAGCCGGGGGGATAGCCCCCTCGGACACTGTAGAGGGGGTACCGCCCCTCTGCACTCCCCCGCGTGGAAGAGTGTGCAGAATTCTGGGGTGTAAATACTTCATGGGGTATAAACACGGCTGAAATCAAGGACCTCTGAATCGGGAAGATAATCAGGCTCCACAACCAACAATCTCCCACTTGGAGACTGATCTCAACAACTCCATCGCTGCTGTATATGCTGGACTCTAAACATTCTTGGACCTGGAAAATTTCTCATCTTCATATTCATTCTTGAAGACCAACTGAAACTGAGAAAGAACTCAGTTTCTCCCTGGTTACTCCCTTTGTTAACATGTCTGCAGGATTATGGCTAGTGTGTATCTTTTCCAACTTCAATTGTCCATCTTCCAAGGCGGATTGTATGAAGTGGTACCTCAACTGTATATGCTTAGTCTTCAAATGGAAGGCTGAGTTCTTTGCAAGGTGAATGGCACTCTGACTGTCACAGTACAACTTGCTGTTCTCCTGCTTCTTTCCCAATTCCTCCATAAACCTTT
>ML777325.1:1317252-1335718 GCA_009831015.1 Picea engelmannii
TCTGATATAAATAGTCTTCCATCTACATCTTCCATAACTGGTAGTTTTGGCCGTTAAATTTCTCGACCCTAAACTTTCCATCTTCTGACATTGCTCCCACTTGAACCAGGAACCCTCTTTTCTTGCGAGTTACCTTACGCTCTGATACCAGTTGTTAGAAAAACAGGACCACAGAGCAATAAAATAAAACAAATGCAGAAAAAAAACACAGAAGACACACAATACAAGAGAGACACAGATTTACGTGGTTCACCCAGTGTGGGCTACGTCCACCAGAGAAATTGCCAGGTCCTTCCTTTATTATTATCCAACAAATGAAGGGATACAACCTACAACAAAACCCACTGTAACTTCCTCTTCTTTCTCTCACAGTCTCCTCTCTCAGAATACAACATTCACCATCAACCATAGCCACAATACATTTCCCTCATAAAAGAGGGTTGCCTTCTAGGGAAAAAAACCCTAACATAATCTCTACCGTTAGATCTGCGACCTTATAATGAACGGTCCAGATTTACAATGAATTACAATATACTTTTACAAGGCAATTTTTGCTTTGGGGGCTTCGCCCCCGAACCCCCACTGGGGTCCCGCTTGCCCCCAGACCCCCCAACCGGGGGGATAGACCCCCCAGACCCCGCAAAGGGGGTATCCTCCCTCTGCACTCCCCCACGTGGAAGAGTGTACATACTTCTGGGGTGTAAATACTTCATGGGGTATAAACACGGCTGAAAGCAAGGACCTCTGAATCAAGAAGATAATCAGGCTCCACAACCAACATAAATTCTATAGTTAGGGCAGGAGCTCCTAGATTCGGGCCAGAAAAATCTTAATGTCTGTGGGATACTCTATTCCATCTCATACACAATAACTATTATATGTATTCAACCTTGTTCGGCAGGGATGAATTTGCAATGCAACACTTGTTTCTTTATAGTGTTTTGATGATATTATTGTTTTCATGGCAAGTTGTATCATTTCCTCTGAGCCACATCGAGTTGGGTGGCATTGACTGGCTCCGTAAAAAAAACCCCATGAAATGATTTTGTCTATGTTGAGCGCCTTTATCCTCCTATTTTTTCAAAATTTCTTCTCCATTATGAAGTCACGAGAAATCTTTGAGACCAAACCAACAACCACCAAAAGAGGAATCTGCTTGTCTTGGAAAATGATCGTGTTCCTCACCCACTAGATGAAATAAAATAAAAAGAAAGGACAGACCTAAAAAGACTGTACACTCTCATCTTATTTCCAGGATTTTACCCACTCCCTAATCTCAAATTCTAAATTCTGATAATTCACTTTTAGAGTCGTTGCCACTTTTTTCATTACTTGATGAGTGAACTTGCATGAGACAAAAAGATGTTGAGAGGTTTCTGGCTTGAATTTACACAAAGAGCAGCGGCTTGGACCTATCCATCCCCACTTAAGGCCATTGTCCCAAGTGAGAAATTTGTTTTCCAGGACTAACCATCCAAAGAGTTTCACCTTAGTCAGTGCATTCAAAGCCCAAACAAAGGTCCACCACCATATTGCCTTCATACTCTCTTTCTGCAATCATTTGTACTCAAGTTTCATTGTATAAGTACCAGATTTCTAATTTCTTGCCTATATTAAGGAATCAACCTTATCTTCATCCAGATGAATGAAATTGGATGATAGAGCACGTGTATACAACATCCATTATTCCTTTCTATTCTCTTCTAGATCCAACATTGCAACTGATTTCCACTTTGTACGTCCAGCATAGTCCAAACCTCCAGTGCGTGCATCCCATACCGAGTATACACCTTTTGAATGTAGTGTCTCTACCAGACCTTTGAAAATTTTATAACCGATCCCTTCTATTTCCCATGGGTCCTCACCTGTTCAAACTTCCTTTCCATTGCTAATCTGTTGTAACATCCACAATTTAATTAATGCATAATGTAGATATAAATGTGGCTATGTCCAAGCAATGTAAATTCATAATGTATTTTATGAATTGTAAATAAATATAATGTAATACCAGCTGTTGGGATATGGATAGAGATGAGGGATGACTAATCCATAAGAGAGTGGGAATGCTAGAGAGTGTTCAAGAGGGGTCCAAAGGGAAATAATTTATGGGTATTAATTTAAACCCACATTTCTGAATTTATTATCATTTGAGGAGACCTTCTATTTTTTGGTTGAGTGTATGAGAGCCCAATCATTGAATACTTGTCATAGGGTGGGTGTGAGAGTCACATCCCATAGTTATTGGAGAGCATGGGAATGAGGTACAATCAACATCGGGTAGAGTGAGTAGTCAATTGTCTTGGGGAAAGAGAGGAAATTCATAAGGGTGGTAAAAAGAAGTTTTAGACATTCAATTTTTATAGGAACAATAGTAGAGAACAGGGGAGAAGAGCTTGGGATCTGGAACAACAAGGCTAGGTGGAATTCTGGAGCATGTTGGAGCGATTTTGGAGCATTTTGGAGCTGGAAATTGAAGAGACAAGTTGTTAGGCTTGAAGAGTGAACTCCCGGGTGAGTTGCACTGTATCAGTAAGTGGTTGTTGTTGTTTTTGTTGGTGGTTTCTCCTAGTAGTGAGTTCCCTTGAGTTCCCAGCTGAGACATTCCTAGCTACATGTGCCAGAGAGACCCTGATAAATGAATGGGACACCTGATGGATTAAGAGTAGTGAATGCATACATTCCTTGGGTTGAGCAGGTAAAGAGAAAGAGATATCGAGGAAATTTAAGATACCTATAGGTGAAAACCAGTGGGTTGGGTGATATGGAGCTGCAAGGGACTGTGAGAGGCACCCTTATTTTGTGGATTCCTATCCCTGGTTCGGGGGTGACTTGTTGTTGATATTTGGAGTAGCAGGTCTATGGTTGGGTAGAATGTCCTTCCCAAGCAGATGGTTGCATAAACTCTCTTTTGAAAGATAAGTGTTTATCTATTTTTGTTGAGTTATTCCATGAATGTAATTGTTGTGCATTTATCCTGTATATGAGAATGGTTTTATATGATGTTATAGATGTTTTTTCAGTTACATTCATGCTTGTTTAGAATTTTTTAGTTGAATTTAATTATGAGTATCATAAATTAGTCGAAAATGTGTTTAAATCGTAGCTAGTAAGCTACATGAATTGTTTAGCAAAATACAATTTTGTTTATGTGTTTTTATGCGTAGTAATGTTCCCTGATTAAGTTGGGGGACATTGCAGAAGGGTATCAGAGCTCAAGGTTCAACACTGAGCTTGTATGGGCCAAGAGCTGGCGTGAATTGAACAAATTCGTGATTGCAGATTTTGTCTTGTGACAGATTTGGGGAAAAATGGTGAAGTAGAGTGAAATCCCCAAATTATGAGCAAATTTCGAGTTTAAATGCTTTATAGAAGTCGAAGAATAAAACTTATGGCGTCAATATGAAAGTTGTAGAGTTGAATTCGACCATGGAAGTCGAATTCCTGTGAGTTTCATGACGATAGTGAAGTTTAGTAATCAACGACCCAGATTAATTCAACCTGGAGGATCATCGGTCGAGATTCAACCATAGAAGATCGGAGCAAGGCATTCTCGAAATGCCTTTGGGAAGTTGGTTTTAGAAAGACTTGGAGTCAGGCATGAGGTTGAGTCCAAAGGGAGGAGTCTGATAACACGAGTCCAAAGTAACAAGAGTCATCAGATCGCCAAGATATTTTCCTAGCTGTTGGATTAGCGGGAGGTGTTTCCAGAGAGCTCGTTTGGAAGGTTGGGTGTGTTTTGGCATCCAAAAAATTCAATCTGATAGAGGTAACTAGTGCACATTTTTTGGAACCTGAGATGATCATGGCTATTGAGTGGCATGCTTTCTTACCGTCTGATCTATCGGAATAACATGTTTCCTTGGAAGGGTTGAGGGTGAGGGAGAATGCCATGTAAGTCACCACGTTAGCGTACCATGTCAGAGGAAATGTCAACAAGGGCAGGCGAATCATTGAGTGCCACATAGTAGTCGAGTGCATGGCTTTGAGAATAATGGTTCTCGAGAGCCTTTGAAAGAGGGTTGTTGGAAGGTTTGTTTAGGGAGGATGTTTCTAATGGAGGAAGTCCGAAAAAAAAAACCTGATAAGCTATCGAACTTTGAAGTTTGGAAGGGTTGACCAATAAATCAATCCCATTTTCGATGGAGGTTTCCCGACGGGAAGAGTCCTATAGTGTTTTGGATTGCGGATTTCAGAGACATCCAGGTACCCAACAATTGGACTTCCGATGGGAAGAATCAGAGAAGGAGCTTCTGATAGGCTTGAAGAGGTCCAACTACAACTTGGAAAGGCTAGGAAAATCAACGAATGGGATTGATCCCGATTTTGAGAGCAACAACTTGGATTTGAATACTGTTACAATAGTAATTAATGAATTCTTCCATGAAAAACTCTGGTTTTTGAAGGCCTTCATCTTGCAAGGCATTTTTGAGGGCCTAAACAACGTTTTTAGTTGTTTTTTGTTTGTATGAAATTATGTGTCCTTTCAGGACACACAATTTATGCTTCTAAAATGATAGAAATCAGAGAGAGCTTTCCAACAAGCTAAAATGTTTTTCAAACAGAGCTTGTATGAGGGAGTTACAACCAAAATAGTCAAGGGTAAAATTTAGTACCAAATTTCTTTTAGAGGGAATAACTCCTGGGCCCAGGAGCAGTCGATGGAAATCTCATAGACTGTAGAAGTTATCCATGGAGCCATATTTGAGTTCTAGGTATCTAAAAATGTGTTGGGAGAGAAAGAGAACACATGTAGCATACATTGATATAAAAGGGAAAATGGTCAAAACTTATGAAGACCATAACATTCTGCTCAGAACTCAAAATTGGGAAGATAAATGGTTGCTGGAAAGGTCTCGAGGAGGAGAATCCATATTTTAACCTAGAAAATTATTGTGAGTATACAATTTTACATTCGACTCAAAAGAAGATGATTGGTGGCATTAAAGGGCAAAAACATTTATGATTTCTTTTTCAAATTGTGTATGTATTTATTTTCATCTAACATAAATTACTTGCATGCACATTTTATGCATAATTAGAGGTTCAAAGAAGCAGTTTGGTTTCTATATGAGAAGCACACCAATGTAATATTCCCAAGGGTCCTACATTCATGAAGAGGAATTCATAGGTCTGCATGTTAGCATGGGAAATTGCTGAGATTGAGTCAAATGGAAGAAGAGATAGGCATGAGCCTGTAACTACGAAAATATTGCATAGAGAAGTGTAGATCTATAGAGATGATAATGAAAGGAACATGAAGGCTCAAGAAGAGATACTTAAAAATTTGAACATGTTGTAGAAGCAAGCCAAAAAGGACTCTGGCATAAATCCCGAAGCTAGTGCTAGACTAGTGACAACATCCAAATCCCATAATAGAAGAGATGGGAATGGGAATAATAGATAGTCAAGGAGTAGGAGCAGGTGCCATCATTCACCAGATCAATCCACTACAATAACTCATGCTAGTTCAGGGCCGAGGAGCATCCCAAGTGTGCCTCCTGTCAGGAGAAAGAGGAGAATGCATGAGGTAGACATCTTGCAAGGTTATATTAGGAAGATCAAGCCACCAAATTTCAATGGTGAGCATAGGAAGGGAGAAGAGGTCGAGGCCTAGATGTTGGAAATGAAGAAATATTTCCAGCTGCATGATTACCCCTCTAGGGTAGAAACAAGAATTGGAACCTATCACTTGTAGGGAAAGGCAGCCATGTGGTGGGATCAACTTAAGAAATCCAAGCATATTGATGAGAAGAGGGTCTCATGGAGACAATTCAAAGGATATTTTTGAGAGAAATATTTGTCCTAGCATTACTATGAGGGGAAGATGGAATATTTCTTTGAACTCAAGTTGGGAAGCATGTTAATGGATGAGTATGAGAAGAGGTTCTTTGAATTGTTGAAGTATGTTGAATTCATAAAGGATGAAAAGGTCAAAATCCAAAGGTTTATTAGTGGGTTACCCTCCTATAATGACAAGATACAATATGATAACCCCAAGACTTTGGAGGAGACCGTAAGGAGAGCAAGGCATCTCTATGAGTAGAGCAGAGGGATGTCAGTCTTTCAAAATAATTGGAGTGACATGATGAAAGGAAAGTGGTAGAAAAGGAAGAAAGGTTTTAAGCCACCCTTTTTTCAAGAATAACTCTGAAGCAAATCAACAAGGCCAGTCAACCCAAAATGAATAGAAGATAATATATTTTTTTGGGAAAATGCCAAGACAACAACTTGTACAATGTTGGGGATGTGACGGGAATCACTTGTATAAGGAATGACCTCAACCTAACAAAGGAGAAAGAACGAGGATTTTCCACAACATTCAAGAGGCTGAAACAATGGAAGATATGGGAGAAAGCATGTCAAGGATTTATGTAGCCTTGGACAACAAGCAAGCATAGTATCAATCCCCCATGATTGAAGTGGAAGGTAAGATTGATAACCAACCCATAACAATTCTAATTGATTACAAAGCTAGCCATAGTTACATAAAGTCTAACATTATTGAAATATTTCACTTGCAAAGGAGTAAGCATAATAAATCTTGGTTAGTTCAATTGGCCATGGGGGCTAAGAGAAAGATCAATAAGTTCGTTAAAGATTGTCCGATAGACATGAATGGATTCAACACAAAGGTAGATGTGAAAATTATATCGTTGGGTTCATATGACTATATAATTGGCATGGATTAGTTGGAAAGACAACATGCTATCCTAGACTATTAAGACAAGAAAATAATTTGGCTTGATGAGAAGGGACAACAAAGCAAGATTCAAGGGATTCCAAGAGTTGTGGATGTTAGAGAAATTTTAGTCATGCAGGTGAAAAAGAGTTTCAGGAAAGCGTGTCAAATTTTTGTAGCCCATATGGAAGAGGCAACTATAAATAAAGTGGCAAGTCTTGAAGACCATCCAGTCCTAAAAGATTTCGAAGATGTTTTTGAGGAAATCCCAGAATTTCCACCGAAGAGAGACATCGATTTCTCTATTGATTTGGTGCAAGAATCTTCCCTAGTGTCCAAGGCGCCTTACACAATAGGCACACTAGAAATGAAAGAGTTACATATGCAACTAGAAGAAATTTTGAATAAGGGGTATATACGCCCAAGTGTGTCAACTTGGGGAGCCCCAATTCTTTTTGGGAAGAAGAATATGGAACCTTAAGGCTATGTATTGATTTCAGACAACTGAACAAGGTCACTATAAATAAAAAATATTCCTTACCAAAGATTGATGATTTAATTGATCCACTGAAAGGTGCAATAATCTTTTCCAAGATTGACTTGAGATCAAGTTATCATGAAGTGAGGATAAAAGAAAAAGATGTAAGTAAAACAACTTTTACAACAAGGTATGGGAATTATGAATTCACGGTAGTTCCATTTGGACTATCAAATGCCATGACTATTTTTATGTGTCTAATGAATGAAGTCCTTAGGAAGTACTTGGAAAATTTTGTAATTATTTTCTTAGATGATATTCTCATCTATTCTAATTCTAAAGAGGAGCACAAGGAGCATTTGAGAATGGTGCTAAAGGTTTTAAGGGAGCATAAATTGTATGCCAAGCTAGGTAAGTGCATCTTTTATCAAAAGAAGATCCATTACTCGGGGCGTATAATTATAGCAAATAGGATAACAGTCGACCCCGAGAAGATAGAGGCCATTAGAGGATGGCCAATGCTAAGAAATGTGACTAAGGTTAGATCATTTATGGCTATTGAGGTTAGATTCATAAAAGGGTTTTCAAATATTGCAAGCCCAATCATTTCTTTGCAAAAGAAGGGAGTGAAGTTTGAATGGACACCAAAATGTGAAGAGAGTTTCTAGCAGTTGGAAAACATTTTGACAAGTGCACCCATATTAAAGATTGCAGATCCAGATGAAGACTTTGTAGTGTGCATGGATCCGTGCAAGGAAGGGCTTGATGGAGTCCTCAATAAAAATATAATGTGGTATGCTATGAGTCTCGAAAATTAAAAGAGCACAAGAGAAATTATGCTACTCATGAGCTAGAATTAGCATCAATTGTACATGCATTAAAAATGTGGAGACATTACCTCATGGGGAAGAGGTTTGATATAATAACAAACCACTGTGGTCTGCAACATTTATTTGGACAACCAACATTAAATGCTAGACAGACTAGCTGGCTGGAATTTCTTAGTGAGTATGAATTTGAAATTAAACATATTAAAAGCAAAGAAAATCAAGTGGTTGATGCACTCAGCATAAGAGTTCATGAAGTGCATATTTCAGCCATCAACATGTACATGACATATTTAAAGATTTTGTTTTTGAAGCAACAAATTTATATCAGCTTTATTTGTAAATAAAAGAAAACTTACATCAAGAAAATTCACAACAAAAATTTTAAATTATGAATTAAAAGCGGATGGAATCCTATTGTACAGAGGCAAGGTGTATGTGCCAAATGCCACAGAGCTGAAAAATATAGTGCTAAGATAAATGCACAATGTGCCATATGCTGGACACACATGATATCAAAAATACATTATAGCTATAAGGAGCCAATACTTTTGGTCGGGAATGAAGAAATAAGTGGCTAACTACATAGCCCTGTGTCTAGAGTGCCAAAAGATGAAAGCAAATCATAAACATTCAATGGGATTTTTTCAACCATTGCCCATTCCAGAATGGAAGTGGGAAGTGGTTACGGTAGATTTTATTACAAAGCTACCCATAACAATGAAACAACATGACTCCCTCATGGTGGTGGTAGACAAATTGACTAAGGCAACATATTTTATTTCGATGAAGACAACACACAAGGCAACAAACATTGTAGAGATTTACACGAAGGAAGTTGCCATGAGACATGGAGTACCTAAGGAAATAGTTTTAGACAAAGATTCCAAATTTACATCCAAATTTTGGCAAGTTTTGTTCAAAGGATTTGGGACAAATTTGAATCTTAGTACGACATATCACCCAGAGTCAGATGGGAAAATAGAGAGGACCAATATGATAATTGAAGACATGCTCATAATGTATGTGATGGATCAACCATCAAAATGGGAAGACTATATACACTTAGTGGAGTTTGTAAGTTTTAAACCTGCGAAGTAAAGCAATGCATATAGATTCTTAAGCAAAACATAAATTAATCAATGGCTCATTCACATAGTATACATAGATTTATACCGGAAACCCTCAACTGGGAAAACCTTTCTTATATTCATTATATCGAATTTCACCATTCACTATATAATATATACAATTTTTTTAGGTATTCCGTAGATACCAAAACCCTAATCCCTAAAACCGGGATTATTTTTTGTAAACTGCTAAAAATAGCAAAATCCGCTAAAAATAGCAAAAATCCGCTAAAAATAGGGATCGTCAGATGCAATTGTCATATATGACGTGCCCACACACACACACATGCAAAGAATATAACACATACCCAACAGAGTTTTCTTATAATAATGGGTATCAGGCCTCATTAAAAATGAGTCCATTTAAAGCTTTGTATGGCAGGAAGTGTAACACACCAGTGAGTTGGGATAACCCAACAGACAGATCCATCACTGGGCTAGATTTGTTACAGGAAATGGAAGATCAAATGATAAGGATCAACCATAATTTAAATGATGCCCAAGACATGCATAATTTAAAGGCTTCCCAAGACAAACAAAAAAATTATGTAGACAAGAGCAAATTTTTTAGAGATTTTAAAGTGGGGGAACATGTTTTCCTAAAAGTTAAAGCAAAAATAAGTTAGATAAGATTGGGTTGTTGCCCAAAGTTGGCAGCAAGATATTGTGGGCCTTTTGAAATATTAGAAAAGATAGGGCCAGTTGCATACATGATAGAATTTATTGCATCCATGAGAGTGCATATTGTGTTTCATGTGTCATTATTAAAGAAATATGTGTCTGACCCTAACCACATAATTGATTGGATTGTGATCCAGGTGGAACACGAAGGGGATTTCTAGGTGGAACTAGTACACATCCTGGACCAAAAATTCAAAGTGATAAGGAACAAATCCATATGGATGGTAAAGGTTCAATGGACCTGCTACGGTCCTGAAGATGCAACATGGGAGTGTGAAGAAACCATGCGGGAAGAATACCCACAATATGTTTTCAATTTTGAAGAAAATAGAAGATGAAAATGCAAGACTCCATTTTTGGGAAGCTAGTTACTAGAACCATATCTCTGAAATTCTTGGTCACCTATGCTGATAGTCCTGATAAAAGAATGATGCATCCCAATGGACTGAAGGCAGTGAAGGGGGCACATTCCTTGGGTCAATAGGATGATAAGAACGAGAGATTATGGTTGGGATTGTTGTTGGAGGGTAACGATTGCATAAATTTGTTTTTATTTTCTAAGTATTGTTATGTAATTATATATATGTATCTCGACATGGTGCGTTGCATCGAGGACAATGCACAATTGTAGGGGAGAGGGAATGTAACATCCCCACTATAATACCCAGTTTAATTAATGCATAATGTAGATATAAATGTGTCTATGCCCAAACAATGTAAATGCAAAATGTATTTTTTGAATTGTAAATAAATATAATGTAATACCGGCTTCTGGGATATGGACAGAGATGGGGGATGACTAATCCAAAAGAGAGGGGGAATTCCTAGAGAGTGTCCAAGAGGGGTCCAAAGGGAAATTATTTATGGGTATTAATTCAAATCCACATTTATTTATTTTATTATCATTTGGGGAGACCTTCTATTTTTTGGTTGAGTGTATGAGATCCAAATCATTGAATACCTGACATAGGGTGGGTGCGAGAGTCACATCCCATAGTTATTGGAGAGCATGGGGCTGAGGTACAATCAACATTAGGCAGAGTGAACAATCAACTATCTTGGGGAAAGGGAGGAAATTTGTATGGGTAGTAACAAGCAGTTTTAGACATTCAATTTTTACAGGAAGAACAATAAAGAACAAGGGAGAAGATCTTGGGAGCTAGAACAACGAAGCTGGGTGAATTCTAGAGCATGATGGAGAAATTTTGGAGCACTTTGGAGCTGGAAATTGAAGGGCTAGGTTGTCAAGCCTGAAGAGTGAACTCCTGGGTGAGTTGCATTGTATCATGAAGTGGTTGATGTTGTTTTTGCTGGTAGTTTCTCTTAGCAGTGAGTTCCCTTGAGTTCCAAACTAAGATATTTCTAGCTACTTGTGCCAGAGAGACCTTGATAAATGAATGGGATACATGATGGATTGAGAGTAGTGAAGGGGTACATTCCTTGGGTTGGGCAAGTCAAGAGGAAGAGAGCTAGAGGAAATTCAGGATAGTTGTAGAAGAAAACTAGTGGGATGGGTGATATGGAGTTGTGAGGGACTGTGAGAGGCACCCTTCTTTTGAGGATTCCTAGCCCCATCTCGGGGGTGACTTGCAGTTGAGATTTGGAGCAGCAAGTATATGGTTGGGTGGAATGTCCTTCCCAAGCAATTGATTGCATATAATCTCTTTTGAAAGATAAGTGTTTATCTATTTTTGCTGAGTTATTCCATGAATGTAATTGTTGTGCATTTACTTTGTATATGATAATGGTTTTATATGATGTTATAGATGTTTTATCAGTTGCATTCATGATTTTTTAGAATGTTGTAGTTGCATTTAATTATGGGTATAAGAAATTAGTCAAAAATGTGTTTAAATAATAGCTGGTGAGCTACATGAATTGTTTAGGAAAAAAAAGTTTTGTTTTATGTGTTTTTCTTCATAGTAATGTTCCCTAGTTAAGTTGGTGGACATTATAGTTTCCATGATAATCCTTATCCGATAAGAGGGAATTACTCCATCATTTATTTCCACCCAATTGATCCATTTAACCCTGAATTCCTTGCTATTCTTAACCATTCCACTTTTAAAAAACCAAAGAGATATTTGGAAGACAAAACTTTGCCCCACAACATGTCATTCTGATTGAAGCACCATAAAATTTTCGCTAAAAGTAATTTAACAAACAAAAAAATATTGTTGATGCCCCAACCCCCTATCTCCTTGGGAATATAAATACGAGTCTATTTGAATAAAGGAGGACCTCTCAAATCTCTTCTCCCTCTCCACAGGAACTGAAAGATGATTTCGCGAATTCTAGAAAGAATCCCTTTTGGAATTTTCACGATCGCCACCTAGTAAATCGAAATGATGCTCAAAACCAACTTCAAAAGAGCTATCCTACCACCCCTTGAGAGACACCTATGAGACCAAGAGGAAATACTTAACTGAATATTTTTAATAAGCCAAAACAAATCCTCAAAAAGATAAGAATTTGGTTTTAGTTCGAAGCCAAGATTCTTCAGCCCAACATCGAGGCTCTTGCATGCATAAGAGAGAAATTCTTCAAGCCGATATTTTACATCCACCCTTAGGTTATTTGAAATAAAACTAGATTTTTCCATATCAATTTGCATTCTACTTGATTCGCAGAAGGAATCTAGAATGCCTTTCCAAGCTTTGAATTCTTGAACAGAGCCTGCACAAAAAATAATGACATCGTCAACAAATAACAAGGGTTAGAATTTTCGATTGAGTGATTTTAAGACCTTTGATGATACCCCTCCTTCAAGCTTGGTTGATTATCCTTCTTATTCCTTATTCCACCAAAAGAAAGATAAAAGGGGATAAAGGGAAACCCTGGCATAAGCCTCTAGAAGGCCTGAAAGAAGTGGAGGGAGACCCTTTAATGAGAATAAAAAAGGAGGAAGACTCTATACATCCCATGATCCAATTGAAGGTGTTAAGGTTATACCCCATTTGGATAAGGGCTAGGCACACAAAGGTCCAACTCACTTTATCGTAGGCCTTAGAGAGGTCCAACTTCATTACAATGGACAAGATATTTTTGGTTTTTATTGAATGGAGGAACTCTTGAGTAAAGGAAACAACGTCATGAATTTGACACCCAAACAAAAAGCCATATTGTTCTTCTGAAATGGTTTCATTGAAAATGGGTTTTAAACTATTGGCAATGATTTTAGATATAAGTTTATAAAGCATGTTAAACTACGGTCTTGGTCTAAAATCATCAAATGTTTCCACCTCTTTCTTTTTGGGGATGAGGGATACAAAAGTAGCGTTGAATGAACCTCACACTTTCCTAAATATTTGAGATTCTAATACAACCTTAAGGAGGTTTGACTTAATAATCCCATAAAAACCTAGGTAGAACTCAACAGACAAACCGTCAGGCCTCGAGCTCTTGCCTTTTTGTAAAGAAGAAAGCGTGGACATAATTTTTTTTTTCTTCTGAAATTTACTCTTGAAGAGAGGCATTTTTTTCTTCCATAATAGACTTAGGAAAAAGAGAAATAACCTGTATATTTATTCTATAGGGTATCCATGCAGGGATTTAAACAAATATGTGAAGTATCTTTTACCTGCCTTTGCAATATCCTCAAAAGAGGAGACCACATTTCCTTGATGGTCCTGAATGTCCCAAATAGAATCGATTATTCTCCTCTGTTTAGAAATAATGGAAAAATTTAGTGTTTCCATCCCCCTCTTTTAATCAGATTGCTATGCTTTTCAATCTCCACTTGGATTCCTCAATGTATGAAAGGTATTTTCTTTTTTTCATATACTTGATGAGATTGATTTCTTCCTCATCTGACAACTTATCTTGTTGTCCATCGATCAACAAGAATCCTATCAAGTTTTCTACCTTTTGTAGCTCCTTGATACATTTTTTGTTATAGACTTTGGCCCAAAGGGACATTTATTTATTAACACAGACTACATTTTCAGTGAGTTGGTGCATAAAAGAGTTTCCCACACCCTCCTCCAGTGGCTTCCAAATTAACCTTATAAGGTTTTCAAAATCGTCTTCAATAAGCCACATACGATTGAATTTCATTGGAGAGGGTGGCTTGGGGGATTTTCATTCGACCTCCAAGACAATTAGCATATGGTATGATAAACCCCCTACCACCACTTGAGACTTAATTTTTCATAGATTCTCTACCATCCTTTCTGATACTATAAACATGTTTAAACGTTTTTCTACCAAATCCTTTCCTTTCCTGCCATTACGCCAAGTTCGAGATAACTTGGAGGGTTCCAACTCGAAAAGTTTATTCTTCTCTATCCAATTCATAAAACAACTTTCTTAGTGGCCTTGATGAGTATTTTTTCCCCATATCTCCTGTAAATAAAGCATGATATTAGGTCTCATCCAAGAATGACATTTGGAGCATCTAGTAAACCAGAGTTTTTCACCTCCGTCCAGAATGGAACCCTTTGTGCATAAGGGACATACAAATTAGTTATTTTGGTTGAAATATTTAAGTTTCGATCCTCCAGATCCATCAAAATTCCTGAAAGGATAGTAGTGGAAAAATATGACTTAATCCTTGGGCTCCAACCTGAGAGAAATCCTCTTGAAAGGCCTGAAGAGTCGACTGTGCAAAAGGACCAATCACTAAGAAAATTCCTAAAGACCTCTGTAGATTTTTCTCCATTGCACATTGTTTCCTGAATCAATATGATGTTTGATTTGGAGGCTTGAAAGATCCTTTTGAGGGATATCACTTTAGGATCACCCCCTACTCCCCTTGCATTAAATGATAAAATTATCATTTGGAACTCCCTTCATGGGCTCAACCTGTTCTAAGGGCCCATTCAATTGTAGCTTGCTTTCCACTTCTGATTTCTTTTAAAGCTTTGGATTGAGCCAAAGAAGTTAGGGACTTCCTTTCCACATGGACACCATAATCCTTATTTAGAGCCAGTCCCCCCATAAGATTATGAGAATTGAAAGAAAGGTCTTGTGTGAGGAACTTACTGGGTGAACCCTGCGCATGAGTGTGAATCAGAACATCGTATGGAAAACTTTGACCTAATATTTTTCTTTCACTTTTGTCAACTCCTGTTGGACATTGCCGTTTTTTTTCCTCAAAAGCCTCCAAATTCTTCTTTCTTTTCCAATTTTTTTGGAAAGGTTGGAAATATGAAAGAGAGTGCTTACATTGTGCTTGGATATGACCCATTTGGTGCCAGCATTTGAAGCACCTAAATGGATTGATTATATTTATGTGGTTAGAGTTATTATCAGAAGTATTCAGATAAACCACAGTGTGGTATTAGTGCTTTTTAGGGTTTTGGTTAGTATTAATGCCTTAAATAATTATTAATTATTTCATTTTTAGGTTTATTTTTAGTTGACTTTCAAGGTTTCATTGTGCTAACTTTTAGGGTTCCTTCCTTCCCTCTTTAGTACTTATTGTTGCTCCTCTCCTGTATTTTTCTTAAGGATTTTTGTCCTGAAGATGGATCCGAAACATCGACAAACAATCGATAACATTGTGGTTTATCCGAATACTTTTGATAACACCTAAATGAAATTTGCCAGTAATCAATTCAATGAGACCAAGAAAATTCACCACATACCAAATCAATTTTGTCCAAAAGGTCCTCCTGCATGTCCACTTTGATTTGGACCTAAGCCCATCTCTTACCTGTTTTATCAACTGAACTTGGTTCACAAATGATAGATCTCCCTATTTTATTTCCAATGGAGATCAAGATATCCGCTTCCCAGAAAAATAGTGGGAGGTTTGGGAGGATAGCCCATACCTTCATCGAGGATTTTACTTCTCGAGTCGGGTTGAATGCAATGAACCACTCTTTTAGAATAAGACCAAAAGGCCCCCATCCCCATACTCTACTGAAAACTTCTGCAAGATCTTCCTTCCTTCGAAACTTAAAACTTATCCATCTACGTGCCAAGGTGTGGAATTTAGAGAAATATAAAAAATCCTAACCCAGTTTGCCTCTAGCTAGGATTTGAGTGAGGAAGGAGAAACCACTTTGTCGTAGATGCAACCCACTTCCATTTTTCTCAACAAGTTGGGTATAGCCCCAATTTCAACATCTACTCCCACTACCATTCTTCCTTTCTCCCTCTTAACCTTCCAACACCTCATCTTCTTCTTTTGATAACCAACTACATGAGTTCTCTGTGGATTCGATCCTGGAGGGATGAATTCACCAGCATGCTCCTTCTTTGTTGAATATGCAGTTGCATGCAAGGGTGATGACAATTTTGGATGTTTACCCCACAAAACACATCCCTTCAAAATATATCGAGATGAGAGACACATTGATCCCCCTGGGGATTTCCACCTACCTGCCTCATGTGGAAGAAAGTCGATGTTGTTGTAGCCTCATCAAAACTAACCTAGGGATGATCCAACAGATCCAAATCCTCCAAGTTGACCACTCTTTTCAAACGCTGGCTTTGTATGAACCCCTCATTCGTGGGGAAAATGTCCTCCATATCCTTTTCATCTATGTCAAAATCAAGTTCGACATCATCCATTATACTTATAACTCAAGCTCTGAAAAAGAAATCATGATAGACTGATCGCCAATACTACCACCTAACTCCAAAAACTCCTCCAAAGGGACTTGCTATCTCTGATTAGTCAAGAAACCACTAAGTTAAACCTTTGCCAAAGGTTTGAAAGTCACTGATAGCTGGTCACTACCATTCGCCTTGATCTCTGCTATCCATGGACACCTCAACTCTCGAGCTAGCTAGGGTTTCACACTAACGAAACATTATTTGGCTCCGAAATTGTGCCCACAATTTTAAAAAGGTTATAAATATGTTGCATAAGTTTTCTCGATAAATATTGTGTAGGAAGTTTTGAAACATCCAATGTTTCAAGTGGAAACTCCACCCATCATCAGGGACAAATGAAGCTACAAGATGTTAGAAAAGAGTGCTAAGGAATACTATTCAAAGAAAATATTAGAATATGATTGTTGAGGATAAAAGAGAAATAAGATGAGTAAAATTAATAAAATAATGAATAAGTCGTTATGTCTAAGAATGTTATTACAAATAAGGTATTAAAATAATATATTAAAATACAATATGAAAAATGAAAAGACCATTGAGGAGAAAAGAGGAATATGAGGAAGAAAATTAATAAAATAGTGAAAACCGTTATGACTAAAACCGATATTAAGATAAGGTATTAAGAATATGATGTTGAAACACGATAATAAAGTATTAAAGAAATCAGAACTATTCTAAGATAAGAAGGAATTGTTGAAAATAAAGGAATGTTTTATATAAAGGAGTCACAGATTAAAAGTTTGGAGTCAGAGGTAAATAAATAGTAGACTTAAATAGATTACAAAATAAGGAAAGAAAAGACAATTTTTTTTTAGATAAACAAGAAAAAGACAGGGTCAGGGGAGAGGGAGAGAAGACCATTTGAAAGAGCAAGATTAGTCAATTAAGATAAAATACAAAAAGGCATACTGACTTAGGCGATGAATGGTGGGATTCTAAGACTGGATAAGTTTGTAGCCATCTTCATGATTAAAATTCTCAGGATGTTTTTCAATTTTCTATGCTTCTCGAATGATACAAGAGGAGTAATAAGGGGCCAAGGCTAAAAATTTGGTTTGGTTAAAAGAAATTGGGTGTTTGGATTTAAAAGAGTGTTCAACAATAGATGACTTGGAAATACGATTGTGAACAATGTCATCTATATGCTCTTTAAGACAACCTTTAAAGGATCTACTAGTTTGACAAAATAATATAAATAATCAAAACATTATTTTTGAAAAATTTGAAGATTTAGTATATTTTTATTCTTTAATAATAATGTTATTGATTTTAATATTATATTCAGTAGATATATTTTAGTTTGTGATTATATTTATGTCATGTTATAAGTTGATGGAGACATTACAAAGTGGCAATCGACACTACTACTAAAACTTGGAATTTGATGAGTGAGAACTTTTATCTTGCTTTAGGAGTAAGGATTTGCATGAGATTATGAAACACTCCCTTGCGCTTACCAATTTGGATGATAGATTGACAATGGATAGTTTATTAAACCTATCTGTAAAATCCCTCTCTTGCACACACTAAGTGAACTTATTCTTTGAGGACACTTGCTTGCAAGTGATCTAGATTATTATACTATTGGCCGTTTGATTATGATTATGAGGCATTATGGATATGCTGATATGTTATTTTGTTGTATTGACATAGATAAGTGCTATTGACTGGGTTCTCTTGAGTGTGTAGGACTTTGGATGTAGTGTCCCCAAGGCCGAGCCCCGATGTAAACCATGTTTTGAAAGGAATTGTAATTATGTTTTATAGGCTGGTGAGCCAAGTTTGTATAAGTTGGAGGCTTATGTGTTGTTAGGCTAGGGAGCCTGAGTGTTGAAGGCCAGGAGCCTACTGTTGTATATGTAATCACGCAGAACAATTAATAAAACATAAACACCACCATGTGCAGACCGACCACGATGAATGAGTGAAGGGGGATTGAGCATCCATAGGATGGGCAAGGAATCAGGGGTTGGAAGGTGGGAAAAGGGGCTAAGTGTAGAGCCTAGGGGCTTAAGCCTGGGAATAATATTTTATTATTATCCCCAAAAGACATGTGCATTTTATGTTTATCCTAAGTTTCTGGCAAGGAGAGAACATGCAAGGGAGA
>ML777325.1:1340878-1356664 GCA_009831015.1 Picea engelmannii
CAGTCAAAAGCCATTATTTTTGGCCGATTCTGAAGAAAGAAATCGCTGAATACATCGCCAAATGTATGGAGTGCCAAAAGGTTAAGGCTGAGCATAGGCACCCAGCAGGGTTGCTGCAGCATTTACCTAGTCCTGAATGGAAATGGGACGTGGTAACAATGGATTTTATCACAGGATTTCCCAGAACAAGCAAGCAACATGATTCAATCATGGTGGTGGTGGACAAGCTTACTAAAGCTGCCCATTTTATTCCACTGAAAACCATCCACAAAGTAGCAGATGTTGTTGACATTTTCCTAAAAGAAGTTGCACGCTTGCACGTAATTCCTAAGACAATTGTGTCTGATAGAGACCCGAAATTCACTTCGAATTTCTGGAAAGGACTGTTCAAAGGATTCAGAATGAATATGAACTTTAGCACAACATATCATCCCGAGTCTGATGGACAGACAGAGAGAGTAAACAGAGTAATAGAAGACATGCTGAGAATGTATGTGATGGATAAACCATCAAGGTGGGAAGACTACCTGCATTTGGTAGAATTCGCCTACAATAATGGGTATCATGCATCATTGAAGATGAGCCCGTTCGAAGCACTTTATGGAAGAAAGTGCAACACTCTAGTGAGCTGGGATAATCCAGCTGATAGAGTAGTAGTTGGGCCTGAGCTACTCAATGAGATGGAAGACCAAATGATAAGAATTAAAAATAATCTAAAGCTGCCCAGGACAGGCAGAAAAGTTACACTGATAGTAATAGAACCCATAGAGAATTCAAAGTGGGTGACCATGTTTTCCTGAAAGTGAAAACTAACAGGAGTTCCCTGAGGCTGGGAAGTTGTGCCAAGTTGGCAGCAAGATTTTGTGGGCCATTTGAGATCCTGGAAAGGATTGGGCCGATTGCATACATGCTTGCATTACCTGCATCTATGACTATACATAATGTGTTTCATGTTTCACTACTTAAGAAATATGTACCTGATGCTAATCATGTTATCGATTGGAATGTGATTCAGGTGGAACCAGAAGGTGTCCTGCAAGTGCATCTTGTGCGCATATTGGACAGGAAAAGAAAACAACTCCAGAATCGAGCTATAGAGCTTGTAAAAGTCCAGTGGACCTGGTACGGTCTTGAGGACGCGACATGGGAGCATGAAGAAGTTATGCGGGCAGAGTATCCGCATCTTTTTGAAAATTTTTAAAATCTTGCAGATGCTGTGTAAAGTTGCACTGAGGACAGTGCAAAAATAAGGGGAGGGGGATTGTAGTGTCCCCAAGGCCGAGCCCCGATGTAAACCATGTTTTGAAAGGAATTGTAATTATGTTTTATAGGCTGGTGAGCCAAGTTTGTATAAGCTAGAGGCTTATGTGTTGTTAGGCCAGGGAGCATGAGTGTTGAAGGCCAGGAGCCTACTGTTGTATATGTAATCACGTAGAACAATTAATAAAACATAAACACCGCCATGTGCAGACTGACCACGATGAATGAGTGAAGGGGGACTGAGCATCCATAGGATGGGAAATGAATTAGGGGCTGGAAGGTGGGAAAAGGGGCTAGGGGCTAAGCCTAGGGGCTTAAGCCTGGGAATAATATTTTATTATTATCCCCAAAAGACATGTGCATTTTATGTTTATCCTAAGTTTCTGGCAAGGAAAGAACATGCAAGGGAGATGCGTGCTGGTGGAATGCATGCAGTTTCATGGGTGACAAGTGTCAACCCGGACGCATGCGACTAAAATGGCCAGGATGAGCCGTGAGAAAAGCCTTCCCCATTCTACCTGATTGTTTGAACAGTACGGAGCTCGGGGGGGGGGGAATAGTACTACCAAACCGACTCCTATAGAGAACCTTGGTGCATCCCTATGATTCGAAAGCCTGTGTCTGGCTCTGAGAAAACCGGTGTGTATATTCCCTGAACGAGAAGCCTGCGTGGATTTGGGGAAAGAGTCTGTGTTTGTTCTGGAAAGTTGGTACACCCCTTCTTTGTTCTAAACTGGGGAGTCTGAATCGACCCCTACATGGATGACTCGTCACACATCCTTGATAATCTAGAATGTGAGTCTATTCCGTGTTGCCAAATTGAGAAAACAGAAGTGTCTTGTCCCTGCTAAGCCTGGTTATACTGTTGCACCTATCTGGAGCTACCTTGGGTGTTCGTGTCTGGATCCCGTGGATTGTGGTGGACGTGTATTGTTTGATCTTGTGTGGCTTGTTGGCCAGTTTGTACAACACTCTCTCCAGGTGAGAGAGGTGGTTGAATATTGGAAGAACAGGTTGTTGGACCGGTGAGCGACTCCCTCTAGGTGAGAGAGTGCACAGAGGAAGGAGAGAACTCCTGGAAGGAACCCTGTAGTTGCCACAGAGCCTGGAGACTTCCGGTCCGACCTGTTCCTATAACCCAAGGCAAGGGAGATTAGAAGCCGAAGGACTATCCAGGTGATAGAGAAGGTGTATACTCCTGGGGTGGAACATGCATGTGGGGAATGAGGGTCTGTGGGCAGTGAGCGTGGGAGGTTCCTTGGAGAGAATCCCTTCCTTGTGGTCATGTGTTGTTTTCCCTGTAACCTCAGCCTAGCCTAGATTTCCTTGCCTTGGGGTGGAGCTTAGTACCAGCTCGGGGGTGACCCATTGCTAAGCTGATGAGCAGTGCGGTCTAAGGCTGGGAGGTTCGTGGAAGGCCTGCACTTGGTTGGTGGAATCTACCATTGTTAGAAGATAAGTATCTGATTATGCTTTAATCATGCTTTGCATGACTGTGCTACATATGTTATCATGATTTCCGCTGTGTATATGAATTAGTAGGAAATGCTATTGATTGTTAATTATGGCAGTAACTCATATGAATACTCTGTGTAGAATGTGTTTATTTGTTTAAATGCATGGGATTTATAATACCTGTATGAGTTATGTACAAAGTGGTGTTATAGACTTCTTTTAATAGCATTTAAACCTTGGTAGCCAGAAAAGGGGCACTATATTGGACCTCGAGGATGCAGAGGCATCGATGAAACCCCTTGGACTTTGGATCGAGTTAGGGAGTGGACTGTTGGGTTGAATATTGTTGATGTGACATATGTACATATGATTAGATGTATGATGATTGATTATTTTGCTGACATGATTCGTTGATGATGCAGGTCGACGATAGCTTTCCGACCATACTCACATGTGGAGTAGAGGGGTCACGCGAGACAACCATAGACTTTGAGGGAGAGGTGTGGGAGCAGCCTTGCCACAACCTACTAGCACTCTCGTCGTGGCTCGAACTATAGGTTAATGATTACATAGTTCGAGAAGACCCACGATATCATGAGGGCAGACAACGAAAGTCGCTCACTATGATTCTAAGGGGCGTGCAATAAGGTAGGGGCCTTATTCCTTAGAGACCCTTAGTCTCCCACAAGATCACTTGACAAAGTATTGACTCCAGGGGTTTTTGATGTCTACTAAGTCAGTCAAGAGGCAAGTGGCACCCTTGGAGCACCTAGTGCGTCCTGAAGGGCACATTGTGTTTTTAACTAGTAAGTGAATAAACCTAGATGGCCTTAAAATGAATGATGTGATAAGTAAAATTTAAAAACAATTTTCACTAATAAAAATGTCGCCCAACCTAGAGAAATTAAAAACCTAGGTCTAAGTAAAACTTGTGGTAAAAAAAAATAATAATAAATAAACATGTAACAAGAAGGGGGGTAAGAAATTCAAATTAAATTTTAAAATCAAATTTTAATGGGGGATTAAAATTTAAAAAAGGGGAAATGATTGCTTTATCTACATATGCTAATTTAATTTTTAGTTAAAAAGAAAAAAGGGGTAAATGGTTGTTTTTCTACACTTTCTAAATTGATTTTTAGTTAAAAAGGGAAAAGAGGGAAACTTAAGGAAAAAGGGGAAACATAAAGATAAAGCTGAATGCCTAACTTAGTAAGGAATCTTGCCTAAGAAACTTGCTATTTTTTAACTCAACTAGGAATTTAGTAAGACGTAAGTCATTTAAGAAGTTTAAGGGAATTTTGGGACACCTAGGAGTGTTTTTAGGAATGATTTTAGGTGGGTGAGGGAAATAGGAATAATTAATTAATTAATAAAATTGAATTTCTGGTGCAACTAGGGGATGGGTGACATGTGTATAGGGAGGTTTTTCCTAATTAATTAAATGAAAAGGGAATTTAATGAGAATTTGGAAAACTAATTACTTGAAAACTCTATAAAAAGGATGGAGGAAGAGGAGTATGGATTAGATCTTTATGCGTAATGTTACGCTGTTGAATTTTTGTCTTGACTAAACTTATCTTGTGGGAGTTGGGATACCCAGCTTAGGTAACGAGTGGTAGCTCGACCTTGCGAGGCGAGATGGGTGCTAAAGGTTCTCTGGTATTGTGTCTGTGGCCCCTTTGCGGCTCAGGGGGCTCAAGGGGAAGAAGAGTACCCCTAGCGTTGGCTGGGAGGTATCGATGAGGTCACATCGGTCGACAAGCGAGAGCTCAATGGAGCGCACGTGGGACAACGACTCGGAGCTGTCGCATTTGGCTACAATATGCATGTGTTTATTTTTGAATGGTAGATTAATATTGTTCCCGTGCTTTCATTACTGTACTTCTTTTGTGTAAAGATTATGTTTTACTCAACATTTTATAATCAATGAACTTAAATCCATCCCAGCCTTACGCTTGCTGCATTTTGAATTGATTCCCTTGGCGAACCCCACTTCTGATTGCAATGACTTCTCTATGTGGGTTTTATTGATTATTATGAAGAGATTGTGCTTTATCTTCTGTCCCTTATCCCTTTAGTCATCAGTTCGTGCTTGAGCAGTCATCCAGGAGCCGAATCGACGGTCGTCACTTCAGTGTTTAAAGACCTATAGATTCTAATGCCCTGCTTTTCTATGCATGGATGATGAGTGAAGGTTAAATTTTGCTGAACTGTCTATCCCTTACTTATCTTTGCATTTGATTGATTCATGGCTGAATGACTAGTCTTTGTGAACAAGTACCTCTGCGTTTGATTGCTTAAACTCTGAAACCCTTGCATTTCCTTGAAAGATTATCCCTGCATTTCTTGATTGATGACCTCTGCATGTCCTTGAAGGATCAACTCTGCGTTTTATTTTTGGCAATTCTTTGCGTTTTAATCATTGTCTGCATTTTGATGTGTCTGCACTATTACACAATTCCCAACAGAGATATCATCAATCCCGTTTCCTTACAATGAATCCATGTATATAAATGGAGACAATAACAATTATTACTTGCTCTGCGATTCGTTTACATTTGTTCCAACAATACCGTTCATTAGACTCTGTGAATAAGTAGTGGATAACGCTACATTGATGGACAACTTATTGACAACGATTTCTCAAAATCGATTTTAATACTAGAGCGATTTCATTATTCCAAATAAATTTTCAGTTTCAATTTTTTTTTTTATCATTCATAAAAAAATCGACCTTAATATTAGAACGAATTCATTATTCAGAAGAAATTTCAGTTTCAGAAAACGATTTCATATTCTGACAACGGTTTCCATATTCTGACAACGGTTTCCATATTCAAGTAATTTTCTTTTTCAGAAAACAAATTTTATTACAAAAAAGATCTTAATTTTAGAACGATTTCATTATTCAAAAGCAATGTTCAGCTTCAGAAAACAATATTATTATTCAACGATTTTTATATTAGAATGATATCAATATTCATAATAAATTTCTCATTTTTAGAAAACACTTTCATTGTTCAAAAACGATTTTAATACTAGAGCGATTTCATTATTCAAAAGCGATCTTTAGTTTCAGAAAATGATATTAATATTCAAAACAATTTTATATTAGAACGATTTAATATTCAAAGTGATTTCTTTACCATTGCGATGGATTGCATTTGATTAACATTGATTGGATTAGCTTGGATAGCATAATACTCTGCGTTTTGAACAACGAATTTCCCTTGATTTATTAACAACATTTTATTTAATATGTTGACAACAATCTTATGATATGTGTGACTGCAAATTTTATCATAAGTATGTTTCTGTGTATGACTGGGTAGCTAATTCCTTCTTTATAGACAACACTGATAATTTTTAAACTCTGCGAATTTATTTAATTAGATAACAATGACATGTTTTGACTCTGTGAATATTTAATGGGTAGACAACAATATCTCTATGGTTGGTTAGACAACGTTATATCTGCGTTTGGAATGACAACGATAGAAACACTATAGTTTAAAGGACAACGAAATATTTCTGGACAACGATTTTTTTTCCTTGGTAAAGGACAACGTGACTATCTTTAGTATGTCTGCATTTTTAGCACTTGTTGTTGTATGACAACATATTTATGTGACAACGTATTGATGGGTTAAACATCTACCTGTGTTAGACAACATTTTATTTAATAGACCGCTTTATGGTTGGTTGATTGCATTTTTTTTTATATAGAAATAGTCTCATGTGGTTAATAGACAACGATACCACTCTTGGTATACAACATTATCTTTTATGTTAGACAACAATACCATATAACTGTTAGCCAATGAATTTTTTTCAATAAGAACCAACTTCACACAAACCTTCTTCATAGTGGAACTTTTAATCAAACTTTTTACTTACACTTAAATACCTCAACTAACTTACCATTTTAAGTAAATTGAACCTTGAAGAAAATAAAAGTAGATTGCTATAGAAAACAATAATTTTTATTAATGTTAAATGATGTAAAAGTTTTAAGATTTATTTTATTTTTATTAAACATAAAAGGATTATCATTTGTTAGACAAAATTTATAATGTTGAATTAATAGGATTGTTAGACATAATGGTTTATTGGCGTAATAGTTTAATATCTTGCACAATATTAATGGCCGAGGTATTATTAGTTTTATTAGCTAAAACAATTAATAGTTTAACAACAATTGGCTACTATGCGCCTTGTGCCTTAAGTTGAACTGTAAAGGGTGGTTGGTCACAGTCATTTCACCAAATGGGTTTCCTTGTAGGAATCAAGAATCCTTTGGTCAGTTGTGCATTTTAATTTTGAGTGATGTCACCTTGCGTCTTGTCGACTTGTTGCTAGGGTGAGTGAGTATAGTCTTCTTGTTAGTTAATTAGGTCTCTTAGCGCGTTGGATTTTTCTTGAGTCTTTGGTCTAGATAGGTTATGTTGCGCCATGGTTATTGCCACGCCTATCTTCTGGCGACGACATGATTCTTGATGAGGGGATCATTGCGCACCCTGATGGATAGATGCGAATGATAACTTGTCCGGAGTCTGTGCTTCCCGATGTGGGCATTTGTCGTTGTAGTTGATGTTGGTGCTTGGTTTTGTAACGCCTTAATTCGTTTAGTTTTGCGCACCATAGAGGTTTCTAGTTACTGGTCGTCGAGGCCGTTGTGTTGGGATTGTGGATTTTGTCCTTTAGCTTGTATGCATTGTCTTGCTTATGTCGGGCGGGTAGTCATTTGTATTGTCCTTTGTGTCACATGTTCGTCCGGTTGCATGTTGTGCTAATGTGCTGGGTCGTTGGTTGTCTGTTTCCTGAATGCGTAAGTTGTGTTCGTCGTCAAGTTGTGTTGATTACTTGCTGTCTTTGATTTCCTTCCTGCTTTAAAAAAAAAATTAAAAAATTGCGTCGCTTGTAGTCGTAACGATTGGGGTCGTTACACTATCTAACCAAGAACACATCATCTATAATCAACATTATAAATTTTAAGTTATATATTTATACACCAATTAAATGATCTACTCTACTTGAATATCGTGCACACTTTAATATTTTGATTGTTCTACTTTTTAATATATATATTTTTTTATCTTTTTGATAGTTTCTATATGTATATATGCCAAATATAGCAATTTACTTCCTAACGTTCATGTTGAAAGGGTGTTTCATCCCTAAGTTTAATTCATTTTCTCATTGTTCACATTCAACATCAAACTTGGTTTATTATTGCAAAATTGTTTTCCTTTTATGTATTATCAAACACAATTTCCTCACATGTTTTCTTTCATTTCAAAATATTACAACTAGCCAACTTTCACTGATAATGCTGCAATATAGCAATGGTAGACACAATCAATTATTTTTTTAGATTTCATTCATATATGTTTTATATACTTGGCCTAATATATTGATGTGGAAATATTGTGCTTAGGAAACCTATGATTTCCATTTTACAACCTTTTCCATAAAGAATTAGTTCAAGATAATGTCATCAATATTAACATAGAAGTTTGTTACAATGATTCAAAATGGCGAAGAAGACTTTGTGACTATCTTGCAAATTCTAGACTTCAAACAAAGTTAAGAAGAAATATGTGTTATTCTCCTCTCTGATGGAAGTAATGTTATACAAATCATATTTTCTTCGACCCTTATGGACTATTTCACGTTAGGAAAAATTGAAAATGGGTAATTGGTTCAAATAAACTGATTCACTTGTAGATCTAGCCAATAAAACAAGCATGCATTCTCACACACAAACATTGAACTTGATTTACACTATCAAATATTTTACCAATACCTTATTACTAACTACCATGATTTGGTTTATTTTGCAGGCTTTTATAGTTACTAATATTCAAGTACTAACTTTGAAAGTAAACATTATTTGGGATCCACATCAGAGCACAATTTTATGCCATTCTTCCATGCTACCATTACAAAAGAATGACCCACCCCCAAAAATTATTCCTATCAAATATTTGAATGCATATATACATTCATGGACAATCAAAGTTAGGATCATTTCGAAGCATGATCTACGTAGTTTCACGAATTCCATGGGAGTTGGGAAGGTCTTTAGTTTTGATTTTATTGACAAAGAAAATAATGAGATACACATTTGATGTTTCAATATGTAAGAAATACAATTCCATCCTTCCATACAAATTGGTAAAGCTTACATAATCTCTAAAGGGTTGATCAAGCCTACCAAAAACGAATACAACCATTTAGAAAATAATTGAGAAATAACTCTAGATAATACCTCAATAATATAATCATTCCTCAAAGATGAGCATTTAATAACAAACCACAACTTTGAGTTTACTCCTATAAATGAGATAGAAACCCTACCTAATGACTCCGTGGTTGATATCCTTGGTGTTGTTATATCTATTAGCTAATCAATCACCACACTGAGGAAGAATGACACTAAGAGCCAAGAGAAAACCCTTTAATTGAAGGACATGGCAGGATGTAGTGATGAACTTACTTTATGGGGTGTGCTCTATAATAAAGATAGCCTACAACAAAATTCTACCTTAAATTCATTTCAAATCATCACTATAAAGGTTGGAAGAACAAGTGATTTCAATAGGAAATTAATCAATACAACCTTTACATCTCAAATTTCCATCAATCTTGATCTCAATGAATATCAAGATTTAGGAAATTGGTTTGAAAAATAAGGTAAAACCCTTAAATCACACTCCTTATCTACACATTGTGCTTCTGGTGGTCACTCTCATGTTCAAAAGACTATAGTTGACATTGAAAAAGAAGGATTGGGTCGAGATCATCAACATCTAGATTTCATTCTTGTCGAGGTGAGTATTGATTCTATAAATAAAGATGATTGTTGGAACATTACTTTCCCTCTCATATTTAATAATCACCGGTGGAAGAAAAAGGTAACTCCTATAAATATATATTCCATTCGAACAAATTTACTCATGGAAATGAAAAAATGTGTCTTTTATGTTTAAATGTCTTCTTCATGTGATGTGATGTATGTAAGAATAAAAAAGATAAATGCTAATAAATATGATTATGTTAAATTTACTCATGGAAATGAAAAAAACTATGCCTTTTATGTTTAAATGTCTTCATGTGATGTATGTAAGTAAGAATACAAGAAATAAATGTTAATGAATATCGTATTATGTTTATGGAAATCAAGGGTTACAATGTATTCTTATATTTTGTTTGAAAAATATATTAATATTACTATGTATTATGTTATGTTTATGAGAATCAAGGGTTATAATGTGTTCTTATACTTTGTTTAAAATGTATATTAATATTATTATGTATTATGTTATGTTTATGAAAAAATGTATATTAATATTATTATGTTATGTTTATGAAAATCAAGGGTTATAGTGTGTTTTTATACTTTGTTTAAAATGTATATTAATATTAATGTGTACTATGTTTGTATATAGTTTTTTTATATTTATTTTTAATTTTATTTAAATAATTATAATGATTCTTTTATCAATACATATTGTAAATATAGATTTATATTTCAATATAAGTATTTTCAATTATTTAAAATGTCTTTCAAATAAATATTAATATTTATTATAAATTAAATTTTTTCTTTCTATAAAAGCATGGTCAAATTACAATTCAAAGTATAGAAAAGTTTAAAGAATCATCTCTTCAATTGGATAAATATCATGATCTCCATAACAAACACCTCGAGAAAGTTGTGCTAATTGGGAAACAAGTCCATAGAATCACCTAATTGTAAAATATGCTCCTTTTAGTTTCACCCCATCTAAAACAAATCCATTTTCATCTAGAAAAGACCATTATGCAATTAAACACCATCTCATCTAAAATAAATACATATTCAGCTAGAAAAGATCATTATGAAACCAAACACCATTCCATCAACTTCAACAACAAACACATGTTTACCATTTCTAGTGGCATATACCAAAAACAACATCCCTTTCTTCAATAACTCACATTCCTTTTCCAACCTCAATTTCAATGTAACCAACCAAATAAATAATATTGTATCTACACTTAATTCCCTTAAAAATGAAAAAAAATGTTAAAAAAATGCACAACACAAAGATGAACTAAATAAGCTAGATGAACTACTATCCAAGGAAAATCATCCTTCCATGGAATTTCTAGCTAAACCTATTCAACACCAAGACCTTGCTCATACTGCTAAAACATTCCACACTCGAATCAATTTATCATTCCACACTTGGATCAATGCCTTGTCCAAGATACATACCTGTAATACTTGTATGGGATCCTACCCAGGGATTTGTACAATGGTTTTGTTTGTTCTCATTGTTGCGAAGGAACTACTGACCACCTCTTCTCTAAATGGAACAATTTTGATCCTGGAGATCAACTCCTCGTCTTGTCAATTCTTACCAAAGTAGAATAAATGCTCATCTCTCGAGTGAGCCCACTATTGCAGGTTAGCCATGCTCATGGTGGCCAATACAAATATAGCGGTCACACTATAAATTTCCCATAAAACATTAACACAATGACTAATTACCTCCCATGCCGCCTTGAAGATTTGGACATTTTGGTAGTTAGAAGACATGGAATAGAGGGGAAATCTTATGATTGTTATGTTACCAAATCCGATGTCATGAATTCACTTCTCTATAAGATACATCATGATAGATATTACAAATATATCCAACTTGACCACACATTAATTGTTGCGCTTCCTAATGTACCTATAGACATCTCTGCTTGGCTTCACAACATTTCTCCTGATATTTCAAATACATGCCAATATGATCCAAGATTTACTAAAAACCAATCTTTTGTTTCCTTCCATATACCTAATATGCATCAAGAAATGAAATAAATCAATAACTTTGTCCAAATCAAAGTTGGCTCTCTAATAGATATGATTGAATGACCACAAATAGGATTAGCACCATTGAATGAATATATGATATGGAATTCCCAACACTTTTCCCAAGTGGAAATGAAATACATGACCAATGACAACAAATAATCATTTTCATTAACCAATATGCACTCCACTTGATGCAATATCATGACAACCGATTCAATAGTCATCCAAGATTCCACTACTTTCTATACAACCTCATCATTCACCACTGCAGTCAAGAAAGTGTTGCCATATTTGTAAATAAGAGCCAAGAAAATAGCATGCCAACCACTATTGAAGACCTTCGATGCCACCTTCAAACTTTGCCCACTGACAAGCTACTAGAGCATGTCATGCAATTTTAGATTCATCTACAAGGGACTTGAGCACACTATATTACTCATAGAAGAGAGCTAACATAAATGATCACACAATTAGGGTGCCCCACATTGTTCTCCACACTCAATGTAGAAGACAAGAAATGGTCAAACGTGCATGCTCTAATGGGAATCACACCACCTTCCAACCCATTGATGCTACAACTATGGCGGACCCGTAATATCATTCAATGACCCCACATTGTCACTCTATACATGCGTAAAAGGTTTGAAATATTCCATGAGGATATGCTACAAAAATACTTGCACACAAAGGAATTTTGGTATAGGTATGTCACAATATACTTTTATTCCCATGCATTATATGAAAATAATTAAATTAAAACACCTCTTTGACATTGTTTTAATGGATTTCATGTAGGTATGAATGGAAACACAAGGGATCAACACATATGCATGATTTTTTTTATGGTTACAAGGTGCTCCAGACATGGAAAATTTGGATTAGGAAGACCCCATGAAAATAAGTTATGCTAAGGATTTCTTTGACAAATATGTAACAACTTGGAATCCCTAAAATGACCATGAGACAAATGTACACATGCACCACTCCATTGAGGTTGACCCTTGTGTAAGAAATACAATAGAAATCCTTGCTTCAAACCAATTCAAGGACTAAAAAGAGCTACTTAATTGAGTGCAATACCATACAAAATGTGCTAATAATACATGTCTTCGTAGGAAAGGATCCAAGCTCCAATGTAGGTATAATTTCCCATGGAAATTACGTATTAATTCATCATTCTTCATTTATGATACTAGTAAAAAAAATATGAGCCTACCCATAATGATGATCGTCTAAACATCCATAACTCTAACATACTTAAGATATGGTGAAAAAATATGGATTGCAAAGCTATCCTCTCATGTCATGCAGTGTTGAAATGCATTTCCAAATATGCTTCTAAAGTAGAGGGAATGTCAAAGAGCTATCATCACATGTTGACTAGAATAACATATACAATGAATCCAAAAGAGCCTACTTCATCTACCTATAGGTGCTTTCTGTAACACCCATGTTTCCCCCAACTTGTAATTAATCATTAATTAGGATTACCATGCTGTGGCATGGGAACAATGTAAATGTATTATTGTTTGAATTGCCAATAATTGACTGTGAGCGTGAAGCCTTGAAAGTCCTAGCCATGATATCACTAGAGGAAAGAATGTGAAAACTATAAGAGATCAATTAATAAGAAAATGACTGGTGGTTGAACCATCAACTACCCCATGAATGGAAGCATGGTATAGCTGCATAAGATCAGCCCAAAGTACCACAGGGTCCTGCAGACCCAGACTGACCCAAGTTTTCTTCTGACAAAAGGAACAAGATAAGAGGGATGTGCGTGCAAGGCACGCCAGAGAATAAAAAGAAGAGTGGAGATTGTGAGGAACTCGCCAACAGAGAACGAGCCAAAGGCCACACGATTAATGTTGAGGAAGCATCTGATAGACCTCATCGAGGCCGTGACAGAGAGATAAATCTCTGAGAGTATGCCGAGAACGAGACCTGAGAAGAAGGCCATGAGCTTGATGCTGAGGAAGCACATGATAAACCTCACGGAAGATGTGAAAGATAAAGGATCGTTGAGAATTGGCATAAATTCCCTGGTGATATCATGGCTTGGAACGGGGGTGGCTAGAGTGCTAATAATGAATGCCTCTAAGCCTATGGTTGGGTGGAAAGGAAAAAACCCATAGTCAGTAAGTTGGATACAACCTGTAATAGATAAGTATTCTCATGTCCTGTGTATTTAAGCGGTAACTGTGAATTAAAGTTGGATATCCTATGAATTTTGTAGGGATGTGCATGTTTTCTCAGTGGTTATAATGTATCCCTTTAATTCCGCCTAATTGTGTATTTAAGAAAATAAGGAATTCTCTGGCTTGTACACGTAAATGCCTGAGCTCTATGGTGGATCAAGTTAAAATAAATGAACTGTGAATTTGTTGACCTTGGGCATAACCTCACATGTGGATACTGACACTCCCAGACATTCTAAAGGGAGGAGTCTGTTAAGCTCAAGAGAGGTAGTGCATGTATGCATAGAGTCTTTGCGAGGTAGGCAAAGATCGATAACCCCCTTAAGTTCTAGAGTTGATAAATGAGCACAAGGGGTGCGCAAAATATTTCCCTAAGTGTTAAGTTCAGGAGAAATAGCGTAAAATACCTAAGTACTTAAGGAGTTGAAAAAGCTAAGGAAGGATAGCAAGATTCAAGCCATGAAAGGAGATATCCTTTCATTTGGAATACGAATGGATGATATTAGTTTGGGAGGAGCCAAAGTTCTTCATTATTGTCGAATCTGGAGAAGGAATGAGGGCGTTAACCCTTAGAGCCCTTTGGACTTCATGGGTCCGACGAATTGAGAATATTCGCCGCACAGGAGGTGAATCCCCTGAAGTCCCAAAGTCCCGAAGTTAATATGGGCTGTAGATATGAGGATGCTCGGGGACTATCTCGACCATTGGATCTACGATATAGTTAGCTCGACGTTGACCACTTTGGGAGGATAGAGGTTTGGTAACACCAAAACCCCCGAAGTCCTGAAGTCTTGAAGTTAATGTGGACAATGGATCTAAGGATCCTTTGGGATCCCTCATGACCGTTCGATCGTGGGGACGCATGTATTACATCGATATCATGTGGGGGCCCATGTGTTGAGTGACGACGTTTCTAGGTGTTCCTCTCAAAGTGGCACACACTAGGACCCAAGGGACCCTTGAACGGAAGTTACGAGCTGTAGATGTCTGGGGTCACGTAGATACCCTTAGACCGTAACATTGAGGCTATGGTCAGCCCGACGCTGACCAAATCTGGGAGAAAAGAGGAGTTTTCATCGCAAAACTCCCGAAGATCCGGGAGAAAAAGCAAATCTGAGCCATCCAAGCCAAAGGGACATGTGTTGTCAGATTCTGCACTCAAGAGATAAGTCACTCCGGAAGAATCAAAGTGTGAAGGCACGAGGATTTTCGAAGGCTGGAGTCCTGAATTCATCCCAGCCGTCCATTGGAAAGGGACGCGTGGCATAAGATCTTCCATTTCGGAGAAAAGTTACTTTGGGAGAAAAGGGAGTGTGTTGAAAAAGAACTCCCGAAGGCCAAAGAGTCGGAGTTCATCTGAGCCTTCCATCAACTGAGGACATGTTTCAACATATCTTCCATTTCGGAAGATAGCCACTTTGGAGGAAAGCGGGGTCACGTGAGTTGAGAAATATCGAAGCCCGAACTGCCGAAGTAAATCATGACCATCGATCTGAGAGGGACATGCGTTAGAAGATCTTAGAATTTGGAAGTGTGAACTCCGAAGGAAAGGAAGTGGAGTGTTGACGAAAAGTCATCTGAAGCTCCAAAGGTAAGGAATCATCCTAGTTTTCCGTTGTTGGAACACATGGAGACTAGATATTTGCTCCAGGGGAAAGTCACTCTGGAGGAATTGAAGAGTAAAGGTGATCTAGGTGGATATCGGTGACCACCCACCTTTTCCAAATGGCTCAAAACAGTTTTCTGGCCATTTTGGCAATTTACTATTTTTAGCAGGTTTTAACTTCCGGGGCCATTTTGAGGGTCCAAATGAAGGTTTTTGGAGATCTAGGTTCTCAATGATAGCCGAAGGCAGATTGAGCCCCCAAAATGAATATCCTCGACAATACCTTTCCAACGAGCTATCACACGCCTAAAACGAAGATCGTATGCAAAAGTTACGACCTCGGGAAGTTGATGTACTCACTTACCCAAACGGGGCCCACATGACTTTTGGCGCTTCATCTCCTAGGGTTAGGT